>OZ014525.1:501920775-502520775 GCA_963966055.1 Lathyrus aphaca
AGGATAAACACAATGATGATGGATTTCATAGAATAAATTATGGTGAAATTCATAGCTTCAATGCCATGTATGTACCTTTTTTTGGACATGCTTTATGGTTTTGTCGATTTTCATGGGGTCATTTTAGATGGGAAAGAGAGTTTCACTATTTTGATATTTTTGTACAAAGCAGAGATGTGAAACATTGTCCAGCTCACTGTTATTGGTCGATAAATAGTGATGGAGCATGTAGACTTAGTGAAACAAATTTAGAATGCTTTCCATGGAATACAGATGAGAATAATGGTGTTAATGTGTAACTTTCTAGTTTTTTCGTTGAAATTTATGTACAATGAAAAATAAAAATAATTAAAAAAATTCTTTTTTTAAATCTTGTTTTCTAAGTTTACTGTCTTAGATTAATTACTGTGTATTTACGAGGATTTTGTTTAAAGTAATATCAAAGTTCTGTATGAAATTGCTAACAACTACAACAAAATAAATAAATAAAATGAAAGCATAAGTAAGAAAAATATTATAAAATAGAAATAAACAATTAAAGAATAAAATATATTAATAATAATCATGAGAGATGGAAATCTTAAGGAACAATTATAAGACACTTGTATTAATTTGTAATTTAGATACAAAAAATAATTATCTATATACTATATCTATTACATAAATGTGAGCGTTTGAATATCATTAACCTTTATTTTGCGGATGCTATACTGGTGTTCGTGCGAGGGGACAAAGAATCGGTGAGGCTGATTATGGCCAAAATGCAAGAATTCTTGGATACCACGGGCCTGTAAGTAAGTGTACCAAAAAGTAAAAAAAAAATGGTGGTGTCGATGAAGAGACGAAAAAGGTTATTCTTGACATTACTGGATTCGTGGTTGGTACCCTACCCATCAAATATCTTGGGGTCCCTTTGGCGGCTAAAAAACTAAATGTTAAGGATTGTCAACCACTTATTAAAACCATGCTTGGATGTCTGAATCATTTGAGTACTTGCCTACTATCCTATGCGGGAAGGTTGCAATTGGTGAGAAGTGTTCTTTTCTCGATCGCTAATTAATGGATGCAGATTTTTCCGCTTCCCAAGAAAATCATTGCACGCATTGACAACATATGTCGAAGCTTCCTCTGGTCAGGTAAGGATTCAGCGCATAAAGTGCCGATATCGTGGGAATGTATTTGTGATCCAATAGCAGCTGGGGGATGAATTTGATCAACCTATATGATTGGAACAGAGCTACTGTCGGCAAACTGCTCTGGAATGTATGTGCAAAAAATGATAGATTATGGATCAATTGGATCCATACTTACTACTTGAAGGGGAATGATATCAAGACATACACAGCAAAAACTCAGTGCTCTTGGATCATAAAAGTTATGTTCAAACATAAAGCAAACATCGTAAATTTTGCGGTTTGGGGCTCATTTATGGTAGATGGGAGATATGAAACAAAAAAGGTTTATCAAATGCTCATAAGACTTTTTTATGGTAATATAGCGAGACCAAGAGCGATATTTGTCCTTTGGTTAGCCTGTCATGAGAGACTCAATACGAAAGATCAACTGGAAAAATTTGGGAAGATAACAGACGGTAAATGTGTCTTTTGTGGGTTTCCGGAAAGTTGCAATCATTTTTTCTTTAGTTGTGAGGTGACTAAAAACATATGGGCTCAGATCCTTACTTGGCTCCAAGTTAACCACTCCAAAAGAGTGGAACGTGGAACTTTCAACATTGTGCACTATGATTAAGGGAAAATGAACCAAAACAAAAATTTTGAAGTTGGTCATTGCTGAAACCGTTTACGCCACATGGAATAGTAGGAATATGATAATTTTCCAGGACAAGAATGTGAAGTGCTTCAATAGTAAAGAGATTATTGAAAGAATTTGACATAGAGCAACTATGAATACAAAATTAGATTAGATCTGTAACAGGTTTTGAATTTCTCTGAAATTTGTTTTAGTATAGCTTGTCATTTGGATAC
The DNA here is from genome assembly GCA_963966055.1 of Lathyrus aphaca. NCBI lineage: Eukaryota > Viridiplantae > Streptophyta > Magnoliopsida > Fabales > Fabaceae > Lathyrus > Lathyrus aphaca. Next base: position 501,922,761 of record OZ014525.1, read on the forward strand.
CTGGATCAACGGATCGGTTTGTACGAATCTTGTTTTTTGGTAATACAATTTTTATTTATTCCAAAAAAAAAAATCATTAATAGAATATATGAGGTGTTGAGGTGTTATAAAAATTTATGTAGATGAAATTGTGGGAATGAGATTATTGATTACTTGATAATTTAATTTAAATTATTATCATTTATTTTATTTTTAATTAATTAATTGGTAATGTACAAATAAAGGGGTATGAGAAGTTAATGGGATGAGTAAGGAGTTAATAATGATGGGGAAACCTGATAATGAAAAGAGAGAATGAGATTATTAATTAATTGATTATTTTATTTTATTTTTATAATTAATTGATTAGTAATGTGGAAATAAGTGTTTTTTTAGCTATTTTTTATTTTATTTATCTATTATTATGAATTTTTGTTGGAATTTTGAGAAAAAAAATATATGGGAGAAGTTATAGGATTTTAATTTAGTATGATATGTTTGAAGTCGCACCGTTGCAATTGGATGTTCCTACATAATTGTCAATTGAAATGGTTTAACGGAACTAAATTTTGCGTGTACCCATTCAAAATGGATTCAATTGTCATCCCTAAATCTAATAGAGTCTATTGTAGTAGTCAAGACTCTAGACTTAGTCAAAAATACATTTAAGACCGGATAGCTAGACTTAATAACCAGTTTAGAACTATTTATCCAAATAATCCATATTTTCAATTTTATTCTCAAAATAACCCAGGTTTCAAAAAAAAATCAATCTACTTCACTTTCAAAAAAAATTGAGATGTAGTGGTGACACAAGGCGAATTGGCGACTTCACTTACTTTTTCAATGGTGGCATCTATTGGATTTGCGTCGCCACGTGGTGTTGTCAATCCAATTGTCACTAGAGTACAAATGGTGACGTTAATTCATTTGACGCTAGTGTGTATTAGGGATGACAATGGACAGGGTTTGGGCAGGGTACTATAGTACCCATCCCCATACATGCGATTCGAATAAATCTTCGTATTCGAGTCCATATTTGCTTGGATTCTAAAGTTAGCACTTGTACCCGTGTCCTATGGGCATGTAAGTAACTATACTCGTACCCGTTTTTCGTATATCTATTAAAAATAAATATATTAGTTATAAAATATCATATCTTTTTAAATTTTTGAAAATAAATTCAAAAAATTATTGTTGAAATAAAGTAACACTCATATTAAATTCGTAATAGTTTAACATTTATACACTTTTTAAATTTAAGACATACATTTTTATATAATAATATAAATTAAAATTTATAAATATAATTAAAATACATGGTTATCATTTTGCGTTGCCTCGAGTCGATTAGCGACTAGCACGAATCGTTCTACATCTGACTGAGACGCATCGTCGCACCCCATCTGCTTTCCTCCTGACAATTTCAAACACTTTATTCGTTTTGAGTCTCTCGTCAATATTTAGTCTTGGACAAAATTTATCGTCCAGTTGGAATTGCATTCTCAAACAACTTGACTCGCTAGCAACACTCCGTGGTGCGACGACAGAGTCCGAGCACAGCGGAACTCTCACCCTCTCTGGTGCCGAGCACAACGGAACTCTCACCCTCTCTGGTGCCGCCTTCTAGGAGATTTGGGCCTGAGAACGCTTCTTAAGACTACAATTCGAACTCCGAGGGCGGCCGATTTTCATGGTGGGTTTATCTCAATACGTTCGATATTTACTAAAGAAATCCTTGATAGTTTCTTTTCACCATTTACTAAAGAAATCCTTGATAGTTTCTTTTCACCGGTATGACAAACTCGTTCATTCTCATAAATATTAATTGTTTTTGTATGTGAACATAATTTTAATTAAATATTATTTAATTTCTTTATATAATCAATTGTTTCAAAAAAATACAATATATACTAATTGTACAGTAACATCAATTAAGCTCATAATACCATATGCATGATTCAAACCATGATTCAATCCAATTGACTTCTATCACTTCATCATTGAAGAAGTAGGTGAACTTGGATTATTTTAAAAATAAAATTGAAGATAAAAAGTTCCACCTAAATAATTTGTGAGTTATCGAGAACAAGACAGAAGACTTCAAAAACGTTGAAATATGAAAACAGATTCATATGATTCAGTTTGTCTTAAAATAAAAATATGCAATTTAAATTTTAATCATTTGATCTTGATCCAATGATCGAAAACATGTCAAATGCATGAATGCCTTAAAATAAAATAAAATATAAATTTTAACCATTTGATTTTGATCCAACGACCCAAAAATTTCACACACATTATGTGAATCAATACAGTTGTGTTTTCAACCAGACTCTGTTCACAAGAGATATGACAATCAAGAAGAGACTATTAGCTTAATGTTTGGATACCAAATTTTCATCACTTCAACATCATCAATAGGTTTCATAGGATTCAAATCAGAGGCCATTTTTATTAAACAAACCCAACAGATTTCATTAGGCAGTCATCATATTTCACTAGGTTCACCAAACAAACAAGAAAGAACAAACAACACCTCAACTCCCTAGAAACTGATTAATAATATCTGCAGTTGCACACCGCACATACAGGAACCAGACACGATTAAATAAACAGAGAAAAGGAAAAAAGCTTGCGGTGAATAATGAACTCTGCTGCCTATATGACTTCCAGTGCCTGCACGATATCAGCCTTCAAATCCTCAAAATCTTCAATTCCAAAACTGAAGCGAACCAAATTGTCGTAAATTTTCCACTTGGCTCTTTCAGATGCAGGAAGATCCCTGTTGCAAAATACACAAATAATAAACACAGCTGCTAGAAAGGACCAACTAAGAAAGTTTTTATTACAGGGTCATGTTCAAATAGGAACATTGCACGTGATATGCATTGTAGAATCCATTAATATGACAACATAAAATCCAAATATACCAGTAAGACAAAATGGCAGGTTGGTCCACAATGCTCTCACAGCCACCAAAAGAGGGAGCAATATAAGGGATTTTCAGTGAATCAACAAATTTTATAGTGGTTTCTAGATCTCCATCAATCTGCATTATTGGCCAAAAAGAATATCAAATTATGCAAATAATAGTACCAATTATGTAAATACAAAAGGGACTATATGGCTGGCAACCACATATTTGAATAGCAATTCCCACCTCAAAACTGACTACACCCCCAAAACCAGTCATTTGCCTCACGGCAAGCTCATGTTCAGGATGACTTGGCAAGCCAGGATAGTAGACACGCTTCACCTGTGGATAATATATTGTTGTTAAAGACGGCTCACATAAAATGCAGAATAAAGAATAATTTCATTTCAAAAAATTTCATATGAAGTTTTTCTGTGATGAAAAAAAAACAAATTTACTAAATACAAAATATCATAGTAATGTCATGTTACCTTGGGATGAGCCTCTAAAAATTTGGCCATCCCCATTCCAGTTGAATTCTGCTGCTGTACACGAAGATGCAGTGTTTTCAAGCCTCTGATGAAAAGGTATGCAGCATTCTATAAACAAATTCACACTGTCAGTCACAATAATCAATAATAGTATTCTTCCATGGAAAATAAATTTGCTGCAACATGTACCAATCAAAGAATCAAGCTTGTAGAAATCACTAACCGGGTTAAGAACACCGCCCAAAATATGATGCAAAATACGAATTTCTGAAATCAGCTTATCAGAGCCACTTATGCTACCACCAATGACCTGAACCAGAAAGAAGCATTTTTAAGTTTGAAACTATGAACACCTCATATGAAAAACAATTGTCCAACCAGGACAACAGATTGACTTACATCATGATGTCCACCAATGTACTTCGTACAAGAGTGCAAAACCAAATCAGCACCAAGGGCAAGGGCCTTCTGGTTCAAAGGCGTAGCAAATGTACCATCAATGCAGAGCAAAGCCCCATGCTTGTGGCAAAGCTCTGAAACCAGCTTAATGTCAACACATCTCAGGAATGGATTGGTAGGAGACTCAGTGAAGAATAGAGACACCTGCACATTAGTATCATACCATCAAAATTCTGCACTATCCATTAATTTGAATAAAATAAAGAAATGAAAAAATGGAAACGAATTCCACTCCCAACACTAACCTTGTTCTGCTCCAATGCAGATTCCAAGCCTCCAACATCAGCAGGATCAATCACAGAGGCCTGCTCAGCAAAATGTTGTTAGTTTATACACCATAACAATTCTAACCATACGTAATCAGTTTAGAAAGGAAGCATAAAACACATCTGCCACTCCCAACCAATGAGAGAGAGATATTTCAAATGTGATATATAGTTAAGTGCAAAACAAATTATCAGGACCAAAAAAGTAATAAACCATGCTTTCAATTAAAACAATTTGCAATACTCTTTGGGTTACCTAACAAAACACAATATAAAATAAAAGAAACATCTTCAACTTTCAAGCACATACAAATACAACAAGGTAAATTCAAAACCAACAAGTCAGTGAAATCATATGTATACCGTGATCCCCATCTTCGGAAGCACAGTCTCTATAAATATCCTAGTCTTCCTGTAACAATCAGTTGTAGTCACAAGATGTCCACCGGCTGGAATCAGCGCCATGAGCATAACTATGCTAGCACACATTCCAGATGCCAATAAGACAGTTGACTCAGCCCCTTCCAGTTCACTGGTTCAACAATGACAATAAACCACATTAAACTCAACAACACCATTTCAAACATTACAAGATCATCATCATCATAATAATAATATCAAACAAACAAACCTTAATTTCTCCTCTAAAACAGTACTGGTTGGATTCCCATAGCGCCCATATTCATAACTAGCCAGACGTTTCTCCTGCAAAATGATGAAAATTTAATCCACGCTATTATAGAAACAACACTAACACATACACAGATATTTGTTTGAGAAAATGGAAGTGAATGAACGAAATCACAGTCAAGCCAACTTCAGCACTTTCTACATAACCGAAACAACCCAACACGCAGTACCTTATAATCAATAAGATCGGCAGTGTTCTTGAAAAAGTAGGCAGAAGTGTTGACCACAGGAGTGGTAATTGCATCAGTCACAATAGCCCTACCAAGTCTTTCAGCTGCATAGTAACACAAAAACAAAAACTAATCAATCAAATTAGCAATATCGAAACCACTAACAATAATTTACAAACAAAAATCATAAGAGACAAAATCTAAATCTGAACAAGAATACATAAAATCCAAAAAGAATAATTAAAAAAATGAAAATTTTATCGGGTTAAATCTTATCAAACCCTAATCATGGAAAAAAATGAAAACTTTACAGGATTAAATCTTATCAAACCATAATCATGGAAACTCAAATTTAAATAAATAGTAATAAATTAACAAAATCAAAGAAAAAAATTCGCATACCGGCATGAATCGTTTTGCTTGCATCGGTTTTCAAAAACGAAGAATAAGACCTACTGTTAGTCTGTACAGCCCCATTTTTCCCGGCATCGACGACGTTCCCGTCATCGGCGCCGAGGTCTACGGGGAGCGGTGCGGTCGCGGCATCAACAGCTGATGCAACGGCCGGCACCGTCGGAACCCCAGCGGCGGGGTGGCCGGTCCCTTCATTAGACCACGAAGCAGCGACGATTTGCGCAACACCGATGTTGCTGCAGTTCCGACGAGCTTTGGTGCTAAGCTGACGCTGAAAGTTTGGGGGAAAACGAAGGATTGGAGAGGAGACGCCGTAGAACGCGGCGGAGAGACCGGCGGTGGGGAAATGACGGCGGGTGCTGCGGAGGTTTTCGGTGGATGGGAGAGAGGCGAAATCGGGATCGGAGCGGCACTCGAAAGTGAAGACACGGTGGAGGCTTGAAACGGCCATTTTTGTCGTCGTTTTGAGATTTGGTGAGATTTGGTGGAGACTTGAAACTGCCAAAGAAATGAATGTTCATTCAATTCAACCCTTATTAATAGTTGAATATTATTGAGAATACGCGTGGATTCCTTGTAAGTTGTTTATTCATATTATTGTTTAAAATTTTATTCAAAGCATACTCTTTTTTTTTAAGCAGTAACTATAACCTCTTTTGATGCGTAGAAATGGCTGGATCTAGAGTTACTCGTTCCGTTACTGCAGACGAAATCTCTTTAGTTGTCGATGTTGTGGCATTGAGGACTATCAATTACGGGTGACAAAATGGGTCTGACCTGTTGGCATGTCCGTTTTGCCCGTACTATAGTGTGAGACGGGTCAAGGGTTTAGGCTTTTATCTTTTAAAGTGTTTGTCTCGTTCCGTCCCCATTTTCTTCGTAGGTTTTTGTAGATATGCACATTTACTTAAATTTTTGTATTTTTAGGCTTAAAAAGTGAATTGTATGCGGGTTTTCCCCGCCCCGCTCTCACTTTTGCGGGGCGAGTTAGATTTTAGGCACGCATTCTCAACTTTGACCGCTCCCCCCTGTCTCATTTTTTTCGCATTTTTTAGGACGGACATGCCTGTTTGCCTCCCCTACTATCAATCAGCTGAATTTCAATCCTTCTTTTGGCGAAGTAGATTTCAACATTTACGTCTCTACAAGGCCAAATCCAATCATTTTTCCTCTAAGAACGAGAAATGTTCAAGTTTCACCACTTGGAGTTTGAACTTCTCTACTGTTGAATGACCTGAGGTATTGCACGATTTTAGCATCCTCGAGGTGAACCTAGGAACTCATGATGTGAAAGAACTAATCAACAACATCAACAAATCTCATAAATAGACCAGAGTCGTCTAAGGTGAAGTGGAGCAAAGTTTAGAAGTTGAAATACCGCTTTAAAGGAGGAAAACATAATCCTCCTCCTCGTAGTTAGGGCGGAGACCAAAGCAGTTAAGCTTCATCCCCGTGTCACGATGAATACCCACTGATACAGGTATAATTTAAGCATAAAATATACAAGTCAAGATCTACATAGGAGATTTATTTTTCTCATCATTATTGTGGATTATTGATTGTGCGAGCTCATGTAATATTTGTCAAAGCATAAAAGAAGAAAAACTTCCAATGGGAAACCATTTAAGAGTAGAGCCACTACAAGAAAACCTGGTTTTTACCCCTTGTTTTAACCCAAATGAAAATCATGTCACTAAAAATTGTATTAGTGCCGTGAAAAACAAGGCACAAACATAAAATAATAACGTGAAATTAAAACGGAGAATCATTGATGGAGGGAAATTTAAAATTAAAAAAAAATAGTGACGTGTAAAACAAGTCGCTAAGAATATTTCAAAAAATAAAACTCTTTGGGGAAAAATATTGGAGGATAAAGTTTCATAATATGACCGTTGTAGATTTTCACATGGTTTAAAAGTCATAAATTTGACATTGGGATCTCACGTCGCAAATATTATATCTAAGGACATGTTCCCACATGTTTACCAAGTCGGTACCTTTATGCATAATAAGACAAAAATATGTTCCCATGGGAAAATCAGGTCGGAACATTGAGACTCATTTTCCACGTCGGAACATTATCCTAGAAACACGCGAAACATAAAGTCTAACATTTGCAGTAATTTGCAGGCATGCGTATAATAATGTTACCGTTATGACACATGAGAAACTTCCCACTTGGGAATCACGTGGGGATATCTTTTATATATTCCCAACACATTTTCTTAATACACGTCGTATCTCTCTCTCTCTTCTCACCCTATATTCAATTTTTCAGCTTCAATTTTTCATTAATTTCTTCATTGTCTTTCTGTGTTTCTTATTACTTCACCCTTTCCTTATTACTTACCCTTTCTTATTACTTTTTCTTTGATTTCTTCATTCTCAACACTTAGATTCTCATGATTTCTCTTTTCCATTTTTATTTTGGTTGATTTTGTTTTCTCCACAAACCAGTAAGTATTTAAAGTTATAATATATTTATATATTTTATTTTATTATTTCATAACAATAATATTTTTTGTTTTATTTTTTTAAGATAAAAAATTATCCGTTGGAGTGGTTTATTAAGCAAAGGTTTCGTTTTTCTTCAAGAGGTATGTTGCAAAAATTTATGTATCCAAATTTTTATTTTAAAATTAGTTGTTGTTGTTGGTTGTTGGTTGATGTAGTTTAAAATTTATGTATATAATTAAATTTTATTAGTACTATATATATTTTATTCTAAAAATTTATTATATATATATATATATATATATATATATATATATATATATATATATATATATATATATATATATATATATATATATATATAAAATACAGATTTAACTTTATACTATTATATTATGTTATATTTTTAAATATAAATTTTATAATAAAAAAACAGATTTTATAATATATTATATAGTATAAAAAGAATATATAATATAATATATTATATTAATAAAAACAGAATTTATATTAGTTTTTTAAAACTAAACAGATTTTAAAAACAGAATTTATTTTTGTTTTATATTAAAAACAGAATTATATTAGTTTTATATTAGAATATATTATATATAGTAAATTATATTTATATATAGTAAATTATATATAATCAATTATAGTAAATTACACACATATATATATATATATATATATATATATATATATATATATATATATATATATATATATATATATATATATATATATATATATTATTTAGATTTGTGACGTGAATATTGTGTGACTAAATAGGTAATATCTTTTTATAATTTATTTGCAATTTTATAAATTATTTTAATTTTAAATTATTATTATTTATTAATTCTTTTTTTTATAAATAATTTTGAAGTTTGTAACCTGAAAATCATGTCACTAATTACTGGTTTGGTTTCCACGTGGGAAACTTTCAGATTGACACACTTTTTCCCGTAATAAACAAGTGTGCAGAAAGTTATTTTCCCATTTTGTTATCACGTCACTAATTAGTGATTTGTTTACATGTGGGAAATATGCAGACTGACACTCTTTGCAACGCATTACATGATTTCTACAAGTGTGCATAAAGGTATTTTTCCATGTGTTTTCCAAGTCACTAATTAGTGACTTGGTTTTCACGTGGGAACATTTCCAATTTTTTGTGTGGTTTGCAACGTGGATTTGGTGTCACTAATTAGTGACTTTATTTTCACGCGGGAAAAAGTTCTCACAGTTCCCCTTCTGACGTGTTCTTCCCTCGTTGGAAATATTGAATATGACGTGATTTTATAATTAGTGACTTGATAATCACGTGGGAAAATTGAATATTTCTTGTAGTGAGCAGACTCTTGCGAGGACGATAGAGCTGAACCACTATAAATTTTGGTGTACTCTCTCTCTCATTTTAATTTTTGTATGTTATTGCATATTTAGGTAATTCTTTCCTAATGTAGTTTGTCGTTAATTATAATTTATTGCATAAGTTTAGGTTTTGTTAGAATTGGAACCTATTTGTATTTTAATGTTGATTAAAATTTGCAGACTGGTGGTGTTAGAATCCTGTAGCAATTGCTAACTTTATAAAGAACACATCTCGTGTAATTTATAATTTATTAATTTGATATAGTTGGGAAATTTTTGTTATTAACTTTGAACAATCTAGGGATATTTTTGAATTGTGTATTTGTTGTGATTGAATTCCAATTAAAGCATGAGGTCTCTATTTTCAGTTTAAGATTTTTGCCATTTAAAAACTTTGATATTACTTTTCTGAAAACTGGTCAATTTCTTGAAAAGGGTTTATTCGCCCCCTATAGACCATTTCTCTACTCTATATTCCTACCCAACAAGCCTAAGCATCCCTTATATGTTAGGATCTTGTAAATTAAGACCCCCGAGTCAATGCAAAAGCATCCCAAGTTAGAGGAATACGATGGGAAAGGAGACCATGACCAACATGTCTAACTCGTCTTTGGCCAACCCGACTGCTATAGTGCAGATGATGCTTCCAAATGCAAACTACTAACACTAACACTAATTGGACTAATGAGGTTGTGTTTGAATGGTCTCCCTGATAGGTGCATTAAATCATGGGCGGAATTTTGCGAACGACTCAATGCTCATTTTACTTCCCAAAAGAGGCAATTGGGAGTTTGCGATCATATATCAATTGATTCATTTAAGTGGTGGTAGAAGTTGAGGGAATCGAAAAATCCTTGTAATGTTGGATCTTCAATAATGGTATCCCCATTATCATCCTTTCTGCATCAAACTGGGAAAAAATAAGGTAAAAACAACTCAAGAGATGTTAAACATGGCTCAGTTGTACATGACATTGGAAGAAAAGTTGAATACTCACTTCGACAACCCAACTTCAACTGCTGACGCATGCTCTGACCACCTGTCTCAAAAAGAATTACGTCGATGGAAAAAAAGACAATGACAGGGGACGTACAGTCGGTACGAAAATTATACAACTTTGAATACTTCACGAGATAAAATTTACCAGGAATGCGCTAGTAAAGAGTTTCAGAAAGTAGGAATCTGACCTCCTTTCCCTATCTGAGAATATGCATGGACGAAGAAATCAAAGTATCGTCTCATTTACCGTGGGCACAACCATAATACGGATAATTTCTTCTAGTTTAAGGATGTGATTGAAGCATTGATTAAGAAGAGACAACTTTTTGAGTATGTCAATAGTGAAAAGCGAGACCGAGAAGGGTCTCCAAAAACCAAGTCCCCTTCAAAGGTTTCTGAAGCCGGTCCCAGCAACGAGAAAAGAGAAACAAAAAAGGGAAAACAATTGTATATTTTTGCCATTATAGGAGGCGCTCCCTGGGTAAACCTCCATTCCAAGGGGACAATCAGAAGGAAAATTTATGAGATGATGGTTGTCTATAAGAACAAAGTTAGCTCATCATCCAAGATCCCCGACGGGCCTATGTTAGGGTTCTAAGACTCTAAGAAGGTTGGGGGTATTTCTAATTAATTTTTTCCTTGGTGATCATGACCACCATAGGATTGTTTGATGTATCTTGGGTTTTGATCGACAGAGGAAGTTCATATGATATCCTCTATTTGTCACTTTTAAAAAAATGGGCCTAGATAGAGGAAGCCTAATACCATAAGATGTCTCAAATCTATAATCGTTCAATGAAACAATCACTCTACCCTGGGGATATATGGAGTTGATGGTATATGTAGGAGAGGAAAGATGCCTCAGACCCATCAACATTTTGTTTTTGGTCATCCCATGCAAGAGCCTTAATAATTTCATATTGGGTAGGCCTTTCACGCTTAAAGAATCTAGGGGAGTTGTCGGAGACGCTTTGCACGTCTGACTACAAATATCAATACCCTACAATTCTTAACTTTCTTAAAGACTTAAGGGGGTTGTCGGATACACTTTGTGCGTCCGACCACAACAACCAATTCCCCCAAGGGTGTTGTCGAAGACATTTTGCACCGACTAAATTAGTAAAATCTCCTCTTGTCAAAGATTACACAAATTTTTGCATAGTTGGCGTAAACCCCCTTTCGGATTTAACCAAATAAAGGGATGTGATTGGTGGAGCCCGAATACATCAATAGACGTGAGTGGTGGAGCTCAAAGACATCTACCTTGATCTAAGCTTTACATTAGGGGAAAAGATGTGGATCCTCTGCCCTTGGTCGGGGAATGATCCTCTGTGACGTGAAGTGCAGTTCATGGCATAGTCGCATCTAGTTGGTTGTATATTATATTATTGTACGTGTGTCTCAGAGCATAGTCTCGCCTAGCTAGTTACATGTCAATTGACTAGAAATAAGATCCAATACACAAATATATCAAGTTGAAACAACAGTCTATCAATAAAATGCATACATATTAGCACAACATGCTTGTGAACAAAGCGACCAAACATCGCCTCACGAATAACCTAAGGTTATTTACATTTTAAGAAAATGTTATTTATATCTATTTTGTAGCAAAAAAATATTATAAACCACAAGGATCAAAATCAAACCTAGACACTACTCGACCTTCAATTTGTTGAGATCTATAGTTGAAAGTAGCATAACATAAAAACAAAAGTACACACATGCAACAAGGTAACGATATAAGCAAGTATTGCTTTCAAGTTGAGGCATAAAAATCCCTACAAATCCTTATATAAAATGAGGGGGTGGAATACATTGACTTACTCAAGAAGAGAGACGACCCTCCCATCTCGGTGTATCTAACCCAAATAGATATTTTCTCTTGAAACATCTAGAAGACGGTGAAAACACTCCACCTGTTGCATGAATTCTTAAAAGACTTTATAACCGCATTAAGGCTCATGGAAGTGCATTCTTTCAAATTTTGAGTCAGAGAAGCATTTTGATGGTGCATGAACTTCAATTACTTCTGAGCAGAATTAAGAGCTTCGGTCTTCCTCTCCATCATTATTGTTAGTTACATCACTTCATTTGAGATTTGGTTCACCAAAATATGATGCTTGGATCACAAGTTATGATGCTTGGAAGTAGGCCACTTGAACACTTTTTCCCATAGCTTATAACTATTTCTAAGTTTAAAAGATTGCCTCTTTTAAAAGTTATCTTCAAATTTTTTATTTTTTGTGATCAATTGCATTCATAGACCATATATTTTTGAAATATAAGTCATGAGGTTCATTTTTGTGAAAAAATCAAACTTTGACTTTTTGGTCCAAATGGAAATTATAGTAGATACCTCTGGGTTTCTGATTTTTTGACTGGACATCTTATGAGGTATTTTAACCTTATGGGTAGACTTCCATGATGTATATGAGCTATTTAAACCATTACCTATGGTATAACCTCTTGTTTAGATTAAAATCTTGACTTTTGGTACCCCGATTAGTTAGAAACCTTAATTTGGGCAACATGAAACCCTAATCTTACAGTCTATGATCTTTGCGCCTTTTGTACTTGTAAATGGCTTGTCATGGTCATGTTAACATTCTTGATGATATGTGGAGGCCTTGACTCCTTTTCCCATGAAAAAAAATTCATCTAGAGGGTTCAGATGATTGAAACCCTAATTGGTGATTGTGATGGCTCGGGGCCCAGATCACTGAAACTTTTGTACAGTCATGTGAAATATTTTATATTATTCGAGATTCCTTAATCCTTTGACTGATGATTGAAAGGTTGAAAATCTTATGTATTGATGATTGTTCATTTTCCTGAATCCCCTGAGGAACTCAGGAATCCTAATTCATTGTGGGAGATATTGTTCAAACTAGTATAGGACAGTCCTTTGGCCAATGGATTTCTTCTGATGATGTACACATCTTAGAGTCAAAATTTAGGGTATGACAAATTCCCCTATTTAATCTTCTTGGACCCGAAGATACAAATGGTGAAAACATTGGGAGATTCGAGGTACAAGAGGATTAAATACCTTAGAATACCCGAAATTTTAATCCTGAGATGCCAGGTTGTTCCTCCTGTCGACGATCTTGAGGTTGCAAAGGTTTGGTTACAGCATTGCTGTAGAGGTTCAAGTTATCCAAACTTGAGAACCGACGTTCTATTCAGGGGAGAGCTGGGGAGAAGACTCTTTATCACGTGGGATAAATGTTATATGATTATACAAATGTAAATGCAAACATAATTATGAATGTATGAATGAATGCGTATGCTGACAAAACAAACACGACACACAAAGTTGACAAGACAAAGTATATGATATTGGGCCGATCCGGAGATGGAATATCATTGTGGCATGGCTGAATTTCTCATTGTAGAGGAGCGCTCCTGCTGTTTTTGATTTTTGGAAACATGGCTCTGCAGGGAGACATAAGTTCATCCTCATGGGATATTCCAGAAGTTGGTTACCTTTGAAGCAACTGAATGATTTCCTTTTGCGTTCATAGACCAAGTAAAATTGCAAGTTTTTACTTTGAAAAAAAAAAAGTGAAGTAAAATGCATTTTAATTTCAAGAAAACAACAAATAATTTTTTTTTTGAAAACTTCATTTTGTAAAGCAGATAAACAAATAAGAGTTACAAGCAAATGGGCAAAGGCTCAAATTTTCATATATAGGGTGGTAATCAGCCGAAGGTGTGATTCCACTAAGTATTTACAAAGTAGAAAATGGTAATTTATGGGGGAAAAGGCTACATTGAAACATAATTATCCTTATACTCCTACCAATTATGTGTTAGGAGTCTTCGGAGCTTCTGCTGATGATGACTTTGATGAGTGGCTTCTGATAATCCAAACTGATTGGATGCAGTTACTTGCCATGAATCCCTAACATTTTGCCTAGATTTCTCTAGAGAGATATAATATATGTTTTGAATGTCTCTAATTTTTGCCTGGAATGCCTGGAATCCACCGAGACTGTTTTTTTCACTTTTAGGCGAAGTATTTCTTGATTGCATCAACATTTGTAGTATAAGTGAATTCCTCACCATCCATTGTTGCGAGTATCAGGGCACCACATGAGAAGGTTTTCTTGACCATATAGGGTCCGTCATAATTCAGATACCATTTGCCCCAAGAGTCTGTGAGAAATGATTGGATTTTCTTGAGTACGATTGTTGCTCCCACTAAAAGACACCCGGTCAGATAGGGTACAGACGCGAACGGTCGGTGAAAGGAAGAAATGAAGGTGAAGTGAATAGAGTCGCCAGCTGGGCATTTTTATCCCGAAGGAAAGGTAATGCTGCATAAACCTAAGGAAAGATGGATAAGACGGTTGCGAACCAGAGAAACTGAGAAAGGGGGGTTGGTTACAACCTGGGAAGGTATTAGCACCCAGATTGTCCGTCGTACTCGACGGGATCCACGCTTGAAAGATTGTGTTTAAAAGGGGGTAGTGTCTGTGCTATTTGTATGCAATAGATGGAAAAGGATACACAAGTGTTAGTGCAAGAAAGTGAAGTGAGGTGCTCAGGAATGAGGTTTAAAAAGAATGCAGGAAGAGGGGGAAAGAGACAGAGACTTTTGTTCGATAACAGTAAAGTTATGCCTACGTATACTCTCGTGCAATGAGGAAGTCAGAACACCGTAGTTCGACTTAAAGAGACTGAAAGATAAATTGACTTGATGAACTGCCTACTTGTCTATGCTCAAGTGTATGACTCGTCTGGCTCGAGTGCTAACTGTCTTGCATTAGACGGAAGAAGCAAGTTCTCGTTTTCAGAGTGAATGTGATGAGAAAAGAATCCCGAAGGAGACGATTATTGTTTGTTTTTGTGTTTTCAATCTTTTATTGCTTTTTGGGGTTTGTCATAAGTTAATGAGCTTAAGCCTAAACCAAGGGTTAATAAACTCATCACATCCTCCCTTTGATTAGGGATAATGAGAATACCTTAAGTATGAGATAAACACCTCAAACTTAATTACCATGATTTAGGATTAAGATCATCAACCTACTTGTGATTATTTAGATGTTTTTTAGTTTTGTTTAGTGTTAAGTAATGAGTTTAAGCCATAATCAAGGATTTAGTGGACCCATTACACCATCCTAATAGAAGGATAATAGATGAGCACACTTAAGCTGAGGAAGACACCTCAACTTAATCCATGATTAGGGATTAACCTCATGACAAAACAAACCTTTATTAAAGTGGATTTTAATTAAGGGTAAGATTAATAAGTGAGTTTTATGATTTGTAAGACAACTTGAGGGGGACTTGTCCATTAACACTAGGGTTAGTCCTTCTTAACCAATAAAGGAAGAATTAGAACCCTAATGCAAGGCCCAAGTTACAAGTTAATGTCTTAGTGATTATTAAGATGGATTGATTAAGAGGTTTAAACAAATTAAGGGTTTAACACTTAGGATTAAAGTAATACACTCCATCCTAAGAGAAGTATGCAGGCATAACCCTAATCACAAAGTCTTAAAACCTTAAAGGTTTAGTCTCTAATGATGAGGTGAGAAGAGAGACACAAAGAAGACACAAAGGTAAAAACTAAAGGGGGACTAATTAAAACCCTAATTATTGTCATGCTTGGATGTTCCTATGGTTTGTAAGGCTTGCAAGAGATCTTCAGAGAAGCCACCAATGGAAGAAGCAGATGAAAGGAGGAGAATCAGAAGAAACAAGTTACTTACTTCACTGAAGAAGATAAGTAACTTGGAGAAAGAAAGTGAGTGATGAACATGAATGAGCAAAATCACTCTAAAGCAAATGAAAATGCAGCAAGGATGCATAAGAAAAATATGAAGAGAAATGAGATGAGAAGTGAAGGCAAATTCACTTCTCAAATTACTTACCACCTGAAAGATTAGCATAAAGGAAAAGAATGAAATGAAAATGAAATGTATGCAAAGGTAAAAACCAAAACCAGAAACAAATACATGATGCAAATGATGCTATGAGATGATGCAAAGGCTTGTCAAGTGCTATGGATGCTCATACAAGAGATGGAATGCAAAGGAAGCATGCTTTGAAGTTTGAAAGTTCATAAAAGTTCATGGAATGAAATGAATGCACATCATGGAAAATGAATGAAGAAATGATCAAGCATGATTCTAAAATGTCCTAATACGTCTTAGATGCCATATGAATGCAAGAAATGTCATGGCAAGTTCATGTATGGATGTATATGCAAGATGAATGCAAATGAACATGTAAAATTAGGGTTTTAAAGCAACATGAGATGCAAAAGTCAAAAACAGAAGCAAATCATAAGATACAAAATTTCAAATGAACTCAAAGGTACCCTAACCCCACATGATATCACACCC
Organism: Lathyrus aphaca; assembly: GCA_963966055.1. Taxonomy (NCBI): domain Eukaryota; kingdom Viridiplantae; phylum Streptophyta; class Magnoliopsida; order Fabales; family Fabaceae; genus Lathyrus; species Lathyrus aphaca. The sequence goes on from OZ014525.1 coordinate 501,939,330, forward strand.
CAAAGGAGAAGGTCTAACTCTTAACCTAAAGAAAGTTGTGATTTTTCTAAATAAACTAAGGTTTTAAGGTACCTTAAGAGGAAAAATGCAAATCAAATGGAAAATGCAAGATAAATTTGTGACAAAAATATGCTAGATACTACATGCCATATGAAGATCAATTCAAAAAGAACCAGTGTCAAACCCTTCATGGTTAGGCAGAAAAGAATTCTTGAAGTTAGGGTTCAAAAATGGGATTTTTATGAACCCTAAATACAAGAAAAATGTCAAAGTTGGATCAAAACCAAAAAGAAATTTGTATGAATGGTTTGACAATGTTTCTAAATGTCCTAAGATGCAATGTGATTTTTTTTGGGATTTTTAGAAACCTAAATGATATTTTAATTAATTAATTTCCATTAATTAATTAAAATAAACATTTAAATATTTTTAAAATGATTTTTTAATGCAAAAAATAAAAATAAAAATGTTTTTGGATGAAGAAAAATATTTGAAATCAAAATGCAGAAGAAAAATATTCTTGGAATTTTCTAAGTATTTTAAATAAATTGTACAAAATAAATACAATAAAATGAATTAAAAATGGATTTAAATAAAAGTCAGCTGATCCAAAGGATCAGATTCAAGCTGGGGTTTGGAGGGAAGACCACGCGCGCAATCTAAGGGTCACAATTCAAACTGACTTAAACATAATTAATTAATTAATTAAACATAATTAAAACTTAATGGACGCATCTTGGGCTTTCATTGCATGCGGGAAACACTTATCAAAGGGCTGAGATTCAAAATTCACTAATTACGCAGATTAACCCTAATCTGAACCCTAAACATTTTCAGGTGACCGGAACAGTGTTCCGGTCATCTTCTCCGGTGAGCTCAAAATCAAACTTCTTTCCTAGGTTGTTTCAAACGCTCTAAAGCTCCAGATCAACTCCCCACACCTTCCTAAACCTAAATCTACCCTCAAAACAAATTTATTCTTCATCAATCATGTGAATCAAACAAAAACATATTTCACGGGCAGAGTTTCAGAGGTTCAATACAAGCTTATTTCTCACTCATTTTCAAAAGTAAATACATCATGATGATCAGCAAAGCATAAGGAACATTTCTATAACCTAAAATTACATTTCTGGAAAATTTGTTCTTGAGGTTACCTGAGCTTAAGCTTTCTCAGTTTGAAGCTTTTGGACCTCTTCTCTTGTGCAAACGCATTCCCCTTGACTTCCTGATGAAGCTGCAATGCTTGGAAGGAGCTTAGAATGGCTGGATTATGTGGTTGCACTTCAACTGGCCAGAAATCGTATTTCAGTTTTGGGTGCTTTGAGGCTTGTTTGATGGTTGGTTTATGCTCTATGAATCATTTCTTAATGAATGGTGAAGTTTGTTTTGGAGTTTGATGGCTGGACAGAAAGTTTCGAAGGTTTTTGCTTTTGGGGTGATTTTGTGGAACTTGATGATTCTGAAGTGTTAGGCTGGCTTGTGTTGTGTTATGAGCTGCATTTTATCCACATAACAATGTTTGATAGGTCATAGGAGTTGTTGTGGACTGTGGTGATTGGTATGGGCAAGTTGCCAAAATGTCAACATAACTTGTACTTGAGGTATGGGCTCATGTTGCAGCTGGCTTTTGGCTTGTCCTGGCTCAGCAAAGATCAAGGAGAACCATGAAATTGGTTTTGTGGTGATTCAGTAAGTGTATGAGATGTTTCATGCTCTTTTGCAATTTTGAAGAAGTTTGACCCCTTTTGAATTTCTTGAAGTTCAAGGCATGAAATGAGATGATTCTTGGGCCAATTCTGATTCTTAGGCAATGCACTGTGTTTGTATGATGCCTAGAGATGCATTAGAGGTCACAAAATGACTTGGCAAGTGGTTTTGCAAAAAATCCTCTTTGGTGTGAAAGTGAAAATTAGAGGATTTTTGCCAACTTTGCAAGGCCATAACTTGAGTTCCATAATGAATTAGAACATATTCTTGTACTTTTTGAAAAGGGAATGATCCAATCTACAACTTTCATGACCAATAATTTTTCATTTGAAGCATTTTTGGTTAAGAAAGAGGAGGTTGAAGAACTTTCCCAAAATGGAAAGTTTCCATTACAAGTCATTTCCATTTTTGGCAACTTTTGGTTTAGCTCAAATTTCTTCAATTTTGTGAACTTCCAAGCACTTCAATGATCAAATAAAGATCATATAACTTCAATTTGATGAAAATACCCCTTTGGTTCCATTGTTGGGGGCCTCAGATGCCCTGATTTTGCTCTGACTTGCTCAAGAAGTTACCCAGTGAACAAATGACTTCCACAATGAATTTCTTCATCAAACTTAGTACAAATGATCCTTATAACATCTTAAGAACATTAGAAATAAGAATGACCAAAAAAATTGGAGTTATGGCCTCTGAAACCAAAACCCTAATTTTGGTCATCTGTGCAGTGAAAACCCTAGCTCTGCTTCCATGCCTTGCCATTTCTTGTGATTTCTTGACTTACTTGAACTTTGAGGGATATAATATGATGATAGAACACACATGGACCCTCTTGGAACAATTGGAGACCTTTGGAGTGACTCAGATGGATCATTGGATTGCTCAGATCACAAACCCTAGATGCAGATGAACTTGAACTTATACAGTGAAACAAACATGCAATATGAAATGGTATGCTTATGCTTATGCAAGCATGAAAGATCACAAGCCATGGTGTGAAATCAATGAGGGCAAATTTGGGGTGTTTACAACGATATCTCTTTCTTTGAAGACATGAGGTCGAACTTTCTTGTTGAATGCTCTATTCAGCTGTTGCTGATATAACTGACTGTGACATAGGGTAATCATTCTTTTTTCTTTGATTAGATTGAGCTCGTCGAATCTGCTTTGGCACCACTCAACTTCTGTGAGTTTGGACTCTGTCAATATTCTCAAGTATGAGATCTCAACTTCTATGGAGGAGCACTGCTTCCATGCCATATACTAGTGAGAAAGAGTTTGCACCTTTTGAAGTGCCAACGGAAGTTCGATATCCATGAATTGCGCAAGGGAGCATCTTGTGTCAGTCCTTGTATGTCACGACCATTTTCTGGACAATTTTCTTGATATTTTTATTGGCGGCTTCTACTACGTCATTCATCTTTGGCCGATAAGGAGAATAATTATATTGTTCAATTTTGAACTTTTTGCATAATTCCTTCGTCATTTTGTTGTTCAAGTTAGACCCATTGTTAGTAATGAGTTGGCTTGGAATACTGTAGCGGCAAATGATATTTTTTTTGATGAATCAGACGACCATTTGTCGGGTTACATTGGCGTATGATGAATCAGACGACCATTTGTCGGGTTACATTGGCGTATGATGAATCAGACGACCATTTGTCGGGTTAAATTGGAACCGATGTCTGTTTGAAGCTTTAGGTTCGATCATTCCAATCATGTCGATTCCCCATATTGAAAATGTCCATGGCGAAGAGAGAGACTTAAGAAGTGTCGAAGGCGTATGAATCTCATCATCATAAATTTGACATTTATGACATCTCCTCGCATGCTTGCGACAATGTGCTTCCATTGTGAGCCAGTAATATCCTGCTCAGAGTATTTTTCTTGCCATTGTATGTTTGTTGGTATGAGTACTATATGATCCTTCATGAATTTCTTTCATGGGTATTTCTGCTTCGCGCTCGTCTACACATTTGAGTAGAACCATGTCGAAGTTTCTCTTGTAAAGTACACCTTGGTTGAGGAAGAAGTTACCTTCCAGTCTTTGTAGGGTCTTCTTGTCTTTTCTTGACGATCCAAACAGGTATTCCCTTCTATGTAGGAATTGTTGAATGTCGTGATACCAAGGTTTGCCATGAGTAGCAATTTCTATTGCAAAGATGTATGATGGCCTGTCTAGGCGCATAATGTCAATTTTTGGGATGTCATTCCATCGATCAACTGTGATCATAGAAGAGAGAGTAACATGTGCGTCAACCATGTGATTTTTCTCACGAGGGATGTGATGGAACTCAACTATATTGAAAAATGGTAGCAATCTCCTTGCGTAATCTCGGTAAGGGATCAGTCCCTGCTGTCGTGTTTCCCATTCTCCTTTGATTTGATTGATCACTAAGGCAGAAACTTCGTACACATGTAAATTCTTGACCCTAAAATCAATTAATTCCTCGAGACCCATGATGCAAGCATCATACTGAGCCTCGTTGTTTGTACATTTGAACGCTAATCTAAAAGTGAATGGAATGTGGGTTCCGCTTGGAGTGACAATGATTTTCCCAATCCCGTTTCAATAAAATTTAACTGCTTCGTCGAAGATTGGTCCCCAAAGGTATCCTGGTTCAAGTCCTTTATTTGGCAGTGGTTCGTCACAATCTTTCGTCTTAAGATACATGACGTCTTCGTCTGGGAAGTCAAATGTGATTGGATCCTGATTACTGATGGGCTGATGAGCCAAATGATCAGCTAGGATACTTCCTTTGACGGATTTCTATGCGTGATACTCAATGTCGTATTCTGATAACAACATTTTCCAACGAGCAATTCATCTTGTTAATGAAGGCTTTTTGAACACATATTTGATCGAATCCATTTCTGAAATAAGCCAGGTAGTATGGCAGATCATATACTAGCGAAAACGTTTAGCTGCCCAAGGTAGAGCATAACAAGTTTTCTTGAGCATTGTGTACTGAGTTTCACAATCAGTCAATTTCTTGCTTGGATAGTAAATATCATATTCTTTTCTTTTCGTTTTGTCTTGTTGGCCAAGTACACATCCCATGGAGTTTTTCCAAAACGGTGAGGTACATGATCGATGGTCTGCCTTCAACTGGAGGAGACAAAATTAGTGGTGTCAACAAGTATTCTTTGATATTTTCAAAGGTTTTATGGTAGTCTGTTGTCCAGTCATGAATTTGATTCTTCCGAAGAAATTTGAATATTGGTGCACATGTCACAGTCATAAGGAATATAAATCTTGAGATGTAATTGAGATGTCCCAGGAATCCTCGTACTTGTTTCTCCGTTTTTGGAGCGGGCATTTCTTGAATAGCCTTAACTTTCTCAGGATCGCCTTCGATTCCTTTCTGACTGAGGATAAATCCTTGGAGCTTTCCTGATTGGACACTAAAGGTGCACTTATTAGGATTCAATCGTAGTTGATATTTTCTCAAACGTGGGAATAATTTGTGCAGATGTTCAATGTGTTCCTCTTTGGTATTTGACTTGGCGATCATGTCGTCAACATACACTTTGATTTCTTTATGCATCATGTCATGAAAGAAAGTTGTCATTTCCCTTTGATAGGTAGCACCGACATTCTTTAATTTGAACGACAAAACTTTGTAATAGAAGTTGCCCCATGGCGTAATGAAAGATATTTTCTCCATGTCTTCGGGTGCCATTTTTATCTGGTTGTAGCCCGAAAATCCATCCATGAAAGAAAATACTTTGTACTTTGTTGTGCTATTTACCAGCATGTTAATATGTAGTAAGGAAAAGTCGTCCTTTGGACTTGCTTTGTTGATATCCTTATACTCTACACACATTCTGACTTTTTCGTCCTTCTTTGGTACTAACACAATATTTGCCAACCACTGATGATAATCTGAAGTAGCGAGAAATCCTGCGTCGATTTGCTTTTGTACCTCTTCCTTGATTTTGATAGCCATATTTGGATGAATTCTTCTCAATCTCTGCTTGACTGGCGAGCATCCCAGCTTCAACGGTAAATTATGTTCCGTGATGTTGGTGTTCAACCCTGGCATGTCCTGGTAAGACCAACTAAATACATCGGGAAATTCTTTGAGTAGTGAGATCAGGCTTTTCCTTTAAGCCAAACTGAGTAGTGTACCGATCTTAACTTCCTTTGTTTCCTGTTCTGAACCCAAGTTGATTGTTTCCAACGGTTCATTGTAAGGCTGAATGGAATTCTCCCCGTGTCTGAGTAGACTGGAGATCTCTTCTGGAATTTCTCCGTCATCTTCCTCTTCAACTTTGAATACCAGGAACTCAAAGTTGGGAGAAGACATTGGATCACGCGTTTCAATGGGGTTTAAAACAGATAATCTGCGCGATGATGATATTGAGAAAACACATTTAGAGAATGTATAAGAAAACGTATGCATATTAGTTTTGAAAAATGTTTGTTTTATTTTTAGTTGGTTTTAGGGATTACCATTTTCTGAAAAAGCGAAAAGAGAAAACAACAACAAGTGCGGAAGTACAAAATGACATTTTATTTATGAATTGTCGATCCTTGAAATACACAGCCCTATAAAACAAAGATATGTCACTTTGGGCTAAGTGACGAGGATAATTTACAGCAAGTAATCCATATAAAACATTCCTTGTCATCTGGGCGAGATGAAAGCTCAAAATAAAACTAAGTAATTACTTTGGAATGTGAACGATGTTTGGGACGTCAATAGAGACCTAATCGTAATGAAATCCATTGGAGACGCAGAAGTCTGGAACTTGTCTTCCCGAAGTAGCTTTTGTAATGACATTAATTTCTAGTGAAGGAGGATTCGCAGAGTCTTCCTTGCATGCAGCTTGATAGTGCGAGAAATTGTCAGTTGTTTCTTCATCGATGCTCTCAGGAGAGTCTTCCCATCCAGCTGATTGGATGTTTTTGATATCAATGTAAAAACTTGCGGGAGCAGTGTACTTTACGTGATAATCGTATTTTCCACTTGGTTGTCCCAAGTTTCTGTGGGAGTTATGGAGTCATCTTCAGTAATGACATTCACTTTTGGTGGTGCAATGTTGAGCAAGTCGTGTCCTGCAATCCTTGCAAATTCGTCGAGATAATGTTGCATGTCACTCAAATTTCCCTGATAAGATTCCCATGCGGGTAGATCATCCATTAATTCTTCAAATATACGATCAAAGTTGTTTGTCATTGGAGTGTGTTCCAATGAGTCGTGACGAGCAGCAGGTACTTCAGAGACTTTTTTTGTCCTCTGTTTCTGGAATATACTTTTAAATGGAGATTTACAAGTCCAATCGCTTGCGTGCTTCATCTTGAGAAATGTATCCTTCCTCGTTAAAGTATGTTTTCCATTCGTCATCGGGATCTTCGGAGCCTTCCGAAATGTTTTCCTTAATGGTATGAACCTCTTGAGAGATTGGGTGAAGGAAACATCCAATGTGGAAAAAGTTTTTAATAGGACCAAAGTTTTTGTCCTTTCCCGTAGGTTTTGTTGCTACGGAAGAAAAACCAAGATCTTTTCTGGATTCATTGTTGACCGAAATCACAACTTGACCCCAGTCTTTGATATTGTTTCTTTCTAGGGCTTGGAGAGCATCTTTGTAGGAAGTGATTGACGTTCCTATTTCCGGCTGATCCTTGTTGCTTACAGAGAGAGCTTGGAACTGAGTCCCAACGACATCTTCTGGATTCAAATACAAGAGTGAGGATAAGTTGCAAACAATCAAGGCTCTTTCCCCGAAGACTGTTACCAAATTGTTATTTTTCACAAATTTCAATTTTTGATGAAGTGTGGAGGTCACTGCCCATGCTTCATGAATCTAGGGTCGGCCAAGTAAACAATTGTATGTCACACGGATGTCCATGACTTGAAAGGTAATTTGGAAGGTGTGAGGTCCAATGGTTATGGGAAGATCCACTTCGCCGATAACTAATTTTCGAGATCCGTCAAATGCTTTGACTACGACCTCACTTTTTCTCATAGGAGGACCTTGAATAATCAGTCTTGTGAGAGTGGATCTAGGCATTACGTTCAAAGGTGAATTTGATTTTGATCCAGTCTCTAGTGGTATTCATGCTTCTAAAGTTGGTATAACCTCTGAAGGTATTCCAACATTTGATATTGTTCAAACATCTGAAGAAGATTTTGCACAAATTTAGAGACCACAAAAAATCAGACAAATACCAAGAAGATTTGCAGAGTTTGACATGTTGCAAGATACTGATACAGAATATGAATGGGAAGTCATTTAATGTTCCATGTTAGTAGACTATGAAGCAATTAGTACTGAATAAGTTCTCAAGAAAAAAGTGTGGTTGAAGGTCGTGAAAGAAGAACTTGAGGCTATAGAAAGAAACATAAATTGGGAGTTGAGTGAGTTTCTAAAGAACAAGAAAGTCATCATTGTAACACCCCAATTTTGATTATGAGTATTTGTTGCTTATTTGAGGATATATGAATGAATTGACAATTGGTGGTTATGTGACCCGATGCATGGTGGTGAAATTATTTTAATAATATTAATAATAAGAATAATCATGTAGTATTATTCGGATTATTGGTTATTATTTAAAATAATAGAAGTGGAAGTATGAATGTTATGTTGGTTATTTTGGAGTATAAGAGTAATTTATATAATAAGGATAAATAGTGTTTTATTATACTATTTTATTATTATTATTGAAATTATATTAAAGAAAAGGGTAAGGTGGTCTTTTTATGAAAATTATGAGGGTAAAGTGGGAAAAGACATAACAGGGATAGTTTTGATCAAAAGGGATTATACGATCAAAATGCTCATTTTATCGTGTTTGATGAAGTGCTCTGAAGAAGAGGGAGAAAGAGGAAGCTCAGAGTCAGAAGGCTGTGGAGAACCCAGAGAAGAGAGTCAATCGGAGAATTTCTCTAAGGTATGGGGAGTTTTTATAATCTATTATAATTTTATAGGAATTGGTTTATGAATAGATTAGGTTTGATATGATTTTGGTTATTGTTAGGTTTGATGACATAGATTGAGTTATAAGGGTATGAATTGGTGAATTAGGATTGATAAGATAATTTAGAATGGTGTGTTTGATGTTTGAATTGATATATTGTTGTTGTATATGATTAATTTTGATTGGTAAGAAGTTTTGGGTTGCATTGGAATGAATTCGTATGAAAAATTGAGGTATTTTGGTGTAGAATTCGTAAAAACAGCAGAAAACTGCTTATGTACAGGTGTTAACCGGTTAACGCTTTGGTTAACCGGTTAACTAGTGAAAAATATGCGTTTTGGGCAAAAAAATGAGGCGTTAACCGGTTAACGCTTTGGTTAACCGGTTAACACTGTATCAGTGACACTTTTATTTTGAAAAATTCATAACTTTTGATCCGTAACTCTGATTTAGGTGTCGTTTGAAGCGTCGGAAAGCTAACGAGATGAACTTTAATTTAATGAAATAAAATGAGTGAAATGATACATTTTTAAATGATGAATATTTAGAAAAAATTGAGTTGGTTTTATGATTATAAATAGGATTCTATTGTAAGTTGACGATTTGTTGTTGTTGATGAAGGAAGTTGTTTGCTTTGTTGTTAAAAATTGGTTTTATGATTATAAACATGATGTTATTGTGAATTAACGTTTTGTTGTTGTTGATGAGGGGAGTTGTTTGGTTGTCTCATTGAATCGAATAAGTTGTTTTGTTGTATGATTGATAAAGAAGTATTGTTGATATGTTGTCGGGATGAAAGACATGATTTTATGATGATTATTTGTTGAACATGAAATGATTGGTTATGTCTTGATGAGTTGAGGTAGCTAATGAAATGAGGTTTTGACGTGTTATTACGATGGAAATATATGATTAATTGATATTGAGGTGTTGATATGAAGTGAATGATGTGCAATTGATTTCTCGATGAATTTTACGGTGTAACGCATCATTGCATTTCATGATATTCACGATGGGGCTTCGGCCTATTTAGTAGCTTCAATCCCATTGTGTGGATTGGAGTGTCTCGATGATTACGGTGTGCTCCCTTGTGGAGGGTTGATGGTCATGTATCCATCTCACGATGAAATTGGTACCACATGCATAATTGCATATCATGATAGTTGGAATTGCATATGTCTGGATGAATTCACGATGGAGTTGTTGTTGCTGAATTTTTATAATATGTTCATGATTATGTTGTTGTTGCTGAATTATATGGTTGAAGATGTTATGACATGCTTATGCTAATTTATTTATATTCCATATTCTAATATATTTATGATAAATTATGATTACTCACCCTGCCTGCTTGGAAATGTTGCCTCTTTTGTGGGTAACTTGCAGATATCTAAGATGAGTTCGCGGTACGTGAAGTCTTAGCTGGAGGTTGTGTAGCTTAAGTCTAGAGTGTCTGGTGTCTTGCTCTGGTAGATGTAACATCGGGGGAAATAGAACGCTTATATGATTGAATTTTAATTTTGTTATGATGGGTTTTATGAGTTGTTAAATGTTGAATTGAGAATGATGATAATTGTTGACTTTGACCAATAGGTCTTTATGTTTTAATGAGATAAGAGGAAAATATTTTTGAATATATAATTCCGCTGCCATAGTTTTTATTATTTGAGCAAAGAATATTATTAATATAATATTTTGGATCGATGTTTTATGAAGAAATGTGACACCTTCTATGAATTACTCTGATAATATTTTACTTAAATTGTTTGTGGGGTAGAAGGGTGTTACATTAGTGGTATCAGAGCAGGTCGGTCCATCTGACCAATGTTGTCTAGTGTTGTTAATCCCTTAGTACGCAACATGTGTGTGAAACACTGTTGGTACTTGTTGTTAGTTTTAGTCGTTGTCGGCAGGTGTTGGTTGGAATTAAGTGGGGGAGAAGCTTGACATCTGGACTGTTGTTGATATGTCGAAGTTAGTTCAAAGTTGATGTTGATTACAAGAGTGCAAGGTTGTTCAAGAGATGTTGTTGTGGACCAGCGAGAGCATGGATTCATGAATTTGTATCGGTCGGGTTGAGAAGTGTGTGGATTTATGGATGGAGATTGTTTATGAAAGAAGGATTTATTCAAAATAAAAGGACATGTTGATGAATTAAGTTGAAGGATCAAGTCGGTAGATTGCTATGCCTTGAGTGTAGTTGGATTAAAGTCGAGCAATTTTCGAAATTGGATGTAGAGCAAGATTTTTTTTTTGGTAGAACTTGGAAGTAAGATGGAGAGAGGTGGAAATTACATTCATCAATCTCAAAAAAATTCTGGTTTTTGCAATCTTGGAGCAGCTGGATTAAAGTCGAGCAATTTTCGAAATTGGATGTAGAGCAAGATTTTTTTTTTGGTAGAACTTGGAAGTAAGATGGAGAGAGGTGGAAATTACATTCATCAATCTCAAAAAAATTCTGGTTTTTGCAATCTTGGAGCAGCTGTCACGAGAAGTGGCATAACTTTTTAACCGTGATTCGGATTGAAGCGGTTCTGGACTTTTTGTAAAGCTTACAAAATTCCCTACAGTTTGAATATAATATTTGCATTCAGGAGGTTTATAATGAGGGATATAAGTGCATTTTAATAGTTGAGTCTGCTGCTGATTTTTGGAAAATTCTGCATACGGGAATTGTCGACCAGCCTCATTGCAAGGAGGATAACTTTTTACTCGTAAGTCGGATTCGAGCGATTCTTGAAGTTCTGGAATCTGCACAAATTTATCTTCATGATAGAATATAATTTGGTGATTTGGAGGTCTGTATTGGAGAAGATAATTGCATCCGAAGTGGAGCGTGTGTTGCTGGAAATTTTAGAAAGATGAAAATGTTGGAAAAATAATAAGATGTTGGTATTAGAGGGAATGCATAAGTATTCGGAGAATGAATAAATATGTAATTAGAATGATTAAAGTGCTGATGTTAGATGGTAGTAATGTCGAGAGGAAGACATATGTTTGAATTGTGGTGTTAAGAATTATAATTTGGATGAAAGTCATGATTGGAAGAGATAATTCTGTTCGAAGTTGAACGTCTATTGCTGAAAATTTGGAAAGATGAAAACGTTATTAAATAACAAAATGTTGGTATTGGAGAATGCATAGAGATACGATTTATGTCAAATGAGGGTAATTAAAGTGCCTATGCTAGATGATGGTGATGTTGAGAAGAAGATGGATGTTTGATTGGAGTTGTTAAGAATCGTAACTTGGTTGGAAGTTGTAATTGGAGCTAACCACTTTGAATGGTACTTGTTGTAGTGATTCCAATGTTAGAGGGATATTGAGAGCCGTGTGGTAATATGTGTGTACATAAGAGAATGTGTACGGAATTTTTGGACGTTTTGTATCATTGATGAAGTTGGAATTAAGGTGACTAAGAAGGAGTTGATAAGCCGTGGAGAGTTGGCGGAGCATTATGCTTACGGACTCTGGGCACAAGTTGAAGTACGCTATTGTGTTGGGTAATGATGATTTATGCCACCGTTATGGTTGTCGGACGTCTATTGACAAATTGAGGAACTGATCACCCTTAATCTATTGTTGATAGCAGACGTAATCATAATTGATGGATAGATGTCCCATGCCAACTAGTATAGTATGTACGTCGAATTGGTTGAAGTCAAATCGAGTGCTTGAGTATTGTTTGTTTTGTTGATTCAAGTTATTATATGAGAGTATTAGTTGGAATTTAAGAGGGAAGTATGAAGTTGCGCTTGGATTGAATTGTAATAAGAAAATTCATAGTTGAACTCTGAAGGATTTGAATGTTGTTTTGGTGATGAGTTAAGTGGCATAAGACGTGAAGCTTCCTTGAGATGATTAGAAGGGAAAGTAGGTGGAAATTTAAAACGATGATTTGACAAGAATGTCGGACATAGTTAAGTTGCAAGTATTAGAAGTGAAATCATAAGTTGGTTTATTAAGGTGCGATTTTTGGTTGGATAATAGTTGGTTGGTTGTGTCTATTTGGATAAGAATCTATAAAAGGTTGTGTCGGTATGAGTAAGAATCGAGTATTCGGTAAGTTGAATTAGTTGGAAGCGAAGGGTATGAGTTATCTAATGGAGATTCGTTAGGCCCTTGTATCTTATGTTGGTGCAATGATGTTGTGTAGTTAAGATGATTTTTTTGCAAGGCGTGTTATTATAAGATGGTAAACTTGTAGTCGTGATGATGATAATTGGGGATTCATGGAAGTATATGAATAATTGTCCAAGATTTGGAAGTAGTCGCGATTGTAATTATGTTGAATGTTCGAAGTTGTTATCTTAGGGATCTAAGTTGGAAGTATTCGGTAACTACAAGAGTAGAATACCTGTTGGAACAAAATTCAAAAGAGTTAAGTCAAAGGTGTTGTTGATGTGTTGGTGTGTAACACGGTGGGAGAACTGACTTTAGTTATGTTGCGGATAGCAAGAGTCGCCACCGACTTTTATTTTATCCAAAAGGAAAGGGTATAAAAGAACAGGAAAGACCTTAAGAGATTTTTTTGGGTCCGGGGGGTAGGTTATGTAAAGGGAAGGTGTTAGCACCCTTTACATCCATGGTTATCCATGGGCTCTTAGTTACTTAGCTCACTTTAAATTATTTTTGAAAGTGTAGTGTGTGAATAGAAAAATTTTCAGAGTAGTTAATAATAATCCCTGAACGGATGTGTAAAAACTTGTTTTTGAAAATTTGTTTGAAATTTGTTAAGTGTGAAAAGTTTTTGAAGTGAGCAAGTACATAAGAGGAACCTACCCTAATGTTTTAAGTCTTTCTTATTCTTTATCCTTTCATTGGTAAGACTATCCCTACTATTAAGGAGTAGGTAGTCATTACCTTGGATGTAAGGGACATGAGAGGGACAATCTGGTTATGAAGGCAACTGTGGGGTGTATTAAGCATATATGTGGGACTATCATCATTTATTCGAAGGGACTTGATTCGTAAAGGCAACCACGAGGGACTTGATGATTTTTCTTTTAAGGGGACTTGCTTTATACACCCCACTTGACCATTATTCGTAGGCAACTTGAGGGATAACCTTAGAAATGTGAGACGGCGATTAAAAATCGACTTACGTGTGTGAGTGTTTTAATTTAATTTATCTTATGATTAAAATTATCTAAATTTATTTTAAGAGAATACATATTTACACTCCCTAATTACTAACCATAGCAAAAATAATGATATTTACAAATTTTACATCCAAGAAGCAATTACAAAATTATAATAATAAGCAAAATAAATAGCAAAATAAATAATAAATACATAAACAATAAATAATAAAAAATAAGGGGGTTAGTAAATAATAATAAATAAAATTAGCAAAATAATGATAATAAACATAATTAAATTATAAATGGGTTAGTGATAATAATATAATAATACTAATAATTAGAAATAATAAACAAGGTTAGAAACATCAAAATATTATAAGAATGAGAAATTAACAATTTTTTAATATGAACAATTATATTTAGAAACAAATATGAACAAACAATTATTTTAATTTACAAATTATTAAGTTATTTCTTTTTAAAACATATTATGACTACTAAATTTAATTATTATAAACATATATTAACATTTATTTATCAAACAATATATACATATTATAAGAAAAAGTAGGTTTTAAATATCATATTTACAATATTAATCATGTTTATAAAATTTAATTCTATTAATTATTATATTTACAAATTATTTTTAACCATATACAAAAATATAACTATTATAAATTAAATTGTTTCTAAACATTAAAAGAAAAATAATTTGAATTATAAATATATTTACAAAATTTATAAGAATTATAATAAATATGTATACATAATAATTATATTAGGAATTAGAAAATAAGATTACTAAAAAAAAATAGAATTAGGTTTTTTTTTTAAAATAAACTAGGGTTTATTAGAAAAATATTTTTTAGGGTTTAATTACATACAAAAATATTCTAATTTACATATTACAAATTAAACACAAAATATAGAAACATAATTTATGAAAATATATTTTTGAAATTAAAGAAAACATACCTATTTTATTATTATTTTTTATTGTTTTAGAAATAAAATTATATTTAATATAATAATACATAAAAAACAAATAAAAGAAAGGGAGTATGAAAAACTTACCTGACTGGGGTTTGAACCCAGGTCAGCTTGATTCCCAACAAGAGCAACAACCACCAGGCCATTGGTGCGCAGGCAATAAGTGAGGGGGAAGAATTCCTTTTGTTGCTTGCTTGCAAAATCCAGGAAAATGAAGAAATAAAAAGGCCTGGGGTGGTTTTGAACCCAGGACCTTATAGTTACACATGCGCGCGCTTTACCACCTGGCTGGGAGAGCCTTCCTGTTAACTGAATGGCATTGAACCATAATATATTAAAAACAAGTTAAATGGAAAAAAAATATCAAAACCTTGCTGAGGGCAGGATTCGATCCCACGCCCTCTCCTCAAACGTGCATGTGCCTTGCCACTGGACCACAAGCGTGCTTGTGATAAACAAACCAAACACAATTAATAAAATATGTTCAATAATATTTGAAATTTCCAACGCGCGGGAACAGCCTTCTTCTTCCTTGAGACCTTCGAATTTTCTTGCGAAAATAGCTACAAGTTTTCCTGCGAAAAAATTATTCCCAGCAAAACCTACAAACATCAACAAGCAACAAAACTGTACGATTTTGCAAAATTAAAACCAGCATCATGATCCAGACATTCACACGATTAGTTCCATGTTTTTAGAATTGATTTATGTTTCTTAAATCCAAAATCCCTAAACCTAGGTCCAAACCCTAACTATGGTGTCTTGTGAATTAGGTACGGGTTCTTGAGTTTTCCTGCTCAGAAACATTCTACAATATACAACAAACAATATTAGCCAAACAAAATCCATTTAAATGCAATGAATTGGTGTAACCGAAAAAAAAATTTCAAGCATGAACATTGCTTCGGGTTCATCATTAGGGCATGAACTGAATGCTTATGAATGATGATTCATGATCCATGATGTCCAAGGAAGCCAACCATGTTCTCCAAATACCTTGTAGTGCTCTGAATTTGAAAACCCGAATGTGACTTTTGGAAGATTTTTTTGAATGAAGAACTTACACTATGGCTGCTGGAATTCCTCTCTAGGGTTATGCTTATGATTAATACTTATAGGTGAATCAATCTAGGTCAGAAACTTCAATGGTTATGTGAAAGATTTGATTCAAAAATATTGAAAAAGATTATGGTGTAAAAGTTCAAATATTTGATCATGAAGACTTGCTATTCTTGGACTAATCACATGATTCCTTTCTCTTTCAAATTCAATCAATATTTAAGAAATTCTAGAAGCATTACCTTCCTCCAAAAATAGATTTTCATATTTTATATTTATTTAAAATGATTTTTATGAATTAAATCAATAATAAATAAAAATAAAATGATAAAAATGCTGAATTTTGGTCAATTGGGTCGTGCATAATGATATGAAGTGGATTGGATCACAACTTAGCAAGCCCATTTGGAAAGAATTACTTCTAGGCCTCCATTTTCAACATAAACCATCACAAAATTTCCCAACTTTGCAAGGGCACATCTCCCTCAATTTTAAAGGTATGAGGGTGTTCTTGGACTTTTTGGAAAGCTTGAAGAGTCCTATAAACAACCCCATTGGTTTCAGGTCCATATCATTTACCAATCTCAAGTTATGCCCTTTTGAAGTTGTTGACTTTTTGTTGACTTTTGAAATGACCTATAATGTCTTAGATCATATCTTTCAAATGAAGCATTTTTGGGCTTAACTTTCAACATCAAAGTTGTATAGAATTCAATTTCCTTCAAAATGAGCTTTGGATGGAGACTTGGTGATGAAGTATGTGAAAGTTATGGCTGGTCAAAGTTCAGTTGACTTTTACTGAGGAAACCCTAAGTTAGAAACTCCTGATTATTGATGATCTGGAATCTCCTTGATGAATCATGATCAACCCTTGATCAAATGATGAATTTTACTTCATATACTTGATGTTGGCAAAAAATCATGAAGTTTGACTTTGGTTTGACCACAGTTGACCTCAGTTTGACTTTTTAACTGCATTGACTGATTTTGACTTATCTGATCATCTGACTGAGCAAACTTTTGAGAAAAGTCTTGAAACTTGTCATGGGGGTTCTTATACACATATAAGATGTTATGAAGCTCACTTGAGGTATTGGAAGTCCATTTAGCCTGATTAAAGTCAAAACCCTAGTTTTGGATACACTGCTTAGGAGGTGCATTGTCTGAGGGAATTGTCAACTTCTTTGACCAATTGTGAACTTTGTGAACCTTGTGAATCTTCATAAAATGTCTTGTGATACTCATGGGAGGTATTGTGAAGCTTGTGGACCTTGTGAACCTCATGAAGTGGCTTTGTAGACCTCATAAATCTCAGGAAAGCTTTGTAATCATTGTGAAACTTGTGAACCTTGTGAACCTTCAAGAAGTGACTTGTAGACTTCATGAACCTCATGAAAGGTCTTGTAGATGTTGAGAAACTTGTGAACCTTGTGAACCTTCATAAAGTGACTTGTAGACTTCATGAACCTCATGAAAGGTATTGAAAGCATTGTGAATCTTGTGAACCTTGTGAACCTTCAAGAAGTAACTTGTAGACTTCATGAACCTCATGAAAGGTCTTGAAGATGTTGAGAAACTTGTGAACCTTGTGAACCTTCTTAGAACACAAAGTCTTGTATTGTGAGGGCAAATTTTGGGGTGCAACAGCTGCCCCTGTTCAATTTTCTGAAACCTGAGGGGTTAGATTGGTATATTTGCCAGTCGTGACCTGGAAGGTTGAAGGGGATTGAACACAAAAGCCCAAAAATTTGCACTCACCAGTGCATAGAGTGATATTGATGGTTGGTTGAATATGATTGAGTGGGCTTAAAGATGCCACTAGGGGAAAGCAGTCCAAAATATGGATGTATAATGAAAGCTGTCAGGAGTCTGGAGCAGTCCTGAGGTATTGATGATATGTTTTCAGGATACTGGAGTAATCCTGATGTAACAGCATGTCTTCATGAGGATAGAGCAATCAATAATGATAACCCTAAAGCAGTCTTGAAGTAATAATATGATTTCAGGAGGATAGAGCAATCAATAATGATAACTCTAAAGCAGTCTTGAAGTAATGATATGACTTCAGGAGGATAGAGCAATCAATAGCTCTAAAGCAGTCTTGAAGTAATAATATGATTTCAGGAGGATAGAGCAATCAATAATGATAACTCTAAAGCAGTCTTGAAATAGTAATATGATTTCAGGAGGATAGAGCAATCAGTAGCTCTAAAGCAGTCTTGAAATAGTAATATGATGATTTCAGGAGGATAGAGCAATCAATAATGATAACTCTAAAGCAGTCTTGAAGTCATGAGAATTTATCAGGAGGATAAAGTAACCCTGAGGTGACAATAAAGCAGTCCCAAAGTAATAAGGAGCTTATCAGGAGGATAAAGTAACCCTGAGGTGACAATAAAGCAGTCCTGAAGATCATAAGTTTGTCTGTTGGATAGTTAACCTGAAACAAGGTAGCATTCTGTATAATAACATTAGTTTATGCTTTATGTGTGCATGTATGATAGGATGCACTTAGGTAATGTACTATGCACTCATGGATATGCATGTTATGGTATGATGTAAGTGATGTATGTATGATATGATACTGCCGGAAGCGTCTGGATATCTTCATATAACAACTGCTGGATTGGGAAAATAAATCTCGATTCATTGTTGAAGAATATATTATACATAACCGTCCGTCTGCTGGGGATAATAAGGTATGGATAACTTCCCGGATGCTGGGGATAATAAGGTATGGATAACTTCCCGGATGCTGGGGATAATAAGGTATGGATAACCTCCGTCTTCGTTTGATAGCAGGGCAGATATAACTTCCCATCTTCGTTTCGTCGTATCCTTATTGGAAAGTAATTTCCCGTACATCCGTATGAGGATAAAAGAGATGGATATAAATTCCAGGGAAGATGAGACTTTGTGAAGATGGATTCGTCCTACTGAGGGTTTTGTAGCTGTTTTTGTAGAGATGAACCGGCGAAGCTTCGTTGAAATCCTTCCCTCGTTCGTCCTTAGTAAATACTATTACTGCATTTTCATGCATTTCTGGTAAACATTAATCATATTAAGCATACATGCATTTCTGGTAAACATTAATCATATTCAAAAGCATACATACATTCAAACACAACCAATGGACGTTTCGCTTATGTAAATAGGGTAAAAGTAAATCTGAATTCAAAAGATGGAATTTATTTATATCAAAAATGACCCATACATGGGTAAGTTTGTACAGGGAGACATAAACCCTAGTAAGAGGATTTTGTCATAAAGCTTTACAAAAGAAAATCAGCTATGTGGGAAACAATCCTATCGAGTTTCAATTCTACTATTGCCATTATCTTCAAGTATCTCATCTTCTTGCTGTTGAGACGGAAACGATTGGATTGAGCTTTATCTGTTCGAGCTTGAGTAAGTAGTACAACTGGTGGCAGTTTCCTGGGTGATCCAAACGAGACATAGTCATACGCTTTAATCCCTAACTTTTGCCTGGATTGCCCTTTCAGGTTTTCAATCCACCGGGATACCCTTTTTTGCCCAAGCCGCCTTTTCAGGTTTTCGACTTGCCGGGTGTACATCTTTTTATATATATCCCTAATTTTTGCCCAAACCCTTTTGGTTTGCCGGGATGCCCTTATTTTTGCCTAGGCCTGTCAACCTAGCGGGTCTCTTTTTATGCGTAGTATTTTTTAACTATGTCTGCGTTTACAGGCTGTGGGAAGTCTTCACCATCCATTGTAGTCAGTATCATGGCACCTCCTGAAAACACTGTCTTGACTACAAATGGTCCTTCATATGTTGGAGTCCACTTGCCCCTAGGATCACCCTGTGGTAATATGATACGCTTGATTACCAAGTCACCAGCCTGATATACCTTTGGCTTAACCTTCTTGTTAAAAGCTTTGATCATCCTTTTCTGGTACATCTGGCCATGACAAACTGCTGCTAACCTCTTCTCATCAATCAAATTTATCTGGTCCAGTCGAGTCTGAATCCATTCATCTTCATCCAAGCCTGCATCCTTCATAATTCTCAAGGAGGGAATCTGAACTTCGATGGGCAGAACTGCTTCCATACCATAGACTAAGGAGAATGGGGTTGCCCCTGTTGAAGTACGTATTGTGGTACGATAACCATGAAGAGCAAATGGTAACATCTCATGCCAATCCTTGTAAGTAACAGTCATCTTTTGTACAATCTTCTTAATGTTCTTATTAGCAGCTTCAACTGCCCCATTCATCTTTGGACGATACGGAGAAGAGTTGTGATGCTTAATCTTGAACTGCGTGCAGAGATCAGTAATCATAGTGTTGTTCAGATTAGAGCCATTGTCAGTGATAATCCTTTCAGGGATGCCATACCTACATATGAGATTATTCTTAATGAACCGAGCTACAACATTCTTGGTAACAGATGCAAATGAGGCTGCCTCTACCCACTTCGTGAAGTAATCAATAGCAACCAGGATGAAACGATGCCCATTAGAAGCAGTAGGTTTGATCTCACCAATCATATCAATGCCCCACATGGCAAAGGGCCAAGGAGCAGTCAACACATTCAGTGGTGATGGAGGTACATGTACTTTATCAGCATAGATTTGACATTTGTGACAAGTTCTGGAGTGTTGATAGCAATCAGCTTCCATGGTAGACCAATAGTAACCTGCTCTCAAAATCTTCTTTGCCATGGTATGACCACTGGAATGAGTGCCAAAGGTCCCATCATGCATCTCTTCCATAATTTCAATTGCTTCCTTCTTATCCACACAACGAAGCATAGTTGAATCATGATTACGCTTGTACAGAATCCCATTACTCAAAAAGAATTTAGCAGCAAACCTCCTCAGGAACTTCCTATCTTTGACAGATGCCCCTTCAGGGAATTCCTGAGCTTCAAGATATCTTTTTACTTCATAGAACCAAGGCTTCTCCTCTGCCCCTTCAGTGTCAATCTCATTGCAGTATGCAGGCTTTTCAAATCTATCAATAGTAATCTTAGGAGCTTCATCATCCCAACTGATCTCAAACATGGATGCCATGGTGGCCAATGCATCTGCCAGCTGATTCTCTCTTCGTGGAATATGTCCAAAGGTAATCTCTTTGAAATGTGGGATCAAAGACAACACATGTTCTCTGTAAGGAATGAGATTATCATGCTTGGTATCCCAATCTCCTTTAATCTGGCTTACTACCAGGGCTGAATCTCCATACACATCAAGGAACTGAATCTTCATATCAATAGCAGCTTTAATACCCAGGATACATGCCTCATACTCAGCCATGTTATTAGTACAATGGAAACAAAGTCTGGCAGTAATCGGGGTATGACAACCTTCGGGGGAACTAATCACAACACCAACACCATTACCAAGTGCATTAGAGGCACCATCAAAAACCATAGTCCATCGGGATCCTTGTTCAGGTCCGTCATATTGTCCAGGTTCTTTGGTAATAATCATAATGTCTTCATCAGGGAACTCAAAATTCATTGACTGGTAATCATCCACTGCTTGATGAGCCAAATGATCTGCCACAACACTTCCTTTAATGGCTTTTTGAGTAGTGTATTGTATGTCATATTCTGTCAAGATCATTTGCCATCTTGCAATTCTTCCGGAGAGAGCAGGTTTCTCAAATATGTACTTGATTGGATCCATCTTCGAAATCAATAAGGTAGTATGGGTTAACATATACTGTCTTAGTCGGCGAGCAGCCCATGCCAAAGCGCAGCAAGTTTTCTCGAGCAGTGAATATCTTGTTTCACAGTTGGTAAACTTTTTGCTAAGGTAGTATATTGCCTGCTCTTTTCGACCAGACTCGTCATGTTGCCCCAACACACACCCCATTGATTTGTCTAACACTGTTAAGTACATAATCAAGGGTCTTCCATCAACTGGTGGCATCAAAATTGGTGGTTCTAGCAGATATCTCTTGATTTCATCAAAGGCAGTCTGGCACTCATCATTCCATTCCATCACCTGGTCTTTCTTCAATAACTTGAAGATTGGCTCACAGATGGTAGTTAACTGGGAAATAAATCTTGCAATGTAGTTCAATCGTCCCAAGAAACCTCTAACCTCCTTCTCAGTACGGGGAGCTGGCATCTCTCGTATAGCTTTCACTTTTGCAGGATCCACTTCAATACCTTTTCCACTGACAATGAAACCCAGGAGCTTTCCAGATCTAACTCCAAAAGTACACTTGTTTGGATTCAATCTTAACTTGTATTTCTTCAACCTCTCAAACAATTTATGCAAATGATTAAGATGTTGTTCTTCATTCTGAGATCTGGCTATCATATCATCCACATATACCTCTATCTCATGATGAATCATATCATGAAACAAAGCCACCATAGCACGCTGATATGTTGCCCCTGCATTCTTCAAACCAAATGGCATTACCTTATAGCAAAAGGTGCCCCACTGTGTCACAAATGTTGTCTTCTCCATATCTTCAGGTGCCATCTTGATTTGATTGTAACCAGAGAAACCATCCATAAAAGAGAATACCTTATGCTGAGCAGTGTTGTCTACCAGAATATCAATATGAGGAAGTGGAAAGTCATCTTTGGGGCTAGCCTTGTTCAAATCTCTGTAGTCTACACACATACGTACCTTACCATCTTTCTTAGGAACTGGTACCACATTTGCAACCCACTGAGGATAAGAAGTTACTGCTAAGAACCCTGCATTGAATTGTTTCATTACCTCTGCCTTGATCTTTTCTGACATTTCAGGACGCATACGACGAACCTTCTGCTTTTTTGGACGACAATCTTCTTTCACTGGCAAACGGTGAACCACAATGTCTGTATCCAACCCTGGCATATCTTCATAAGACCAAGCAAAGATCTCCACATAATCACGTAACATCTGAATCAACCTGCTCTTGACACTGTCCTCTAAATCAGCCCCTACCTTGACCTCTTTTCTGTTTTCTTCAGTTCCCAGGTTCACAACTTCGACTGGCTCTTCATGTGGCTGTATAGCTTTCTCTTCTTGTTGTAACAACCTAGCAAGCTCTACAGGTATTTCACAATCGTCCTCATTTCCGTCTTCAGTTTGATAGATCGGATTCTCGAAATTATAATTGGCAATAGTAGAACTGTTATCAACAGGATCCAGAGTGGATGAGGATCTGCATTTGAGTGATGTGGGTGTGTGTAAGAACACATAGCTGATAAAGCAAAAATAAAAAGAAAAGAAAGACAAGGAACACAATATTTACGAAAACGAAACGTCCACTGATTTTATTGAATGAAGTATGCAAATGAAATGACAGCCCGTAACAAGCACACCATTGTGCCCCGGGTAAGGCACATGGCTTGAAAGTTTTATTGTTCAAGGAATTATAAAGTTAAAATATAACAACACAGTAATAGTATTTACTCCTGACTAAAGGAGATAGGGATAACATCTTCAGCTTTCCAATTATTGAGTCCATCACCCACAGTAGGAAAAATCCAAGCATCCAAGTTGTAGTCTTCATCATAGTCTCCCACAGCATTGATAACCCCTTGATTGGTGATGCGAGCAGCACGAGCACGACGAACAGCCTTATGGGACTCTGCAGTGAAACCCAAACCAAACTTGTCAGACTTGTATGGAATATCAGGGAGCTGACCCCAAATAGTACAACCACCTTCATCCACCACAGCTCTAGCATCATTGAGGGAGGCCATTGCCATTGTTGGAGGTTTTCTGGTGACAACAGGAACTTTCTTCACAGCAGGAGGAGCTACACAATCATTAACAACCCAGGGAACCACTTCAAATGACTGACACGGAGTCTCAATGTATTCACCTTCCACTTCCAGATACTTGAAAGTGTTTACATGGCTGACAAAGTATTCTTCCTCTCCAAAGACAGTAACAACTTTTCCATTCACCGGATATCTCAACTTTTGGTGCAATGTAGAGGTCACAGCACCTGCCCCATGGATCCAGGGACGACCAAGCAGACAAGAGTATGAAGGACGAATATCCATCACATAAAATGTAGCAGTAAACACCTGAGAACCAACTTGAATTGGAAGATCAATTTCCCCATGCACTACTCTTCTAGAACCATCAAAAGCCTTTACCACAATGTTACTGGGCTTCAGCACAGCATCTTCAGGACTTAGCTTATTCAGGACTTCCTTAGGTAACACATTCAAAGAGGAACCATTGTCTATCAGCACATGAGACAGGGTAGTGCCCCTGCATTCAATTGAGATATGCAAGGCCCTGTTATGATCCCTCTTGGCAGGGGTCAAGTCAGCATCAGAAAATCCTAACCCATTATCATAGGTCAGGTGGGCAACACAATTCTCAAACTGGTCAACAGAAATGGCATTGGGCACATGAGCAGACTTCAGAAACTTGATCAAGGACTTGGCGTGAGCTTCAGAACACAGCAACAAGGACAACATAGAAATCTTTGAGGGAGTATGCCCCAATTGATCAACAATGTCATAATCACTCTTGCGAATGATTTTCAATACTTCTTCCATCTGTTTAGAGAGATCATCAGCAGCTGGCACATCAGTAGATACAGGCTCAATAACAGGACCTTTGCCCCGAGCATCAGTGGTGGAAGTAGCAGCAGGAGTAGCTGCATTCTTAGAAGCAACTGGAGGAGAGAAGACTCTTCCACTACGAGTGATCTTGCTAGATCCAGCAATATTATCAATGTCAACAGGCACATCAGGTAAAGGTTCCTGCTTAACACCATGGATGTAAACATCAGACCCATAATGCCAAGGCACAGCTTTATCAGATGTATATGGGATAGGACCAGGAGTAGTAATGACCACAGGAGCTACCCTGGCTTCAGCAACAACTTTCACAGGACCTTCAGCAGTAATTTTGATTGGACCCTGATGAGTGATTTTAATAGGACTCTTTGAAGTGATTCTCAATGGTACTTTGTCAACCATGTCAACCTCTTCAATCTTCCTACCTTGAGTCAGATGATCTACCATACTTTCTACAGATGCTGGTCTTCTTTCAAACACTATAGTATACTTATCCATGAGACGTTGAATCCCATCTCTCAAAATGAAGCAACTGTCCGGCTTATAGGTACAATACAGACAATCTTTACGACAACCTGGAAAGATCCCAGCTTGTACTAACCTCTTTTTGATAACAGACAATGGTGTGCTCAACTCCATTACTGAATAGACATGTAGGTCTTCATCAATGGCATTGACAGTCTTCTCGTGATTTGGCATTGGAGCTGTAATCACATTTGGAGTACCTGGTGGATCAAACTCAATCTCTCCAGCATCAATCATATCTTGAATTTTGTTCTTCAGGACCCAGCAGTTATTAGTATCATGTCCTGGACAGTTTGAATGATATGCACATCGTGCATTGGGATTGTACTTGGGAGAGGTAACATTGGGATTTTGAGGAGCCTCTCTCAGGGTAATAAGTTCAGCCTTCAACAAGTGTTGCAATGCCTGAGCCATTGACATGTTGATCTTCGTGAACTGTCTTCTAGCCCTCTGTTGGTTGCCCTGAGGCTGCTCTGTTGTTGCGGGAGTTGGATTTGAAATATGAACTGCACTAACAAACTGATGCCTTCTGTTACGATCAGATTGACCATAAACAGCATTGGATTCCTTCTTCCCAGTGGGAGGCTTCTTTGCAGTACCTGATGAAGAAGTGCCCACCTGGATCTTACCACTCTTTATACCATTTTCTACCCGCTCTCCTGTCATGATCAACTCAGTGAAGCCAGATGATGAGCTTCCAATGAGATGACTGTAAAACAGACCATTCAGCGTACACATGAACATATCAACTAATTCCCTGTCAGTTAAAGGGGGTTGAACTCTTCCAGCTAAATCTCTCCACTTCTGAGCATACTCCTTAAAACTTTCTTTGGCACCCATAGACATGCTCTGAAGCTGCATGCGAGTGGGGGCTAAGTCAGCGTTGTATTGATACTGCTTGTAGAAAGCTTCAGCAAGATCATTCCAGTCTCTGATGTTGACACTCTCCAACTGATAATACCACTCCAGCTGAGCTCCAGATAAGCTCTCTTGAAAGAAATGGATCCACAACTTCTTATCAGCAGTGTGGGGTTGAATTCTTCTGACATACGACCTCAAATGCAGCTTGGGACAAGAGACCCCATCATAAACAACAAAGGTAGGGACCTTGAAACCCACAGGTATGACCACCCCAGATATCAAACTCAAATCCTCAAAATCCAGCCCAGATGATTTCTGCAACTCCATAGCATCCATCCTATCCACCAGCATCTTGAATTTGTCTTCATTAGGCTCATGGTAGTAGTTAGCCTCAGAATCAGAGTCCCCCATTGTATGGTGGAGACTGCCTACCTCTTGCTCAGATTCTTCAGATTCATAGTCTTCAACTGGTTCTTTGGTCTTGGCAAGACCTTTGAACCTTCTTCCCATGTTGATCAACCCAGCAGACCTTCTAGTCTTCTTAGTCTTCTTGGCCAGCAGTGTCTTCAATTCGTCCTGCCCCTTGGATAGGTTCAGGATCAGCTCTTGGAACTGTGCATTTTGTGCCTGAAGATCCTTAACTGATTGTTCAAGAGCCATTGCTGAAATAAACAGCGAGAAGATGAGAAACCTGTGTACAATTATAAACCTGTGATGCAATGAAATGATATGGGAATGCATATGCAATGTTTTCAAGGACCGTAGGATTTAAATTTGCTTAGACAAACACGAAAGTAAACTTTTATTAGTAATAACTTTGTTTTGCCTTTTTAGGCTTACAAAAAAAAATGAAAGTAAAATAAGTACAAAAGATGGGGTTTTAAGTCTCCCATGGACGTTTCCTCTTTATGTTGAGGTATGAGTTGAGGTTCCGTTCCTCGTGAAGCTGCTTTGTTAGCTCTAGGATCCTTGCTTGGCTTGCTTTGTAATGAGCCTCGAAAGTATCCCTTTGCTCCTTCAGTTGGATCCATGATCTCTGCAAGTCTTCCATATCAGTAGGCATGTCTGGGTGAAGGATGGTATAAGCTGTGTCTCCTTCAGCAACAGGTTCCATGGTAACTGGTAGGACGGCAGGATATGGCATCATGAGTGTCTGAGCACGAGATCGTACCCATCTGAGATAAGCCTCCATAGGAATAGTGTACTTAGGCTCCAGTGTCTTGCTGTCAATCCTGTTTACCTTTCCCCAAGCTCGTATGAATCTCTGACGGTAACCCTGAAGATCGTTGTCGTAATCAAACACAATGCCCTGAATCAACATGTCATGTGGACCATCACTCCGGGCGTAACCAAACTGTCGTAAAGCTAGAGAGGGGTTGTAGGTGATGCCTCCTCTTATGCCTAGAAGTGGCACATTAGGAAACTCCCCACAACGGTCAATGATGGTGACATTCTCCATAGATCTGGAGCACCAATGGATATCTGAGTGAGAAAGTGACATGGTCCTCTTGGACCATCTGAACCCTTGCTCATTCTTCATTACTGAGCGAGGAAGGTGAGAAATAAACCACCTGGATAGTAAAGGTATGCAGCACATCAAAGTTCCTCTTGCCCTTGTAGTACGGGTATGAAGAGAATGTAGGATATCTCCAAGCAATGTAGGCACTGGATTGTGACTCAGGAAAATGTTGATGGCATGAACATCTATGAACTGATCTGGATTGGGGAACAATACTAAGCCATAAATCAGCAAGGCTAAGATCTCCTCAAAAGCATCATAGCTCATGGCCTTCAAGAACATTTGAGCTTTATCCATTAGTACCTTGGCAAGAATACCCTTGACTCCACTTCTCGTCTCTAGAACAATGTCAGACTTCCTCAGATGTAGAGCTGCAGCAATAACCTCTGGTTTAAGTTCCTTCTCCAAGCCTGTGAAGGGTCTTTGATCAAGAACAGGTATACCCAGAAGTTTAGAGAACTCCTCCATGGTTGGAACCAGCTGGTAGTCAGGGAGTGTAAAGCAATGGTGCTTAGGGTCAAAGAACTGAAACAGCACACTCATCATGTCTTCATTGAACCCTGAAGTGACTAAGTCCAATAGGTGACCATGTCTCTTGATGAACTGGGAATGATCAGACACCTGAGAAACCAACTCTTTAAGCTTAACAGGTATCCCTACAAAGTTGATCCTGATGGTGTTTCTACGAGCAGAAGCCATGACCTGCAACAAAGAACAAAAATAAATCCCTTGGTCCTTGAAATGGTTAGGGAAAATGATATGCTTATGATGCATGATGATGTCATGATGTTATGCTCAATCACAAACATGTGGCACACACAAACAAGTCACACAATTGCCCTAGGTTTAAAGGCTTGCATGAGGTTCAAAGGTAAGTACCCTCCCCTGAAGTTAGTTGGTTCATCCTGTCCTATAAAAGTAACCATGTTCTAAGGGATCTCAATATCATTGATCCTTCACAAGGGTGGTTGATCAGAAGGCAACTTACTTGCCAACCAAAACCCTCCAAGTTTAAGATCTCAATGAGCGTAGCATCGAGTGTCAACCAACTTCAGTCTGCACCAAAGCCGGTTACCTCACTACCTTCTAAAGGCCAAGATGAGTTAACTAGGGTTCTAAAAGTTAGTTAGTGCATTGACAACATATGGCAGCCTCATATTATCCTCAACTTGACTTAAGGAACATAAGCACCAACCAAGAAGTCGCACTAACTATGGCCACCAGATCAACCGTATCGATATACGTCGTACAGTTTCCTTGGTCTATTGCCATTTACCTAAGGTACACTAGATCCGGGTTAGGACCTTTCACACATAAGAACACCCCAACAAGATAATATAAATCAAACAAGGCAAACAATTTAAAGTGATCTTAATTCCTAAGGGTACCCCTCTTAAAATAGATCCCCAGCAGAGTCGCCAGTTCTGTAACACGGTGGGAGAACTGACTTTAGTTATGTTGCGGATAGCAAGAGTCGCCACCGACTTTTATTTTATCCAAAAGGAAAGGGTATAAAAGAACAGGAAAGACCTTAAGAGATTTTTTTGGGTCCGGGGGGTAGGTTATGTAAAGGGAAGGTGTTAGCACCCTTTACATCCATGGTTATCCATGGGCTCTTAGTTACTTAGCTCACTTTAAATTATTTTTGAAAGTGTAGTGTGTGAATAGAAAAATTTTCAGAGTAGTTAATAATAATCCCTGAACGGATGTGTAAAAACTTGTTTTTGAAAATTTGTTTGAAATTTGTTAAGTGTGAAAAGTTTTTGAAGTGAGCAAGTACATAAGAGGAACCTACCCTAATGTTTTAAGTCTTTCTTATTCTTTATCCTTTCATTGGTAAGACTATCCCTACTATTAAGGAGTAGGTAGTCATTACCTTGGATGTAAGGGACATGAGAGGGACAATCTGGTTATGAAGGCAACTGTGGGGTGTATTAAGCATATATGTGGGACTATCATCATTTATTCGAAGGGACTTGATTCGTAAAGGCAACCACGAGGGACTTGATGATTTTTCTTTTAAGGGGACTTGCTTTATACACCCCACTTGACCATTATTCGTAGGCAACTTGAGGGATAACCTTAGAAATGTGAGACGGCGATTAAAAATCGACTTACGTGTGTGAGTGTTTTAATTTAATTTATCTTATGATTAAAATTATCTAAATTTATTTTAAGAGAATACATATTTACACTCCCTAATTACTAACCATAGCAAAAATAATGATATTTACAAATTTTACATCCAAGAAGCAATTACAAAATTATAATAATAAGCAAAATAAATAGCAAAATAAATAATAAATACATAAACAATAAATAATAAAAAATAAGGGGGTTAGTAAATAATAATAAATAAAATTAGCAAAATAATGATAATAAACATAATTAAATTATAAATGGGTTAGTGATAATAATATAATAATACTAATAATTAGAAATAATAAACAAGGTTAGAAACATCAAAATATTATAAGAATGAGAAATTAACAATTTTTTAATATGAACAATTATATTTAGAAACAAATATGAACAAACAATTATTTTAATTTACAAATTATTAAGTTATTTCTTTTTAAAACATATTATGACTACTAAATTTAATTATTATAAACATATATTAACATTTATTTATCAAACAATATATACATATTATAAGAAAAAGTAGGTTTTAAATATCATATTTACAATATTAATCATGTTTATAAAATTTAATTCTATTAATTATTATATTTACAAATTATTTTTAACCATATACAAAAATATAACTATTATAAATTAAATTGTTTCTAAACATTAAAAGAAAAATAATTTGAATTATAAATATATTTACAAAATTTATAAGAATTATAATAAATATGTATACATAATAATTATATTAGGAATTAGAAAATAAGATTACTAAAAAAAAATAGAATTAGGTTTTTTTTTTAAAATAAACTAGGGTTTATTAGAAAAATATTTTTTAGGGTTTAATTACATACAAAAATATTCTAATTTACATATTACAAATTAAACACAAAATATAGAAACATAATTTATGAAAATATATTTTTGAAATTAAAGAAAACATACCTATTTTATTATTATTTTTTATTGTTTTAGAAATAAAATTATATTTAATATAATAATACATAAAAAACAAATAAAAGAAAGGGAGTATGAAAAACTTACCTGACTGGGGTTTGAACCCAGGTCAGCTTGATTCCCAACAAGAGCAACAACCACCAGGCCATTGGTGCGCAGGCAATAAGTGAGGGGGAAGAATTCCTTTTGTTGCTTGCTTGCAAAATCCAGGAAAATGAAGAAATAAAAAGGCCTGGGGTGGTTTTGAACCCAGGACCTTATAGTTACACATGCGCGCGCTTTACCACCTGGCTGGGAGAGCCTTCCTGTTAACTGAATGGCATTGAACCATAATATATTAAAAACAAGTTAAATGGAAAAAAAATATCAAAACCTTGCTGAGGGCAGGATTCGATCCCACGCCCTCTCCTCAAACGTGCATGTGCCTTGCCACTGGACCACAAGCGTGCTTGTGATAAACAAACCAAACACAATTAATAAAATATGTTCAATAATATTTGAAATTTCCAACGCGCGGGAACAGCCTTCTTCTTCCTTGAGACCTTCGAATTTTCTTGCGAAAATAGCTACAAGTTTTCCTGCGAAAAAATTATTCCCAGCAAAACCTACAAACATCAACAAGCAACAAAACTGTACGATTTTGCAAAATTAAAACCAGCATCATGATCCAGACATTCACACGATTAGTTCCATGTTTTTAGAATTGATTTATGTTTCTTAAATCCAAAATCCCTAAACCTAGGTCCAAACCCTAACTATGGTGTCTTGTGAATTAGGTACGGGTTCTTGAGTTTTCCTGCTCAGAAACATTCTACAATATACAACAAACAATATTAGCCAAACAAAATCCATTTAAATGCAATGAATTGGTGTAACCGAAAAAAAAATTTCAAGCATGAACATTGCTTCGGGTTCATCATTAGGGCATGAACTGAATGCTTATGAATGATGATTCATGATCCATGATGTCCAAGGAAGCCAACCATGTTCTCCAAATACCTTGTAGTGCTCTGAATTTGAAAACCCGAATGTGACTTTTGGAAGATTTTTTTGAATGAAGAACTTACACTATGGCTGCTGGAATTCCTCTCTAGGGTTATGCTTATGATTAATACTTATAGGTGAATCAATCTAGGTCAGAAACTTCAATGGTTATGTGAAAGATTTGATTCAAAAATATTGAAAAAGATTATGGTGTAAAAGTTCAAATATTTGATCATGAAGACTTGCTATTCTTGGACTAATCACATGATTCCTTTCTCTTTCAAATTCAATCAATATTTAAGAAATTCTAGAAGCATTACCTTCCTCCAAAAATAGATTTTCATATTTTATATTTATTTAAAATGATTTTTATGAATTAAATCAATAATAAATAAAAATAAAATGATAAAAATGCTGAATTTTGGTCAATTGGGTCGTGCATAATGATATGAAGTGGATTGGATCACAACTTAGCAAGCCCATTTGGAAAGAATTACTTCTAGGCCTCCATTTTCAACATAAACCATCACAAAATTTCCCAACTTTGCAAGGGCACATCTCCCTCAATTTTAAAGGTATGAGGGTGTTCTTGGACTTTTTGGAAAGCTTGAAGAGTCCTATAAACAACCCCATTGGTTTCAGGTCCATATCATTTACCAATCTCAAGTTATGCCCTTTTGAAGTTGTTGACTTTTTGTTGACTTTTGAAATGACCTATAATGTCTTAGATCATATCTTTCAAATGAAGCATTTTTGGGCTTAACTTTCAACATCAAAGTTGTATAGAATTCAATTTCCTTCAAAATGAGCTTTGGATGGAGACTTGGTGATGAAGTATGTGAAAGTTATGGCTGGTCAAAGTTCAGTTGACTTTTACTGAGGAAACCCTAAGTTAGAAACTCCTGATTATTGATGATCTGGAATCTCCTTGATGAATCATGATCAACCCTTGATCAAATGATGAATTTTACTTCATATACTTGATGTTGGCAAAAAATCATGAAGTTTGACTTTGGTTTGACCACAGTTGACCTCAGTTTGACTTTTTAACTGCATTGACTGATTTTGACTTATCTGATCATCTGACTGAGCAAACTTTTGAGAAAAGTCTTGAAACTTGTCATGGGGGTTCTTATACACATATAAGATGTTATGAAGCTCACTTGAGGTATTGGAAGTCCATTTAGCCTGATTAAAGTCAAAACCCTAGTTTTGGATACACTGCTTAGGAGGTGCATTGTCTGAGGGAATTGTCAACTTCTTTGACCAATTGTGAACTTTGTGAACCTTGTGAATCTTCATAAAATGTCTTGTGATACTCATGGGAGGTATTGTGAAGCTTGTGGACCTTGTGAACCTCATGAAGTGGCTTTGTAGACCTCATAAATCTCAGGAAAGCTTTGTAATCATTGTGAAACTTGTGAACCTTGTGAACCTTCAAGAAGTGACTTGTAGACTTCATGAACCTCATGAAAGGTCTTGTAGATGTTGAGAAACTTGTGAACCTTGTGAACCTTCATAAAGTGACTTGTAGACTTCATGAACCTCATGAAAGGTATTGAAAGCATTGTGAATCTTGTGAACCTTGTGAACCTTCAAGAAGTAACTTGTAGACTTCATGAACCTCATGAAAGGTCTTGAAGATGTTGAGAAACTTGTGAACCTTGTGAACCTTCTTAGAACACAAAGTCTTGTATTGTGAGGGCAAATTTTGGGGTGCAACAGCTGCCCCTGTTCAATTTTCTGAAACCTGAGGGGTTAGATTGGTATATTTGCCAGTCGTGACCTGGAAGGTTGAAGGGGATTGAACACAAAAGCCCAAAAATTTGCACTCACCAGTGCATAGAGTGATATTGATGGTTGGTTGAATATGATTGAGTGGGCTTAAAGATGCCACTAGGGGAAAGCAGTCCAAAATATGGATGTATAATGAAAGCTGTCAGGAGTCTGGAGCAGTCCTGAGGTATTGATGATATGTTTTCAGGATACTGGAGTAATCCTGATGTAACAGCATGTCTTCATGAGGATAGAGCAATCAATAATGATAACCCTAAAGCAGTCTTGAAGTAATAATATGATTTCAGGAGGATAGAGCAATCAATAATGATAACTCTAAAGCAGTCTTGAAGTAATGATATGACTTCAGGAGGATAGAGCAATCAATAGCTCTAAAGCAGTCTTGAAGTAATAATATGATTTCAGGAGGATAGAGCAATCAATAATGATAACTCTAAAGCAGTCTTGAAATAGTAATATGATTTCAGGAGGATAGAGCAATCAGTAGCTCTAAAGCAGTCTTGAAATAGTAATATGATGATTTCAGGAGGATAGAGCAATCAATAATGATAACTCTAAAGCAGTCTTGAAGTCATGAGAATTTATCAGGAGGATAAAGTAACCCTGAGGTGACAATAAAGCAGTCCCAAAGTAATAAGGAGCTTATCAGGAGGATAAAGTAACCCTGAGGTGACAATAAAGCAGTCCTGAAGATCATAAGTTTGTCTGTTGGATAGTTAACCTGAAACAAGGTAGCATTCTGTATAATAACATTAGTTTATGCTTTATGTGTGCATGTATGATAGGATGCACTTAGGTAATGTACTATGCACTCATGGATATGCATGTTATGGTATGATGTAAGTGATGTATGTATGATATGATACTGCCGGAAGCGTCTGGATATCTTCATATAACAACTGCTGGATTGGGAAAATAAATCCCGATTCATTGTTGAAGAATATATTATACATAACCGTCCGTCTGCTGGGGATAATAAGGTATGGATAACTTCCCGGATGCTGGGGATAATAAGGTATGGATAACTTCCCGGATGCTGGGGATAATAAGGTATGGATAACCTCCGTCTTCGTTTGATAGCAGGGCAGATATAACTTCCCATCTTCGTTTCGTCGTATCCTTATTGGAAAGTAATTTCCCGTACATCCGTATGAGGATAAAAGAGATGGATATAAATTCCAGGGAAGATGAGACTTTGTGAAGATGGATTCGTCCTACTGAGGGTTTTGTAGCTGTTTTTGTAGAGATGAACCGGCGAAGCTTCGTTGAAATCCTTCCCTCGTTCGTCCTTAGTAAATACTATTACTGCATTTTCATGCATTTCTGGTAAACATTAATCATATTAAGCATACATGCATTTCTGGTAAACATTAATCATATTCAAAAGCATACATACATTCAAACACAACCAATGGACGTTTCGCTTATGTAAATAGGGTAAAAGTAAATCTGAATTCAAAAGATGGAATTTATTTATATCAAAAATGACCCATACATGGGTAAGTTTGTACAGGGAGACATAAACCCTAGTAAGAGGATTTTGTCATAAAGCTTTACAAAAGAAAATCAGCTATGTGGGAAACAATCCTATCGAGTTTCAATTCTACTATTGCCATTATCTTCAAGTATCTCATCTTCTTGCTGTTGAGACGGAAACGATTGGATTGAGCTTTATCTGTTCGAGCTTGAGTAAGTAGTACAACTGGTGGCAGTTTCCTGGGTGATCCAAACGAGACATAGTCATACGCTTTAATCCCTAACTTTTGCCTGGATTGCCCTTTCAGGTTTTCAATCCACCGGGATACCCTTTTTTGCCCAAGCCGCCTTTTCAGGTTTTCGACTTGCCGGGTGTACATCTTTTTATATATATCCCTAATTTTTGCCCAAACCCTTTTGGTTTGCCGGGATGCCCTTATTTTTGCCTAGGCCTGTCAACCTAGCGGGTCTCTTTTTATGCGTAGTATTTTTTAACTATGTCTGCGTTTACAGGCTGTGGGAAGTCTTCACCATCCATTGTAGTCAGTATCATGGCACCTCCTGAAAACACTGTCTTGACTACAAATGGTCCTTCATATGTTGGAGTCCACTTGCCCCTAGGATCACCCTGTGGTAATATGATACGCTTGATTACCAAGTCACCAGCCTGATATACCTTTGGCTTAACCTTCTTGTTAAAAGCTTTG
The DNA here is from genome assembly GCA_963966055.1 of Lathyrus aphaca. NCBI lineage: Eukaryota > Viridiplantae > Streptophyta > Magnoliopsida > Fabales > Fabaceae > Lathyrus > Lathyrus aphaca. The sequence continues at coordinate 501,974,577 of OZ014525.1, forward strand.
ATCATCCTTTTCTGGTACATCTGGCCATGACAAACTGCTGCTAACCTCTTCTCATCAATCAAATTTATCTGGTCCAGTCGAGTCTGAATCCATTCATCTTCATCCAAGCCTGCATCCTTCATAATTCTCAAGGAGGGAATCTGAACTTCGATGGGCAGAACTGCTTCCATACCATAGACTAAGGAGAATGGGGTTGCCCCTGTTGAAGTACGTATTGTGGTACGATAACCATGAAGAGCAAATGGTAACATCTCATGCCAATCCTTGTAAGTAACAGTCATCTTTTGTACAATCTTCTTAATGTTCTTATTAGCAGCTTCAACTGCCCCATTCATCTTTGGACGATACGGAGAAGAGTTGTGATGCTTAATCTTGAACTGCGTGCAGAGATCAGTAATCATAGTGTTGTTCAGATTAGAGCCATTGTCAGTGATAATCCTTTCAGGGATGCCATACCTACATATGAGATTATTCTTAATGAACCGAGCTACAACATTCTTGGTAACAGATGCAAATGAGGCTGCCTCTACCCACTTCGTGAAGTAATCAATAGCAACCAGGATGAAACGATGCCCATTAGAAGCAGTAGGTTTGATCTCACCAATCATATCAATGCCCCACATGGCAAAGGGCCAAGGAGCAGTCAACACATTCAGTGGTGATGGAGGTACATGTACTTTATCAGCATAGATTTGACATTTGTGACAAGTTCTGGAGTGTTGATAGCAATCAGCTTCCATGGTAGACCAATAGTAACGTGCTCTCAAAATCTTCTTTGCCATGGTATGACCACTGGAATGAGTGCCAAAGGTCCCATCATGCATCTCTTCCATAATTTCAATTGCTTCCTTCTTATCCACACAACGAAGCATAGTTGAATCATGATTACGCTTGTACAGAATCCCATTACTCAAAAAGAATTTAGCAGCAAACCTCCTCAGGAACTTCCTATCTTTGACAGATGCCCCTTCAGGGAATTCCTGAGCTTCAAGATATCTTTTTACTTCATAGAACCAAGGCTTCTCCTCTGCCCCTTCAGTGTCAATCTCATTGCAGTATGCAGGCTTTTCAAATCTATCAATAGTAATCTTAGGAGCTTCATCATCCCAACTGATCTCAAACATGGATGCCATGGTGGCCAATGCATCTGCCAGCTGATTCTCTCTTCGTGGAATATGTCCAAAGGTAATCTCTTTGAAATGTGGGATCAAAGACAACACATGTTCTCTGTAAGGAATGAGATTATCATGCTTGGTATCCCAATCTCCTTTAATCTGGCTTACTACCAGGGCTGAATCTTCATACACATCAAGGAACTGAATCTTCATATCAATAGCAGCTTTAATACCCAGGATACATGCCTCATACTCAGCCATGTTATTAGTACAATGGAAACAAAGTCTGGCAGTAATCGGGGTATGACAACCTTCGGGGGAACTAATCACAACACCAACACCATTACCAAGTGCATTAGAGGCACCATCAAAAACCATAGTCCATCGGGATCCTTGTTCAGGTCCGTCATATTGTCCAGGTTCTTTGGTAATAATCATAATGTCTTCATCAGGGAACTCAAAATTCATTGACTGGTAATCATCCACTGCTTGATGAGCCAAATGATCTGCCACAACACTTCCTTTAATGGCTTTTTGAGTAGTGTATTGTATGTCATATTCTGTCAAGATCATTTGCCATCTTGCAATTCTTCCGGAGAGAGCAGGTTTCTCAAATATGTACTTGATTGGATCCATCTTCGAAATCAATAAGGTAGTATGGGTTAACATATACTGTCTTAGTCGGCGAGCAGCCCATGCCAAAGCGCAGCAAGTTTTCTCGAGCAGTGAATATCTTGTTTCACAGTTGGTAAACTTTTTGCTAAGGTAGTATATTGCCTGCTCTTTTCGACCAGACTCGTCATGTTGCCCCAACACACACCCCATTGATTTGTCTAACACTGTTAAGTACATAATCAAGGGTCTTCCATCAACTGGTGGCATCAAAATTGGTGGTTCTAGCAGATATCTCTTGATTTCATCAAAGGCAGTCTGGCACTCATCATTCCATTCCATCACCTGGTCTTTCTTCAATAACTTGAAGATTGGCTCACAGATGGTAGTTAACTGGGAAATAAATCTTGCAATGTAGTTCAATCGTCCCAAGAAACCTCTAACCTCCTTCTCAGTACGGGGAGCTGGCATCTCTCGTATAGCTTTCACTTTTGCAGGATCCACTTCAATACCTTTTCCACTGACAATGAAACCCAGGAGCTTTCCAGATCTAACTCCAAAAGTACACTTGTTTGGATTCAATCTTAACTTGTATTTCTTCAACCTCTCAAACAATTTATGCAAATGATTAAGATGTTGTTCTTCATTCTGAGATTTGGCTATCATATCATCCACATATACCTCTATCTCATGATGAATCATATCATGAAACAAAGCCACCATAGCACGCTGATATGTTGCCCCTGCATTCTTCAAACCAAATGGCATTACCTTATAGCAAAAGGTGCCCCACTGTGTCACAAATGTTGTCTTCTCCATATCTTCAGGTGCCATCTTGATTTGATTGTAACCAGAGAAACCATCCATAAAAGAGAATACCTTATGCTGAGCAGTGTTGTCTACCAGAATATCAATATGAGGAAGTGGAAAGTCATCTTTGGGGCTAGCCTTGTTCAAATCTCTGTAGTCTACACACATACGTACCTTACCATCTTTCTTAGGAACTGGTACCACATTTGCAACCCACTGAGGATAAGAAGTTACTTCTAAGAACCCTGCATTGAATTGTTTCATTACCTCTGCCTTGATCTTTTCTGACATTTCAGGACGCATACGACGAACCTTCTGCTTTTTTGGACGACAATCTTCTTTCACTGGCAAACGGTGAACCACAATGTCTGTATCCAACCCTGGCATATCTTCATAAGACCAAGCAAAGATCTCCACATAATCACGTAACATCTGAATCAACCTGCTCTTGACACTGTCCTCTAAATCAGCCCCTACCTTGACCTCTTTTCTGTTTTCTTCAGTTCCCAGGTTCACAACTTCGACTGGCTCTTCATGTGGCTGTATAGCTTTCTCTTCTTGTTGTAACAACCTAGCAAGCTCTACAGGTATTTCACAATCGTCCTCATTTCCGTCTTCAGTTTGATAGATCGGATTCTCGAAATTATAATTGGCAATAGTAGAACTGTTATCAACAGGATCCAGAGTGGATGAGGATCTGCATTTGAGTGATGTGGGTGTGTGTAAGAACACATAGCTGATAAAGCAAAAATAAAAAGAAAAGAAAGACAAGGAACACAATATTTACGAAAACGAAACGTCCACTGATTTTATTGAATGAAGTATGCAAATGAAATGACAGCCCGTAACAAGCACACCATTGTGCCCCGGGTAAGGCACATGGCTTGAAAGTTTTATTGTTCAAGGAATTATAAAGTTAAAATATAACAACACAGTAATAGTATTTACTCCTGACTAAAGGAGATAGGGATAACATCTTCAGCTTTCCAATTATTGAGTCCAACACCCACAGTAGGAAAAATCCAAGCATCCAAGTTGTAGTCTTCATCATAGTCTCCCACAGCATTGATAACCCCTTGATTGGTGATGCGAGCAGCACGAGCACGACGAACAGCCTTATGGGACTCTGCAGTGAAACCCAAACCAAACTTGTCAGACTTGTATGGAATATCAGGGAGCTGACCCCAAATAGTACAACCACCTTCATCCACCACAACTCTAGCATCATTGAGGGAGGCCATTGCCATTGTTGGAGGTTTTCTGGTGACAACAGGAACTTTCTTCACAGCAGGAGGAGCTACACAATCATTAACAACCCAGGGAACCACTTCAAATGACTGACACGGAGTCTCAATGTATTCACCTTCCACTTCCAGATACTTGAAAGTGTTTACATGGCTGACAAAGTATTCTTCCTCTCCAAAGACAGTAACAACTTTTCCATTCACCGGATATCTCAACTTTTGGTGCAATGTAGAGGTCACAGCACCTGCCCCATGGATCCAGGGACGACCAAGCAGACAAGAGTATGAAGGACGAATATCCATCACATAAAATGTAGCAGTAAACACCTGAGAACCAACTTGAATTGGAAGATCAATTTCCCCATGCACTACTCTTCTAGAACCATCAAAAGCCTTTACCACAATGTTACTGGGCTTCAGCACAGCATCTTCAGGACTTAGCTTATTCAGGACTTCCTTAGGTAACATATTCAAAGAGGAACCATTGTCTATCAGCACATGAGACAGGGTAGTACCCCTGCATTCAATTGAGATATGCAAGGCCCTGTTATGATCCCTCTTGGCAGGGGTCAAGTCAGCATCAGAAAATCCTAACCCATTATCATAGGTCAGGTGGGCAACACAATTCTCAAACTGGTCAACAGAAATGGCATTGGGCACATGAGCAGACTTCAGAAACTTGATCAAGGACTTGGCGTGAGCTTCAGAACACAGCAACAAGGACAACATAGAAATCTTTGAGGGAGTATGCCCCAATTGATCAACAATGTCATAATCACTCTTGCGAATGATTTTCAATACTTCTTCAATCTGTTTAGAGAGATCATCAGCAGCTGGCACATCAGTAGATACAGGCTCAATAACAGGACCTTTGCCCCGAGCATCAGTGGTGGAAGTAGCAGCAGGAGTAGCTGCATTCTTAGAAGCAACTGGAGGAGAGAAGACTCTTCCACTACGAGTGATCTTGCTAGATCCAGCAATATTATCAATGTCAACAGGCACATCAGGTAAAGGTTCCTGCTTAACACCATGGATGTAAACATCAGACCCATAATGCCAAGGCACAGCTTTATCAGATGTATATGGGATAGGACCAGGAGTAGTAATGACCACAGGAGCTACCCTGGCTTCAGCAACAACTTTCACAGGACCTTCAGCAGTAATTTTGATTGGACCCTGATGAGTGATTTTAATAGGACTCTTTGAAGTGATTCTCAATGGTACTTTGTCAACCATGTCAACCTCTTCAATCTTCCTACCTTGAGTCAGATGATCTACCATACTTTCTACAGATGCTGGTCTTCTTTCAAACACTATAGTATACTTATCCATGAGACGTTGAATCCCATCTCTCAAAATGAAGCAACTGTCCGGCTTATAGGTACAATACAGACAATCTTTACGACAACCTGGAAAGATCCCAGCTTGTACTAACCTCTTTTTGATAACAGACAATGGTGTGCTCAACTCCATTACTGAATAGACATGTAGGTCTTCATCAATGGCATTGACAGTCTTCTCGTGATTTGGCATTGGAGCTGTAATCACATTTGGAGTACCTGGTGGATCAAACTCAATCTCTCCAGCATCAATCATATCTTGAATTTTGTTCTTCAGGACCCAGCAGTTATTAGTATCATGTCCTGGACAGTTTGAATGATATGCACATCGTGCATTGGGATTGTACTTGGGAGAGGTAACATTGGGATTTTGAGGAGCCTCTCTCAGGGTAATAAGTTCAGCCTTCAACAAGTGTTGCAATGCCTGAGCCATTGACATGTTGATCTTCGTGAACTGTCTTCTAGCCCTCTGTTGGTTGCCCTGAGGCTGCTCTGTTGTTGCGGGAGTTGGATTTGAAATATGAACTGCACTAACAAACTGATGCCTTCTGTTACGATCAGATTGACCATAAACAGCATTGGATTCCTTCTTCCCAGTGGGAGGCTTCTTTGCAGTACCTGATGAAGAAGTGCCCACCTGGATCTTACCACTCTTTATACCATTTTCTACCCGCTCTCCTGTCATGATCAACTCAGTGAAGCCAGATGATGAGCTTCCAATGAGATGACTGTAAAACGGACCATTCAGCGTACACATGAACATATCAACTAATTCCCTGTCAGTTAAAGGGGGTTGAACTCTTCCAGCTAAATCTCTCCACTTCTGAGCATACTCCTTAAAACTTTCTTTGGCACCCATAGACATGCTCTGAAGCTGCATGCGAGTGGGGGCTAAGTCAGCGTTGTATTGATACTGCTTGTAGAAAGCTTCAGCAAGATCATTCCAGTCTCTGATGTTGACACTCTCCAACTGATAATACCACTCCAGCTGAGCTCCAGATAAGCTCTCTTGAAAGAAATGGATCCACAACTTCTTATCAGCAGTGTGGGGTTGAATTCTTCTGACATACGACCTCAAATGCAGCTTGGGACAAGAGACCCCATCATAAACAACAAAGGTAGGGACCTTGAAACCCACAGGTATGACCACCCCAGATATCAAACTCAAATCCTCAAAATCCAGCCCAGATGATTTCTGTAACTCCATAGCATCCATCCTATCCACCAGCATCTTGAATTTGTCTTCATTAGGCTCATGGTAGTAGTTAGCCTCAGAATCAGAGTCCCCCATTGTATGGTGGAGACTGCCTACCTCTTGCTCAGATTCTTCAGATTCATAGTCTTCAACTGGTTCTTTGGTCTTGGCAAGACCTTTGAACCTTCTTCCCATGTTGATCAACCCAGCAGACCTTCTAGTCTTCTTAGTCTTCTTGGCCAGCAGTGTCTTCAATTCGTCCTGCCCCTTGGATAGGTTCAGGATCAGCTCTTGGAACTGTGCATTCTGTGCCTGAAGATCCTTAACTGATTGTTCAAGAGCCATTGCTGAAATAAACAGCGAGAAGATGAGAAACCTGTGTACAATTATAAACCTGTGATGCAATGAAATGATATGGGAATGCATATGCAATGTTTTCAAGGACCGTAGGATTTAAATTTGCTTAGACAAACACGAAAGTAAACTTTTATTAGTAATAACTTTGTTTTGCCTTTTTAGGCTTACAAAAAAAAATGAAAGTAAAATAAGTACAAAAGATGGGGTTTTAAGTCTCCCATGGACGTTTCCTCTTTATGTTGAGGTATGAGTTGAGGTTCCGTTCCTCGTGAAGCTGCTTTGTTAGCTCTAGGATCCTTGCTTGGCTTGCTTTGTAATGAGCCTCGAAAGTATCCCTTTGCTCCTTCAGTTGGATCCATGATCTCTGCAAGTCTTCCATATCAGTAGGCATGTCTGGGTGAAGGATGGTATAAGCTGTGTCTCCTTCAGCAACAGGTTCCATGGTAACTGGTAGGACGGCAGGATATGGCATCATGAGTGTCTGAGCACGAGATCGTACCCATCTGAGATAAGCCTCCATAGGAATAGTGTACTTAGGCTCCAGTGTCTTGCTGTCAATCCTGTTTACCTTTCCCCAAGCTCGTATGAATCTCTGACGGTAACCCTGAAGATCGTTGTCGTAATCAAACACAATGCCCTGAATCAACATGTCATGTGGACCATCACTCCGGGCGTAACCAAACTGTCGTAAAGCTAGAGAGGGGTTGTAGGTGATGCCTCCTCTTATGCCTAGAAGTGGCACATTAGGAAACTCCCCACAACGGTCAATGATGGTGACATTCTCCATAGATCTGGAGCACCAATGGATATCTGAGTGAGAAAGTGACATGGTCCTCTTGGACCATCTGAACCCTTGCTCATTCTTCATTACTGAGTGAGGAAGGTGAGAAATAAACCACCTGGATAGTAAAGGTATGCAGCACATCAAAGTTCCTCTTGCCCTTGTAGTACGGGTATGAAGAGAATGTAGGATATCTCCAAGCAATGTAGGCACTGGATTGTGACTCAGGAAAATGTTGATGGCATGAACATCTATGAACTGATCTGGATTGGGGAACAATACTAAGCCATAAATCAGCAAGGCTAAGATCTCCTCAAAAGCATCATAGCTCATGGCCTTCAAGAACATTTGAGCTTTATCCATTAGTACCTTGGCAAGAATACCCTTGACTCCACTTCTCGTCTCTAGAACAATGTCAGACTTCCTCAGATGTAGAGCTGCAGCAATAACCTCTGGTTTAAGTTCCTTCTCCAAGCCTGTGAAGGGTCTTTGATCAAGAACAGGTATACCCAGAAGTTTAGAGAACTCCTCCATGGTTGGAACCAGCTGGTAGTCAGGGAGTGTAAAGCAATGGTGCTTAGGGTCAAAGAACTGAAACAGCACACTCATCATGTCTTCATTGAACCCTGAAGTGACTAAGTCCAATAGGTGACCATGTCTCTTGATGAACTGGGAATGATCAGACACCTGAGAAACCAACTCTTTAAGCTTAACAGGTATCCCTACAAAGTTGATCCTGATGGTGTTTCTACGAGCAGAAGCCATGACCTGCAACAAAGAACAAAAATAAATCCCTTGGTCCTTGAAATGGTTAGGGAAAATGATATGCTTATGATGCATGATGATGTCATGATGTTATGCTCAATCACAAACATGTGGCACACACAAACAAGTCACACAATTGCCCTAGGTTTAAAGGCTTGCATGAGGTTCAAAGGTAAGTACCCTCCCCTGAAGTTAGTTGGTTCATCCTGTCCTATAAAAGTAACCATGTTCTAAGGGATCTCAATATCATTGATCCTTCACAAGGGTGGTTGATCAGAAGGCAACTTACTTGCCAACCAAAACCCTCCAAGTTTAAGATCTCAATGAGCGTAGCATCGAGTGTCAACCAACTTCAGTCTGCACCAAAGCCGGTTACCTCACTACCTTCTAAAGGCCAAGATGAGTTAACTAGGGTTCTAAAAGTTAGTTAGTGCATTGACAACATATGGCAGCCTCATATTATCCTCAACTTGACTTAAGGAACATAAGCACCAACCAAGAAGTCGCACTAACTATGGCCACCAGATCAACCGTATCGATATACGTCGTACAGTTTCCTTGGTCTATTGCCATTTACCTAAGGTACACTAGATCCGGGTTAGGACCTTTCACACATAAGAACACCCCAACAAGATAATATAAATCAAACAAGGCAAACAATTTAAAGTGATCTTAATTCCTAAGGGTACCCCTCTTAAAATAGATCCCCAGCAGAGTCGCCAGTTCTGTAACACGGTGGGAGAACTGACTTTAGTTATGTTGCGGATAGCAAGAGTCGCCACCGACTTTTATTTTATCCAAAAGGAAAGGGTATAAAAGAACAGGAAAGACCTTAAGAGATTTTTTTGGGTCCGGGGGGTAGGTTATGTAAAGGGAAGGTGTTAGCACCCTTTACATCCATGGTTATCCATGGGCTCTTAGTTACTTAGCTCACTTTAAATTATTTTTGAAAGTGTAGTGTGTGAATAGAAAAATTTTCAGAGTAGTTAATAATAATCCCTGAACGGATGTGTAAAAACTTGTTTTTGAAAATTTGTTTGAAATTTGTTAAGTGTGAAAAGTTTTTGAAGTGAGCAAGTACATAAGAGGAACCTACCCTAATGTTTTAAGTCTTTCTTATTCTTTATCCTTTCATTGGTAAGACTATCCCTACTATTAAGGAGTAGGTAGTCATTACCTTGGATGTAAGGGACATGAGAGGGACAATCTGGTTATGAAGGCAACTGTGGGGTGTATTAAGCATATATGTGGGACTATCATCATTTATTCGAAGGGACTTGATTCGTAAAGGCAACCACGAGGGACTTGATGATTTTTCTTTTAAGGGGACTTGCTTTATACACCCCACTTGACCATTATTCGTAGGCAACTTGAGGGATAACCTTAGAAATGTGAGACGGCGATTAAAAATCGACTTACGTGTGTGAGTGTTTTAATTTAATTTATCTTATGATTAAAATTATCTAAATTTATTTTAAGAGAATACATATTTACACTCCCTAATTACTAACCATAGCAAAAATAATGATATTTACAAATTTTACATCCAAGAAGCAATTACAAAATTATAATAATAAGCAAAATAAATAGCAAAATAAATAATAAATACATAAACAATAAATAATAAAAAATAAGGGGGTTAGTAAATAATAATAAATAAAATTAGCAAAATAATGATAATAAACATAATTAAATTATAAATGGGTTAGTGATAATAATATAATAATACTAATAATTAGAAATAATAAACAAGGTTAGAAACATCAAAATATTATAAGAATGAGAAATTAACAATTTTTTAATATGAACAATTATATTTAGAAACAAATATGAACAAACAATTATTTTAATTTACAAATTATTAAGTTATTTCTTTTTAAAACATATTATGACTACTAAATTTAATTATTATAAACATATATTAACATTTATTTATCAAACAATATATACATATTATAAGAAAAAGTAGGTTTTAAATATCATATTTACAATATTAATCATGTTTATAAAATTTAATTCTATTAATTATTATATTTACAAATTATTTTTAACCATATACAAAAATATAACTATTATAAATTAAATTGTTTCTAAACATTAAAAGAAAAATAATTTGAATTATAAATATATTTACAAAATTTATAAGAATTATAATAAATATGTATACATAATAATTATATTAGGAATTAGAAAATAAGATTACTAAAAAAAAATAGAATTAGGTTTTTTTTTTAAAATAAACTAGGGTTTATTAGAAAAATATTTTTTAGGGTTTAATTACATACAAAAATATTCTAATTTACATATTACAAATTAAACACAAAATATAGAAACATAATTTATGAAAATATATTTTTGAAATTAAAGAAAACATACCTATTTTATTATTATTTTTTATTGTTTTAGAAATAAAATTATATTTAATATAATAATACATAAAAAACAAATAAAAGAAAGGGAGTATGAAAAACTTACCTGACTGGGGTTTGAACCCAGGTCAGCTTGATTCCCAACAAGAGCAACAACCACCAGGCCATTGGTGCGCAGGCAATAAGTGAGGGGGAAGAATTCCTTTTGTTGCTTGCTTGCAAAATCCAGGAAAATGAAGAAATAAAAAGGCCTGGGGTGGTTTTGAACCCAGGACCTTATAGTTACACATGCGCGCGCTTTACCACCTGGCTGGGAGAGCCTTCCTGTTAACTGAATGGCATTGAACCATAATATATTAAAAACAAGTTAAATGGAAAAAAAATATCAAAACCTTGCTGAGGGCAGGATTCGATCCCACGCCCTCTCCTCAAACGTGCATGTGCCTTGCCACTGGACCACAAGCGTGCTTGTGATAAACAAACCAAACACAATTAATAAAATATGTTCAATAATATTTGAAATTTCCAACGCGCGGGAACAGCCTTCTTCTTCCTTGAGACCTTCGAATTTTCTTGCGAAAATAGCTACAAGTTTTCCTGCGAAAAAATTATTCCCAGCAAAACCTACAAACATCAACAAGCAACAAAACTGTACGATTTTGCAAAATTAAAACCAGCATCATGATCCAGACATTCACACGATTAGTTCCATGTTTTTAGAATTGATTTATGTTTCTTAAATCCAAAATCCCTAAACCTAGGTCCAAACCCTAACTATGGTGTCTTGTGAATTAGGTACGGGTTCTTGAGTTTTCCTGCTCAGAAACATTCTACAATATACAACAAACAATATTAGCCAAACAAAATCCATTTAAATGCAATGAATTGGTGTAACCGAAAAAAAAATTTCAAGCATGAACATTGCTTCGGGTTCATCATTAGGGCATGAACTGAATGCTTATGAATGATGATTCATGATCCATGATGTCCAAGGAAGCCAACCATGTTCTCCAAATACCTTGTAGTGCTCTGAATTTGAAAACCCGAATGTGACTTTTGGAAGATTTTTTTGAATGAAGAACTTACACTATGGCTGCTGGAATTCCTCTCTAGGGTTATGCTTATGATTAATACTTATAGGTGAATCAATCTAGGTCAGAAACTTCAATGGTTATGTGAAAGATTTGATTCAAAAATATTGAAAAAGATTATGGTGTAAAAGTTCAAATATTTGATCATGAAGACTTGCTATTCTTGGACTAATCACATGATTCCTTTCTCTTTCAAATTCAATCAATATTTAAGAAATTCTAGAAGCATTACCTTCCTCCAAAAATAGATTTTCATATTTTATATTTATTTAAAATGATTTTTATGAATTAAATCAATAATAAATAAAAATAAAATGATAAAAATGCTGAATTTTGGTCAATTGGGTCGTGCATAATGATATGAAGTGGATTGGATCACAACTTAGCAAGCCCATTTGGAAAGAATTACTTCTAGGCCTCCATTTTCAACATAAACCATCACAAAATTTCCCAACTTTGCAAGGGCACATCTCCCTCAATTTTAAAGGTATGAGGGTTTTCTTGGACTTTTTGGAAAGCTTGAAGAGTCCTCTAAACAACCCCATTGGTTTCAGGTCCATATCATTTACCAATCTCAAGTTATGCCCTTTTGAAGTTGTTGACTTTTTGTTGACTTTTGAAATGACCTATAATGTCTTAGATCATATCTTTCAAATGAAGCATTTTTGGGCTTAACTTTCAACATCAAAGTTGTATAGAATTCAATTTCCTTCAACATGAGCTTTGGATGGAGACTTGGTGATGAAGTATGTGAAAGTTATGGCTGGTCAAAGTTCAGTTGACTTTTACTGAGGAAACCCTAAGTTAGAAACTCCTGATTATTGATGATCTGGAATCTCCTTGATGAATCATGATCAACCCTTGATCAAATGATGAATTTTACTTCATATACTTGATGTTGGCAAAAAATCATGAAGTTTGACTTTGGTTTGACCACAGTTGACCTCAGTTTGACTTTTTAACTGCATTGACTGATTTTGACTTATCTGATCATCTGACTGAGCAAACTTTTGAGAAAAGTCTTGAAACTTGTCATGGGGGTTCTTATACACATATAAGATGTTATGAAGCTCACTTGAGGTATTGGAAGTCCATTTAGCCTGATTAAAGTCAAAACCCTAGTTTTGGATACACTGCTTAGGAGGTGCATTGTCTGAGGGAATTGTCAACTTCTTTGACCAATTGTGAACTTTGTGAACCTTGTGAATCTTCATAAAATGTCTTGTGATACTCATGGGAGGTATTGTGAAGCTTGTGGACCTTGTGAACCTCATGAAGTGGCTTTGTAGACCTCATAAATCTCAGGAAAGCTTTGTAATCATTGTGAAACTTGTGAACCTTGTGAACCTTCAAGAAGTGACTTGTAGACTTCATGAACCACATGAAAGGTCTTGTAGATGTTGAGAAACTTGTGAACCTTGTGAACCTTCATAAAGTGACTTGTAGACTTCATGAACCTCATGAAAGGTATTGAAAGCATTGTGAATCTTGTGAACCTTGTGAACCTTCAAGAAGTAACTTGTAGACTTCATGAACCTCATGAAAGGTCTTGAAGATGTTGAGAAACTTGTGAACCTTGTGAACCTTCTTAGAACACAAAGTCTTGTATTGTGAGGGCAAATTTTGGGGTGCAACATGGTGTAGCGGTAAAATCATGAGTGTAAGCTATTGATTAACTTAACTCGATATACACAGAGTCGCCACCGCGCTTTTATTTATTTCCAAAAGGAAAAAGGCAAAAAGAACGAAGAAAGCCTTAAAGAATCTTAAAAGCTAAAAAGCTAAAAGAATCAAACAGAGAATGGGTACGGGGATTGGTTACAAATCGGGAAGGTTTTAAGCACCCGACTTGTCCGTGGTACTCCACGGGAACCCTTTGAAATATTTACTGCATTTTTGGTTTGAAATGGTTTGCTTGAAAAAAGATTGAAGAGATGAGAAGAAGAATGTTTTTTTTAAGATTTTGGTGTTTGAAGAGACGAACGTCTCATGCCTACGTACCCACAAAGTGCAATGCGAGATCAAAACCCCGTAATTCGTGGTACAAATTGTGAAAAGGCAAATGAGTTGAATTGATTTTAAAATGTAAAGATAAGTCGTCATTCTTTAGCGAATAATTCCGCTAGAAAGAATGAATCATATCTAAACATAAAAAAAAAGGTTAAAAGAAACGTGCACGAAGGCACAAAAACAATTGAATGAGTTGTGAATGTTTTAAAGTTTTCGAGAAAGAAAGTTTCGATATGCTTATGTGGTTTAGCATTTATTAAGAAAATGAAATGAAAAGGTAAAAGCACATGACCGAAGTCAAGGTTTGATTGAGAAAATGTTTGAAGTTGAAAACAAAGAAGATTTTGAAAACAGGAAGGAGATTTGAAAATTTAAGAAGATGGGAAGAGATGAAGGGACTATCCTTAGACTTGAAAATAAAAGCTAAAGGAAGAATGATCAAACCATATGGCAAGCATCTTTGAAATAATCGAATTTCCATCTTCATAATCAAGTAAACTCAACCGGAGCCAAAGTCTTCAATCCATAACATTTTGAGCAAAGGGATGATCCTAGAATCTAAGTCCGAAACTCCAATGCTAAGGATAGTAACCATAGTCCGAAATTAAAGTCACCAATTTTTTAGATGTTTAATCCATTATTAGTGTTTTTGTGTCCAAATGGACAAAAGCAAAATAACAAGCAACAATATAAACAATAAGCAATATGATGAATGATATAGTATAATAAGCATAATAAGAGAGATAGGGAACGAGAGATTGAAATAAAAGAGGATAAGGTGCGAGAGATTGAATAAAAATGGATTATATTCACATTATTATAATATTTACAATATAAGTGGTATGATGAACTTAATCAAGCACAACCACGAAAAAAATAACAAAATCGAGGCAACCGGATCCAAGTGGATCGCATTCCGAATCGGGACAACTTTAGGTCTATGTTAAGCAATCGCCGAGTAATTTACGGAGTAATTACCCTACCAATGAGGCCGGCCACCACTAATTAAAGTGGAAAATATTCGTGCTAATACATGTTAGAGGAACAATATTATGGATCGTTCTCCGAAAACATGCCACACTAAAAGAAAAAGAACGGTCTAATCTTAATCGAGATTTTCGTTGAATTTATCGAAAGCAACCTATCACGATCTCAAAGTATGGAGAATGATCCAAATGATCATTCATCCATAGATTTGAAATAATGAAGATTAAACATCTTCGAAAATTAACAATCACGAATCGGAGATTTTCATCGACCAAAAAATAAAAGAAGATGAATAATAAATGGATCTAATAATAGAATCCATAAAAGAAATAGAAATCCTTTCTTTTAAAAATCCTTTTCTAAAAATCTTTTATAATATACTTTTCTAAAATGTTTTATATAAAAAAAAACTAGAAATAAGAATATTTAAAAGAAACAAAAAAAGGAACTAAATAATGAAAAATAATATAAAAAAAAGAAAGGGAAATAGGGAGAGGGAAGGACGCAGGGTGTGAGGTTGTGATAGAAAATGGCCTTAGGCCGAAACAAACTAGTTTTATTAAACCAAAAAAAGAAAAAGAAATAAGCAAATGGAAGGAAGAACAAAAAAGAAAAGAAAGAAACCGAAACTTCTTCTTCTTCGGTGAAACAGGGTACCGACCCAAAGCTCACACTCACACCTCAAGAAAATGCAGCGGTACCTTCTTCTTCTTTCTTCATTCGATTTCGCAAGATAATTCGTTGATCTCGCTCTACTTTCTTCTTTGTCTCTTCGAAGATACGATGCTCCTTTTTCACCTTGATTTTCCGATTTCCTTTTTGATCTCTCCTTCTCTCTAATTCCACTTTACGTTAGATTATTATGTCGTCCAACATCAATTTGTAGGGAGATTGAAGGTTTTATGGAGGTTTGATGGTTTGAAGGAAGGTTGATTGAAGAGTGAAGAATTGATGAAGGATTTGGAAAAGGTAGCTGAACAAATTGGGACTGAAGCTTGATATGATTTTTTTTCCAGAATTTTATGGGGCTTTCTAAGCTTGTTGAAGAATGAAGGAGGATGCTGTATTTATAGAGGGATATGAAAATCGTTGCTGCCGTTTTGGTTCGGATTTGATGCGTTTTGGGAATCGTTTTGGGCTCACAGGTTTTGCGTGTATCAGCTGAGTTTCATTTTCATCCTCTTGCGTTTTATTCACGTCCTGTTGCGTTTTGGTATCACGATTAATCTGTGCGTTTCATTTTGTTTCAATGCGTTTGGATGCTTTTTCAGGTGTGAAATCCGTGTGTGGGTGTGATGTGTGAAAGGCTCGTGAGAAGCTGCTGGTGACGCTCGTTTGATGGGCTGGTGTGAGGTAAGTTGTTTGTGTACGAAAAGGCTTGGAGGAAGCTGATGTTGGCGTTGATGTTATTTGCGCACGGCTGTATGAAACTGTGAGGCTTAGATGGCTTATTGCTGGCTTGTATTGTTCACTTGAGGTTGCGGCGTGTGCAGCTGAGTGTTGATGTGATGTAAGCGTACGGGCTTGTTGAAATTTGAAGCTGATACGACTTTGCTTTGTGTTTGGCAACTTGGAGTGCTTTGGCTTGGATGCTTTGAAAAGTGATGGCTTGATGTTGTATTCACTGAAGCTGTGGCTGGAAAAGGTTTGTTGCTAGCAGGTATTGATGGATTTGTGAAGCTGGCGGACAGTACGGACTTGGGAGTGTGTTGTGAAAGCTTGTAGTTGTGAATTCGTGGGCATGTGTTGGAGGCTTGACTTGAGATATTGGCTTGAGGTGTGCGTACGGATGCAGGAGTTCTTGCGAATACGGCTTGTGAAGTGCGTGTGGGAAAGTTTGTTTGAAGGCAAAATGTGAGGTCAGCTTGTTGTGTGGCTTGACTTTGGGCATGTGTGGTGGGAATTGGAGAAGCTGGAAGTGAAGTGTTGTGTGGTGGCTGATGGCTTGGAAAAGGAAGGCTTGAGGAATGGGCTAATGGGCCTAATATATTTTTTTATTTTTTCTTTACAATGTAACAATGAAATGAGCTTCCTAAAAAAAATAGAATTTAAAAAACTGAATTTGAGAAATAAAAAATTAGAGGATTAATAATATGGAAAAAATAGAAACAATTGGAAGATAAAAAAAATGGCTTAATTGGATATGATTAAAAAAATGGATGAATATGATGGAAGAAAAAGAAGGGTAATTGAAACAAAATATGGATAAATGGATATTAACGGATAAAAATCGAAATATGATTAAAAAAAATGGTGATTAGGATAATAATGAATAAACTAAAAAAATGGTTTTATCGAAAAAATGGATATGAAATTGGATATTTTTGTGAAATGGATATGGAATTGGATATTTTTGTAAAATGGGTATGGAAATGGATATTTTTGATGGTTTTAAACCCACATCAAACTCTGATTTTTTTCAACAAGCCACTTGATGAACACAGTTATTCCCGAACCACTGAATAAACCGCCACTTCAACCACAATCACTGAAATTGTCTGAAAATTGCCCTGATAAATTTGAATCCATGCTGAGGCAAATAAATCCTCAGATGAATTATTGGTAAACTGATGAACAAACCGAACTTCACACGCATCATTTCTCAATAAACTGATGGACTTCACACATAACACAACTTGATCTTTGAACATGCACTTTCTGAGGAATAAACCACTGGCACAAACAACTTGCAATCGAAACAATCTTTTGATAGTTTGACCAAGATTAGGTCAAACGTCCATCTGAATCGAATTGTGACTGAACAAACGCATCTGAATTGGAATCACAGCCCTGTCTTTGAAATCCTGCAACACAGAAGAAGAAGAAGTAACTGCAACATATTTTTTTTGTATTTTGGTTAGAGGTTAGTAAATATAAACGAATAACAGGAATTAAACATTGTGATCCTCTGCAAGGCATAGACCTGCACCTGAAAAAGGATAAACAACCAGTGCGTGATCTTGTTTGTATGCGAAATACAGATGAGATGCGAAAAATCTTAGGGTCAAAAATTAGGGTCTGACAGATGCCCCTATTTAAGTTTCTTCAATCCAGAGATAATGAATATTGAAATCTTCGTTTCGACAAGATGGAAGATACTTAAATATCAAAAAACCCAAATTTTGATCCTAAGATGCCAAAAACTGGAATGTAATGAAATGAAGCGATATGAAATGATCGAGCACATGAAACTGTTTATGAAAGCATTATGAAAATATATGAAGGCATATGAGATGTTATGAGGAAAATATGAAATGTATATGAAAATATGTGACAGCATATGAAATATTATGAGAAAATTTATAAGATGATATGAAATGTATCTGTAACCAAATGAAATGCAGAGGAGTCCGTGAGGGACAAGACGACACATGGAAAAGAAATAAACGCTGGGGATAAGGAGCATAAGACTCCGACGGGAAAAACAACATGCTAGAGACCAACACCTGGCTCAGCCGAGACGAAAATGTCCAAGAATAGCAACTGGACAGAAATGATCACAACATCCAGGAATGGCACTGAATGAAGTAAGAAAAATCCCGGGAAAAAAAAATACACCAGAAGCATCCAAGGATAACATAACTGACTTTAATAGGGATATCCGAGAATGGCAATCGGAAAAGGGGTAATCACAACATCTGAGAATAGCAATCAGATAAAACGTGAATCACAACATTCAGGAACAGAACTGAATGAGATGGGGAAAAAGTCCAGGACAATACATCAAATCAATGATGACTTCACTATGGACATCCGAGAATGGCAATCGGAAGGAACGTGATCACAACATCCAAGAATAGCAATCAGATAATATGAATCACAACATTCAGGAACAGAACTGAATGAGATAGGAAAAAGTCCGGGACAGTACATCAAATCAATGATGACTTCACTATGGACATCCGAGAATGGCAATCGGAAGGAAATGATCACAACATCCGAGAATAGCAATCAGATAAAATGTGAATCACAACATTCAGGAACAGAACTGAATGAGATGGAAAAAAGGTCCGGGACAGTACATCAAATCAATGATGACTTCACTATGGACATCCGAGAATGGCAATCGGATAAAAAGGGTGTAATATTTGAGAAGACATAACAAGTATATGAAGAAAACGTTATGGAGAGACAGACAAATGCCAAGTAAGTTGGAATTTAACCAAAAAAAGTAAGAAGTTGAAAACAACAAGACTTCGAGAACTGCATATGAGGACTAAAACACTCAGTATGCGGACACTTACGAAAATGGGGACTAAACCACCCAGGAACACGCATAATGCAGACTAAAACACTTAAATATGCAAAGGTAAACAAAACTGGGGAATAACACACCCGAGAAAACGCATAATGAGGAATAACACACTCAAATATGCTAACTTTTCAAAAATGGGGAATAACACACCCAAGGACATAATACGAGAGGAAATGCTGACAACCAGTTTAGACTCTTAGAGGAGTGAAAAGATGAAAGACTGATTCCTCAACACAGAAATCACTGCCATTCTGCTCGGAAATTAGAGATGCTAATTCTAAACAAATCTCTGTCACACCAGTAGACTGTACCAAGTTAAAAATCCTTTGAGAGAAGTCATGCAAAGCTGCTTGGGGATTCTTTGAAGAAAATTGCCCCAAGTTCAATAACTGATAACGGTAAACTGATAATGGATTCAGTTCTTAATTACAGCTGGAGAAAAAATAATCACATCTTGGAATGACTGTTGAGAAAAATAAACTGCTCATGGCTTCAACCCTTGAAATGATTGTTGAGAAGAAAATAAACTGCTCATGGCTTCAACCCTTGAGATGAATGTTGAGAAAATAACCCAATGTGAAACTTGCAGAGAATCTTCTGACTAACTAAATCTGAGAATAACTTGCACTGAACAGCCAACTCTTGAACCATAGGAACTGAGAAAAACTTGCCCCTGATAAGATCACCGACCAAGTTTCTTAATTGTTTGAAAAATCCTTGATGAGGAAAGTTTATTTGCAAATGAAAGATGTTTGTACAAACCTGGTAATTTTAATGCAAAATTCAATGCAAAGTTTGAAATCAAGAATCATTTTTGGAATGAAATTTATTGATGTAAAGTAAATGAAAACAATGTCAAAACACTGCGGTTGAGACAATATTATAGATAAAGCAAAAGTAAGAAAACAAATGATTGGCAACGAACTTGAGAGTCAGTTTACGCAACCTCGTTGTAGTTTGTTTTCAAAAGAAACCTGGATTCAATTAGGACTTTTGAAGGTTGTAACGTGGCCTGGTTCACGGTTTACGAAACAAAGGATATAGGCTCAAAGTTTATTTGTACCCAACCCAACTTCGTGATGAACTCCAGTCCTACATTCAATTAATTCAGCCTATGCATTCAAGTTCCAAGATGTTTTGGGATTGCACAGATGAAAATGGTTCGTAAACCAAAGGATTTTGAGATAACAGTCACATTTTTCCCTTTTGTTATTTCCAATGAGGACTTTAGTCAACTCGACTTATTTTTGCTGAGGATTTTGATGACCTCTTGATAAGTATTTCTTTTTATTATCCCTAACTTTTGCCTGAACTGTGTCATTTGATCTTACAGCTAGCGGGATGCCCCAGTTTTTTGCCTAAGTCTCCTTCCTAGGTTTTGACTTAGCAGGCTTTGATTTTTTTTTCAATAATTTTTTTTAATATCATTTTTTTTTTTGGAAAAATAATGACTGCATGGCTTAATGATTACGGTGAACCATCATTGGCTTTTGAATTGAGAAACATCTTCAACATTTCTTTGATGTGTGTGAAGGAAAACTTGAGATTGCAACCTGTATTGAAAGATGTCTTGAATGATTCTCTTGTACTTGAATTCACATTCGAATTAATTGAGAACTACCCATCCCCAGATTAAAATTGAGGTTTTTTTTTTCCGAATAGAAAGAAACTTCAACTTCAAGGCTCAAAGGGGTTGACAAAGGATTAACTTCCTTATTTCTCCAGTGTTTGGGATTTAAAACAATGTCTGTATATCATCAACCAAGTCTCAATTGAAAGCATACCAACCACAATTATGGGTATCTCGTTTTCATCATCCTCCCTCCAATCATTGTAAAACTTTGAGAAAAGATAAATGAACTTGAAATGTAAAGCATAAAGATGCAAATATCAAATGAAATTGAATCAAAACAAAGCAATGCTCATTTCATTAAAACCAACATGAAAGTACAAACAAGCTTAAAAGCAAACAACTTGATATGATTGAAGAAAAATTGTAAACATAAAGAAACAATGGCCTAGTGATCCACCAACAACAAGGATGAGCTGTCCCGATTGATATTCTGGCCTTGAAGAAAATTTGACTGTTGAAGTCTTCTTGAAGATTCACTTCCCAAGCTTTGGCAAAGGATTGTTGATAACATTGGGATTAAGGTCATTAAAGTAAAGGATGTTGTTCCTAATAAGTTCTTGCACTTTAGCCTTTAGTGCAAAGCAATGTTCCAAGTCATGACCAGTTCCACCTTGATGAAACTCACAACGAAGATCCGATCTATAACCAACCGGAAGAGGATTTGGAACAGGAGGCGGAGGCCTAGTAGTAATTAAACCACTCTTAATCAAAGAAGGAAACAACTCAGTGTAAGGCATCGGTATAGGATCAAAGTTTGGCCTATTGCGATACTGATTTTGTCTAGAAACAGGAGGAGGAACCTGAGCTTGAGCTGGTCGAGCTTGACCTTGAGCTTGAGTTTGAGCAGGTTGAGTTTTAACAACAGGAGCCACTGCAGCTACATATAGTTGAACATAACGTTGTTGCGGGCGATAAGGCCTCCTCTCAGTTGAAACAACATAAGCATCACCATCTCTTCTCTTGTGAGGATTCCCAAAAGACTTCCTTGCAGCATTAGGAGCTTCAGAATTGGTAATTTTACCCTTCTTGATACCTTCCTCTAGTCTTTCTCCAATAGTAACTAGATCAGAAAAACTAGATGAAACACTTCCTACCATTTTCTCCCAAAAGAATGGTTGAAGAGTGTCCATGAACAAACCAGTTAATTCCTTTTCGGGCAAAGGTGGTTCCACTTGAGCAGTTAGCTCTCTCCAACGCTGAGCATACTCCTTGAACGATTCTTTCTCTTTCTGTGACATATTTTGAAGTTGACGACGGTCAGGCGCCATGTCCAGATTGTACTTATACTTCCTTACAAAAGCATCAGACAAATCTTTCCAGCTTCGGATGTGACTCTTCTAAAGTCCAACATACCACTTCATAGAAGCACCACTCAAACTATCTTGAAAACAGTGAATAAGCAGTTTGTCATCCTTAGCATGCGCAACCATTTTGCGATAATACATCAGCAGATGAATCTTTGGACAAGTATGACCATTGTACTTCTCAAATACAGGAATTTTGAACTTATCAGGAAGAACTAAGTCGGAAACCAAACACATGTCTATTGCAGCAGAACCAAATACATCTTTTCCTTCTAGACCTCTTACCCTTTTCTCAAGAGTCAAACATTGCTCTCTTACTTCATCCATATATCCAGGTTCACCCTGACTTTCAGCTTGTGGACCAGCAGCTTGGTACAAGAAAGGAGAATTCTGATAAGTAGTCTGAGCAGTAGTGTGCACAACAGGTTGAGGTTCGACAAAAGTCGGAGCTGAAAAGACTGGCACAATAGATGGACCACCCACTTGAGCAGTAGCAGAGACTGGCACATAATCTGGAGGTAACCCATATTCTGGCCAAGTAGAAACCGGTTGCTGAGTAACAGGAGGATCAACAACAGCAGTAAAAACTTCAGAGATAACAGTCCTTTGAGGTGGTTCACCTCGAGCAATCAGAACTTGCATCATTTCAGTGAGCCTAGTCATACCGGCCTTCAACTCATCAATTTCCATTCGAACTTCCATGTTATGTTGTTCTTGGTGTTCCATCCTCAATCTGATAGCTCTCCGTCTGTTAGCAGCTCTAGTATCGTATCTGTGGTGAGGAGTCAGCTTGACGGATCAACAGACAACTGAAGAAGGAAACAACCGGGATGAGTTCCCACACAACTCGGATGAACGCAAGAATATGCGAGGATGCAATGATATGCAATGTTCACTTCCATTTTCAGAAAAACAACTCGATTATTGCAAACATGGTCAACATCGAGAATATGGTCATGAAAAATCTTGACAAACAGGAAAATTCACTTTTTTCCAATATTTGCAATAATCGGAATTGTCTTCCTTGAAAAATGGTTGTGAAGATGATCATGATAAATATGTAGATGCAACAAACACAAACAAGATCACGCAAAGCACACAAGTTCAAAGGTTCGAATCACGAGCATGGAGTCATGGTAACAGAACACCAACCCACACAGGCATGTACTAAGGTTTGTCTTCATTGTACCTGCAAAAAACCAAAAGGGTGCTAACAGAGGTTCCCGGAGTTAACAGCCATCTTTAGAATATCATCGGTACGTTGGATTACTCCCCAACCGATAACATTCTTAAAATAGACCTCGTCCGAGTGTAGTATCGCGTGACAACCGCCTTAGGTTTACACCCAGACAATTTCCGCACTACGTTCCTAAATTGGCTTAGATTGGTTAAGGGTTCTACGGTCCTCAGTATGATCAGCTCAAGGTCGGAAAATAATGCCACGTACGATTACTCGTCATGACATTGATAGTCCAAGAGAGCCTAACCGAGTGGAGATTATCAAATTGATATCGCTTTGGACTACTCCATCGCGTATCGCTTCGAATATCGCCATCCTATCATAAGTTCCACTCAGATCCGGGTTAGAATCTATCTCACAGAGGATCACCAAAACTGGAACAGAACAACCAAGTAACAAACAAATCAAACTAAAGCAGTAAATAAATCAAAGTAGGCTGAATCCACTTAGAGATTGACTCCCCGGCAGAGTCTCCACTTTTCTGTAGCGATAAAATCATGAGTGTAAGCTATTGATTAACTTAACTCGATATACACCGAGTCGCCACCGCGCTTTTATTTATTTCCAAAAGGAAAAAGGCAAAAAGAACGAAGAAAGCCTTAAAGAATCTAAAAAGCTAAAAAGCTAAAAGAATCAAACAGAGAATGGGTACGGGGATTGGTTGCAAATCAGGAAGGTTTTAAGCACCCGACTTGTCCGTGGTACTCCACGGGAACCCTTTGAAATATTTACTGCATTTTTGGTTTGAAATGGTTTGCTTGAAAAAAGATTGAAGAGATGAGAAGAAGAATGTTTTTTTTAAGATTTTGGTGTTTGAAGAGACGAACGTCTCATGCCTACGTACCCACAAAGTGCAATGCGAGATCAAAACCCCGTAGTTCGTGGTACAAATTGTGAAAAGGCAAATGAGTTGAATTGATTTTAAAATGTAAAGATAAGTCGTCATTCTTTAGCGAATAATTCCGCTAGAAAGAATGAATCATATCTAAACATAAAAAAAGGTTAAAAAAAACGTGCACGAAGGCACAAAAACAATTTAATGAGTTGTGAATGTTTTAAAGTTTTCGAGAAAGAAAGTTTCGATATGCTTATGTGGTTTAGCATTTATTAAGAAAATGAAATGAAAAGGTAAAAGCACATGACCGAAGTCAAGGTTTGATTGAGAAAATGTTTGAAGTTGAAAACAAAGAAGATTTTGAAAATAGGAAGGAGATTTGAAAATTTAAGAAGATGGGAAGAGATGAAGGGGCTATCCTTAGACTTGAAAATAAAAGCTAAAGGAAGAATGATCAAACCATATGGCAAGCATCTTTGAAATAATCGGATTTCCATCTTCATAATCAAGTAAACTCAACCGGAGCCAAAGTCTTCAATCCATAACATTTTGAGCAAAGGGATGATCCTAGAATCTAAGTCCGAAACTCCAATGCTAAGGATAGTAACCATAGTCCGAAATTAAAGTCACCAATTTTTTAGATGTTTAATCCGTTATTAGTGTTTTTGTGTCCAAATGGACAAAAGCAAAATAACAAGCAACAATATAAACAATAAGCAATATGATGAATGATATAGTATAATAAGCATAATAAGAGAGATAGGGAACGAGAGATTGAAATAAAAGAGGATAAGGTGCGAGAGATTGAATAAAAATGGATTATATTCACATTATTATAATATTTACAATATAAGTGGTATGATGAACTTAATCAAGCACAACCACGCAAAAAATAACAAAATCGAGGCAACCGGATCCAAGTGGATCGCATTCCGAATCGGGACAACTTTAGGTCTATGTTAAGCAATCGCCGAGTAATTTACGAAGTAATTACCCTACAAATGAGGCCGGCCACCACTAATTAAAGTGGAAAATATTCGTGCTAATACATGTTAGAGGAACAATATTATGGATCGTTCTCCGAAAACATGTCACACTAAAAGAAAAAGAACGGTCTAATCTTAATCGAGATTTTCGTTGAATTTATCGAAAGCAACCTATCACGATCTCAAAGTATGGAGAATGATCCAAATGCTCATTCATCCATAGATTTGAAATAATGAAGATTAAACATCTTCGAAAATTAACAATCACGAATCGGAGATTTTCATCGACCAAAAAATAAAAGAAGATGAATAATAAATGGATCTAATAATAGAATCCATAAAAGAAATAGAAATCCTTTCTTTTAAAAATCCTTTTCTAAAAATCTTTTATAATATACTTTTCTAAAATGTTTTATATCAAAAAAAATTAGAAATAAGAATATTTAAAAGAAACAAAAAAAGGAACTAAATAATGAAAAATAATATAAAAAAAAGAAAGGGAAATAGGGAGAGGGAAGGACGCAGGGTGTGAGGTTGTGATAGAAAATGGCCTTAGGCCGAAACAAACTAGTTTTATTAAACCAAAAAAAGAAAAAGAAATAAGCAAATGGAAGGAAGAACAAAAAAGAAAAGAAAGAAACCGAAACTTCTTCTTCTTCGGTGAAACAGGG
Organism: Lathyrus aphaca; assembly: GCA_963966055.1. Taxonomy (NCBI): domain Eukaryota; kingdom Viridiplantae; phylum Streptophyta; class Magnoliopsida; order Fabales; family Fabaceae; genus Lathyrus; species Lathyrus aphaca. Next base: position 502,000,177 of record OZ014525.1, read on the forward strand.
TACCGACCCAAAGCTCACACTCACACCTCAAGAAAATGCAGCGGTACCTTCTTCTTCTTTCTTCATTCGATTTCGCAAGATAATTCGTTGATCTCGCTCTACTTTCTTCTCTGTCTCTTCGAAGATACGATGCTCCTTTTTCACCTTGATTTTCCGATTTGCTTTTTGATCTCTCCTTCTCTCTAATTCCAGTTCACGTTAGATTATTATGTCGTCCAACATCAATTTGTAGGGAGATTGAAGGTTTTATGGAGGTTTGATGGTTTGAAGGAAGGTTGATTGAAGAGTGAAGAATTGATGAAGGATTTGGAAAAGGTAGCTGAACAAATTGGGACTGAAGCTTGATATGATTTTTTTTCCAGAATTTTATGGGGCTTTCTAAGCTTGTTGAAGAATGAAGGAGGATGCTGTATTTATAGAGGGATATGAAAATTGTTGCTGCCGTTTTGGTTCGGATTTGATGCGTTTTGCGAATCGTTTTGGGCTCACGGGTTTTGCGTGTATCAGCTGAGTTTCATTTTCATCCTCTTGCGTTTTATTCACGTCCTGTTGCGTTTTGGTATCACGATTAATCTGTGCGTTTCATTTTGTTTCAATGCGTTTGGATGCTTTTTCAGGTGTGAAATCCGTGTGTGGGTGTGATGTGTGAAAGGCTCGTGAGAAGCTGCTGGTGACGCTCGTTTGATGGGCTGGTGTGAGGTAAGCTGTTTGTGTACGAAAAGGCTTGGAGGAAGCTGATGTTGGCGTTGATGTTATTTGCGCACGGCTGTATGAAACTGTGAGGCTTAGATGGCTTATTGCTGGCTTGTATTGTTCACTTGAGGTTGCGGCGTGTGCAGCTGAGTGTTGATGTGATGTAAGCGTACGGGCTTGTTGAAATTTGAAGCTGATACGACTTTGCTTTGTGTTTGGCAGCTTGGAGTGCTTTGGCTTGGATGCTTTGAAAAGTGATGGCTTGATGTTGTATTCACTGAAGCTGTGGCTGGAAAAGGTTTGTTGCTAGCAGGTATTGATGGATTTGTGAAGCTGGCGGACAGTACGGAATTGGGAGTGTGTTGTGAAAGCTTGTAGTTGTGAATTCGTGGGCCTGTGTTGGAGGCTTGACTTGAGATATTGGCTTGAGGTGTGCGTACGGCTGCAGGAGTTCTTGCGAATACGGCTTGTGAAGTGCGTGTGGGAAAGTTTGTTTGAAGGCAAAATGTGAGGTCAGCTTGTTGTGTGGCTTGACTTTGGGCATGTGTGGTGGGAATTGGAGAAGCTGGAAGTGAAGTGTTGTGTGGTGGCTGATGGCTTGGAAAAGGAAGGCTTGAGGAATGGGCTAATGGGCCTAATATATTTTTTTATTTTTTCTTTACAATGTAACAATGAAATGGGCTTCCTAAAAAAAAAATAGAATTTAAAAAACTGAATTTGAGAAATAAAAAATTAGAGGATTAATAATATGGAAAAAATAGAAACAATTGGAAGATAAAAAAAATGGCTTAATTGGATATGATAAAAAAAAAGGATGAATATGATGGAAGAAAAAGAAGGGTAATTGAAACAAAATATGGATAAATGGATATTAACGGATAAAAATCGAAATATGATTAAAAAATGGTGATTAGGATAATAATGAATAAACTAAAAAAATGGTTTTTATCGAAAAAATGGATATGAAATTGGTTATTTTTGTGAAATGGATATGGAATTGGATATTTTTGTAAAATGGGTATGGAAATGGATATTTTTGATGGTTTTAAACCCACAGCAAACTCTGATTTTTTTCAACAAGCCACTTGATGAACACAGTTATTTCCGAACCACTGAATAAACCGCCACTTCAACCACAATCACTGAAATTGTCTGAAAATTGCCCTGATAAATTTGAATCCATGCTGAGGCGAATAAATCCTCAGATGAATTATTGGTAAACTGATGAACAAACTGAACTTCACACGCATCATTTCTCAATAAACTGATGGACTTCACACATAACACAACTTGATCTTTGAACGTGCACTTTCTGAGGAATAAACCACTGGCACAAACAACTTGCAATCGAAACAATCTTTTGATAGTTTGACCAAGATTAGGTCAAACGTCCATCTGAATCGAATTGTGACTGAACAAACGCATCTGAATTGGAATCACAGCCCTGTCTTTGAAATCCTGCAACACAGAAGAAGAAGAAGTAACTGCAACATATTTTTTTGTATTTTGGTTAGAGGTTAGTAAATATAAACGAATAACAGGAATTAAACATGGTGATCCTCTGCAAGGCATAAACCTGCACCTGAAAAAGGATAAACAACCAGTGCGTGATCTTGTTTGTATGCGAAATGCAGATGAGATGCGAAAAATCTTAGGGTCAAAAATTAGGGTCTGACAGTTGGTATTGGTGATTAAAGAAGTTGGAAATACACTCGGTAGACATACTACCTTACAGGAAATCAGAGTGTGCAGCGAACGAATGGCGTAGTGTAGTTGCTCATATGTGAGTAACAATGATGTTGAGGTTGGTTGTATTAATATCGTGTTGGAGTTGTGTGTTCGTATGTTATGACGTTCTAATGTTTCAATCATTGAATTCTTGAGTTGGGTACTATCTTGTGTACGATACTAGTCGTCAAGTGTATCACTTGTGTAGAATTCACATTGTGTTGTCATTGATGTTATGAGTTATGGTTTGTATTATATGTGGAGTTGCCTTTCTGAGTCGAAAGTTGATTAGTTGGATGGATTAAGTAGTGGAAATAGTTGAATCGGATAAATTTTCGAGGACGTAAATTCTTTAAGTGGGGGAGAGTTGTAACACCCCAAATTTGATTATGAGTATTTGTTGCTTATTTGAGGATATATGAATGAATTGACAATTGGTGGTTATGTGACCCGATGCATGGTGGTGAAATTATTTTAATAATATTAATAATAAGAATAATCATGTAGTATTATTCGGATTATTGGTTATTATTTAAAATAATAGAAGTGGAAGTATGAATGTTATGTTGGTTATTTTGGAGTATAAGAGTAATTTATATAATAAGGATAAATAATGTTTTATTATACTATTTTATTATTATTATTGAAATTATATTAAAGAAAAGGGTAAGGTGGTCTTTTTATGAAAATTATGAGGATAAAGTGGGAAAAGACATAACAGGGATAGTTTTGATCAAAATGGATTATACGATCAAAATGCTCATTTTATCGTGTTTGATGAAGTGCTCTGAAGAAGAGGGAGAAAGAGGAAGCTCAGAGTCAGAAGGCTGTGGAGAACCCAGAGAAGAGAGTCAATCGGAGAATTTCTCTAAGGTATGGAGAGTTTTCATAATCTATTATAATTTTATAGGAATTGGTTTATGAATAGATTAGGTTTGATATGATTTTGGTTATTGTTAGGTTTGATGACATAAATTGAGTTATAAGGGTATGAATTGGTGAATTAGGATTGATAAGATGATTTAGAATGGTGTGTTTGATGTTTGAATTGATATATTGTTGTTGTATATGATTAATTTTGATTGGTAAAAAGTTTTGGGTTGCATTGGAATGAATTCGTATGAAAAATTGAGGTATTTTGGTGTAGATTTCGTAAAAACAGCAGAAAACTGCTTATGTACAGGTGTTAACCGGTTAACGCTTTGGTTAACCGGTTAACTAGTGAAAAATATGCGTTTTGGGCAAAAAAATGAGGCGTTAACCGGTTAACGCTTTGGTTAACCGGTTAACACTGTATCAGTGACACTTTTATTTTGAAAAATTCATAACTTTTGATCCGTAACTCCGATTTAGGTGCCGTTTGAAGCGTCGGAAAGCTAACGAGATGAACTTTAATTTAATGAAATAAAATGAGTGAAATGATACATTTTTAAATGATGAATATTTAGAAAAAGTTGAGTTGGTTTTATGATTATAAATAGGATTCTATTGTAAGTTGACGATTTGTTGTTGTTGATGAAGGAAGTTGTTTGCTTTGTTGTTAAAAATTGGTTTTATGATTATAAACATGATGTTATTGTGAATTAACGTTTTGTTGTTGTTGATGAGGGGAGTTGTTTGGTTGTCTCATTGAATCGAATAAGTTGTTTTGTTGTATGATTGATAAAGAAGTATTGTTGATATGTTGTCGGGATGAAAGACATGATTTTATGATGATTATTTGTTGAACATGAAATGATTGGTTATGTCTTGATGAGTTGAGGTAGCTAATGAAATGAGGTTTTGACATGTTATTACGATGGGAATATATGATTAATTGATGTTGAGGTGTTGATATGAAATGAATGATGCGCAATTGATTTCTCGATGAATTTTACGGTGTAACGCATCATTGCATTTCATGATATTCACGATGGGGCTTCGGCCTATTTAGTAGCTTCAATCCCATTGTGTGGATTGGAGTGTCTCGATGATTACGGTGTGCTCCATTGTGGAGGGTTGATGGTCATGTATCCATCTCACGATGAAATTGGTACCACATGCATAATTGCATATCATGATAGTTGGAATTGCATATGTCTGGATGAATTAACGATGGAGTTGTTGTTGCTGAATTTTTATAATATGTTCATGATTATGTTGTTGTTGCTGAATTATATGGTTGAAGATGTTATGACATGCTTATGCTAATTTATTTATATTCCATATTCTAATATATTTATGATAAATTATGATTACTCACCCTGCCTGCTTGGAAATGTTGTCTCTTTTGTGGGTAACTTGCAGATATCTAAGATGAGTTCGCGGTACGTGAAGTCTTAGCTGGAGGTTGTGTAGCTTAAGTCTAGAGTGTCTGGTGTCTTGCTCTGGTAGATGTAACATCGGGGGAAATAGAACGCTTATATGATTGAATTTTAATTTTGTTATGATGGGTTTTATGAGTTGTTAAATGTTGAATTGAGAATGATGATAATTGTTGACTTTGACCAATAGGTCTTTATGTTTTAATGAGATAAGAGGAGAATATTTTTGAATATATAATTCCGCTGCCATAGTTTTTATTATTTGAGCAAAGAATATTATTAATATAATATTTTGGATCGATGTTTTATGAAGAAATGTGACACCTTTTATGAATTACTCTGATAATATTTTACTTAAATTGTTTGTGGGGTAGAAGGGTGTTACAATCATCGTGGGATGAGTTTATAAATTTAAACTGAAGTCAGATGGATCAATTGGAAAAAAACAAAGCAAGGTTAGTAGCTAGAGGATTTCTACAAAAATATGGTTTATACTACTTTGAAGTGTTTGCACCTGTAGTTAGGCATGAAATAATTAGATTGGCGATTGTTATATCTGCTAATAGAATTGACTTCTGATGCATTTAGATGTGAAATCTGCATTTCTGAGTGGTCCTTTACAAGAGTAAGTTTATGTGTCAGAAGCTCTTGGATTTGTGAAAAAGAATCAGGAAGGGATGATTTAAAAGTTGCATAAAGCCATTTATGGACTAAAACAAGCTCCTAGAGTTTGGAATCTAAAAAATTGATTCATTTTTCAAGCTTTAAGGATTCATAAAATGGTATATGAAGTATGGTATTTATGTTCAACATACATCTTATAGCAATATGATTCTCGTGTGTCTCTATGTTGATGACATATTACTAACATAGAGTTATTCAGATGATATAATCAAGTTCAAAAAGGTGTTGATGAATGAGTTTGAGATGATTAATATGGGGAATATGGTATATTTTCTAGGGATGAAGATTTTGTACTCTAATAAGGGTATAATTTTGTATCATATGAAGTATGAACCCGAGCTTCTAAAGAGTTTTGAGCTAAGAAATTACAAATCTGCAATCACATCGGTTGAAACAAATCACAAGTTGGATTCTGATGTTAAGGGTTTTGATGTAAATGCTATAACTTTTAAATATTTGGTAGGCTCATTGAGATATCTCTATAACACCAGACCCGCCATATGCTATGCAATTGGAATGATGGATAAGTTTATGAGCATACCAAAGTGGTCATATTACCAAGTTGTTATCAAAGGTATATTAAGGGGACTTTGAGGTATGGGGTTTTGTTCCCCTCTGATGCTAAATATGATTCAGAGCTAATGTGTTATTCAGACTCTGATTGGTGTGGATACAAAGTTGACAGAAGAAGTACTTATGGATATTTCTTCAAGTATCTGGGAGGTCACATTTCTTGGTGTTCCGAGAATACCCCAGTGGTTGCATTGTCAACCTGTAAAGCTAAGTACATTGTAGGTGTTTTGTCTGAGTGTCAAGTTGTTTGAATTCTGAACTTATTGCAGTATCTGAAGATCAAGGTGAGAAAGCTTGTAAGGTTGATGATTGACAGCAAATCAATTACAAGCCTTGCCAAGAATCCATTGTTGCATGAAATGAGTAAGGACATTGACACGAAGTTTTATTTTTTGCGCAATCAGGTTAGAAGTGGAGTGCTTGAAATTGTCCATCGTATCATTCAGAAACAACTTGCAGATGTGTTTATCAAAGCAATTAAGACTGAATATTTTATCCATTTGGGGGATGTAATTAGTGTTGTTGTTTTTAATTAGTTGAATATGAATTAAGGGATGTTGTTAGTTATAATTCAAATTCATATACACTTTAATTTGGTTTGCATTTGAATTTTATTTAATGGTTCTAATATTATAAATGTTGAAATGAAGTTTTAGTTGTAACTGAATCTGAGTGTGACCATTTTTCATCCAAAAGTTAATTACAATTCTCTCTCTCTCTCCCTCTCTCTCATATATTCTTCATCTTCAACCTTATGTTACAACAATTATAAGTGAGAGAACTCACACACCTATCTCCTTAAGATTTTGGGTGAGTATGTGGTGTGTCTCCCACAAATGTGTGTTGCTCATAACAGTGGTATCACAAGCTAGCCTTTGGTTCGAGTGAAGACATCGACTCACTTATATCGAAAATATCCCCACATGACCATGGGTAAAGTGTCTTGTTAAAAAGTGACAATGGTGATACAATTGTGGATAGACTCACACTTGATGGAGTTTGTTAAAATAACAAGTGTGAGTATTATGGAGAAAAGTCCATATTGATCACAAATGTGAAGATTTGAATATTTATAAGTGAAATAACCTATATATCTATCACTTTAATATTTGAAGTGAGTATCCAATATATATTTTTTTACAAATGTGTTGCTTATAAAAAAAGTCTCGAAAATAAAAATACTCGTATTAACTCTCTGAATTGTCTCAAGTGTTGTGTCTTAATATTAGTCATGAAAATATATATAAATTAGTAAGTATTTTTCATATATAAGTTGTGTCTTAATAAATGTTTTGATTAAATTAAATGAGATACATTGAAATTTATTGATTAAAAGTAAAAAAATAAAATAAAATTATACACGATGCAACACTGCTTGAAATTAAAAACACAATGAATTTTGAATATTTTATTAGATAGTGATGTGACGGAAAAGCGACTCCCAAGTTGCCAATTTGAATTTGATATACAATATAAAATTTGAGTACGCAAGTTGCATCAATCTTGATTTATTTTAAAAATAGTAATAAAGTATAAGAATTTTTTAAACTAATATTTTTATTTTTTTATAATCTAAGTCAATAATGGTGCTTGTTTTATTACTTTTGTTAAGAAATTTTAAATCCATGCTATATAATATCTTTACATAATCATTAATATAATTGATTTTTTTTATTGGCAGTCAATATTCAATCTAATGTATCGATTAATCTGATTCAAAAACAGTTATGACATCAAATAATTTCACTTCCTTCTAATCACAGTGATGAAAAATCATATTATAATTCTTCTTACCAAATATAATATCCACTACCACTGAACCGACTAATAAACAGACTTAACCGATTTAACCTTAAAAAAAGATTTATGTCCCTTAAAGAGAATGCTCTAGTGATTTATTTAAGAAACAAATCAAGAAATTCTAATGATTGTTTTGTCCTATCTCAACAAAAGGAACACTTAATACTATTTATGATGATTGACAAAAACCACCCAACAAACACCACATAATAGAGAGGATATGGTTGCATGTTCGTGGCTTCGTCTGCTCAATTATTAGAGGACCACTTGATCTGGCTAGCATTTAATTCTTCCATCACCATTCAACTTAAAAGCTAAAAACCATTCTTGGACCATCTTTAAAAAGCATGATTATGATATATGGTAACATCCAATTATAAAACAAAATTCTCCAATTATGAAATGCTAACTTTTAATTATACAATATTTATTTATATAAAAATATTATTCATGTATTGCACTTTTAGTTTTACAAAAATTTATAATTAAAAAATAAACATAAATTAGAAAGTTATATTTTATATTTAAATATTATTCACTACCAAAAAAACAACAAATTACCATACTTACAGTTTTGATAGTTATCATAAAATCATCCTTATTCCTGAATTACGGTTGTAACGAGAGTTAGGTTAACTGTCACAAATTTTTCTGCATAGTTTCATAAAACCGTATTTATTCTTGAAATACGACGGTTGTCACAACAGTTAGGAACTGGACAGCCTGATTGTCACAAAAGTTATCACAAAACCAACCTTATTATATTATTTGTTTAACTTTTTATTATAAAATAAATTTTTTCATTGATCACTAAATGGAAAAGAAAATTTGTTCAACCAATTCATAAAAAAAGTCTTATCGTACTAGTAAAAAAAGAAGAATATAATTTTAAAATTTATATCCGTTATACTAAAAACGAGTATAAATAAGTAATGCAGTGACAATTTTATAAATAAAATGTCATTTTAAGTATTAACACGTGACAATATAACCATAGTGATAAGTATTCATTTATAATAAATATATCACATTAGTTAATCGATAGAACCATAATGATATACAATTTATTTGTAAATTTTAAAAAAAATAAAAAAGAAAAGGTGCGCCTTAACATTAAAAGAATAAAATATTTTATGGTGTTGAGGTTCGAACCGATGATGGTTTGATTGTATCACAACGGTTGATTATGTAACCACTATTATATACTAATATTTTTTAATAAAAATACAAAATAAATATGGTAGCGTCTTAGTAAAGATATCTCACAACGGTGTATATGAATCTGTTGTAAATCTAATGTTGTTGTTTGCTCGTTTTGTAGTAGTGATTTAGAGAATAAAGAAAGTCAAATACAAGTTTAAAGTATTTTTGATTAATGCATTTTGGAATGAAAAATTTGAATCATATATATAGTCTTGGACTCTCTCTTCCTTCACAAAACTAAGTGAAACGAGACTTCAAAGAACTTGTATCATATATATATATATATATATATATATATATATATATATATATATATAACTCTGGACTCTCTGTTCATTGATAAAACTATATTATTATATATACACTAGTGGGCAATTGTCAAGTTATGAGTCAACAAAGGTGGAGTTGTTGATTGACTACTACTTGTATTTTGTTTTATTAACGTCATAGAGTGCATGCAGAGATTAAATACTTCTGGGAAGAGACTTTTGAGTCTTAATTTATACTATACACATTATTCTAACTTTGATTTTTATATATGCATATAAAAAAAGTTAGTATGAAGAAGAATCTTCATGTTGGTTTACAAATAGTAATTAACTAATTAATTTAATGTGGAAATGTGTTGTTGGATTTAGACACATAAATCAACTGGCCCATGACGAAACGGTGGGCTGGCAGCTAATGGATATAAGATCATCTCAAGTGAGTTTGAAGGAATCTTCTTACCATCCCACACTCAAATACGACACTTCAAATTTTCATAATTTTAATATCGTATTTGAATTTTTTTGAAAAAAGTGAAAATCTTTTCAATACTAGAAATTTCAAAATTTTGGTATTGAGTGAAATTTTTCCGAGAATTTTAAATTTTCGATATTAAAAATTTTCAACAAAAATAAATAAATTTTTTTACACTACTAGAGATTTCAAATTCCAAGAAATTTTATATAAATTTAAAGTATTTAAAACTCTCGGTAGTAAAAAAATTTTAAAAAGAAAAAATTGAAAAGTTACACTACCGAAATTTCCGGTATCCTGTGAAAAATTCCGGGAATTTGAAATCCCCGGTAATGAAAAAAAATTAAATTTAAATTATCATTTTTTACCGGTAATTTCGAAATTCCTGGTACTTTTTATCGGTAATTTCGAAATTTCCGATATTTTTTAACCGGTAATTTCGAAATTCCAGATATCTTTTACCAGTAATTTTGAAATCCCCGATATTTTTCAAAATCCACTAAATTTTATAAATTTTGAAAATTTTAGAAAGGATAAATATGACATTTCGCTATAAATGTGGGGAAGTGCCAGGTATAAATGTGAGAGTGACAAATAGATTCCTAGAAAATTTGAATCAAGTATATATTTGAACGAAAGAAAACAATACTCTCTATTTTATTTTTAATTAATAATTTCTACTTTTTTATTAATTTATGTTGATCGTCATATGTTATTTTCATTTTTTCTTTGGTTTAGTTGTCAGTTGAACTATCTGGTCTTGTAAAAGTATTATTTTGTTTGCAAGGGATGTGTTAGCTTGAAGGATAAAACTTTCATAGCTGATACTTTAAGTTAAGAGAATTTTTTAACACTCTACGAATTTCTATGCCACCTTGTAAATTTTCTTTTATGTATATATTTTTTGGATGTGCATACCGGACGTATCAAATTTTATGTTTTTTTCGGATATGCACATCCAGAAAAGTCTATCGGGTCTGCCCAACCGGAAAAAATCAGAACTTTATTTATAAAAAAAAAAAATCAATTTTGTTGATTTATCGCGGATGTAAATTTATCGTCGATACTTAACATACATTTAAATATATATATATATATATATATATATATATATATATATATATATATATATATATATATATATATATATATATATATATATATATATATATATATATATATATATATATAATCCTGTCAAAATACAATACAAAAATGTAAAAAAAAAGTAGAATATATCAAACAATAACTACTGTATATGCCTAAGGATCTCTCCTGGCTCTCATGCTCCTCTGCCCCTACTAGTAGTCTTGGCTCGATGTCAGCGGTACTAAAGTGCCACACGAGAAATCTCAAGGATCCTGTCCACGACAAGTCTGCCACTAGAGCCCTCAGGGAGGTGACCGTCCACAATGGCCTCCAATGATATCTGCTCTTTCTCACGACAGCGAGGGAGGACATCCTGTGTATGGTCCAACTGAGACTGTTGTTCCTCTAATATCTCCCGATGATCAGGTTTTTGTGGCGATCCCTAAGTAGTGGGCACCATGCATGAGTGTGAGACTCTATAGGACCACAAGATGTACCCGACAACAACACTCCAATCTCTAGGGGCTCTGATCGCCCGAGCTTCTTCCGGTACCAAGTGGTTCTGAAAGTCAGAATATATCTCACCTATCTCCCTACGTGTCAAGCCAAGAGGAGCAGACTCAAGGGGCATCCTGAGGATGGTCTGCAAATAACCGAATTGACGCAGGACGCGCTCCGACATGTATCGAGCAGTCACAGTCAAGCTGCATGCCAACCAGCCTGAATACAATGATGTGAACATCTGGTAGTACTCAAAATTTATAACGTTGGAAACTCCCAGATGTGCACATCCGGAAGAAACCAATGTTGGAAACTTCCGGATCTGCACATCCGATGCGTATTTTCACTTTCAAAAATGCAGTCATTGCTGCTGTACCACAGAGAAGAACATTTTAATGCCTTGATCGTCCGTTTGTAGCGACAAAAAACACCTACATTGTCTCTAAACTATGTTTTTCAAACTACTTAACCCTTTATACACCTAAATATCAACTCTAAATCGATTCTCGTAAATAACTCGAAAACTAAAAAATACAAAAACATATCGATTAAACTGAGATACGAAGGTTGTGGAGTGTATTGATCATTGTAGCAGTCGCTTTGCGCCGATTCGAGTGAAAGTAATCAGGATTTGTGGGAATGATATTTGAGAGTTTGAGAGAATTTGAGAGAGTTTGTAGAAATGAGAATTTGAAAAGTGAGGGGAGAGAGTCTCTGACGCGAAAAGTTATAAGAAATACTTCCGGATGTGCATATCCGAACGTCTATCAGATATACACATCCAAAGCAAATCAATACTTTTATAAAAAGTGATAATATACGTATAAATATAAAGATTTAAACAATAATTTCGTACGGTGACTAAATAATTCATAAAATATATTAAGAAATCGTCTTAAATTATTGGTGGCGAGTTTCAAAAGTTCTATTTTTTTTTCCATTCATCTTCTTATAGATCTCTCACATATTTTTTACTATTTTATTATTTATCTATCATTTCTTATTCATAAGTATAGGTAGTTTTGGGAGTGCTCTAGCCATCAAAGTTGACTACACATCATTATCCTAAGTTTGATTTTTATGTTTGAATACAAAAAGATATAATTAATGAGAAATATCATGTTTGTTACGAATAGTAATTAATTATTTAATGGAAGTAGAAATGTGTTGATGAAACAGTGGGAGTGGGATGGTAGCTAACGAGAAAAAATCATCTCACAGAATTTGTATCAAGTATATTCGAATTTGAATATCAAAAACAATACTCTCTTTTTCTCTATTTCATTTTTAATGGATATATATATATATATATATATATATATATATATATATATATATATATATATATATATATATATATATATATATATATATATATATATATCAATAAGTTAATTTATATTTGTCAATAAATCGAGGTAGACTCATAATTCTTTCTATAAACATATTTAGAGTCTTCTTAGATTTTTGGAAAAATTTAAAGTCTTCCATACAACTTGTTTATAAATTATGAGTCTTTCAATATCTTTAATTAATAATCCAAAAGTATTTGAAAGAGATTATGGGATTTCTTTTAACTTAATCAGAGGTCCTAAATTTAAATTCACTTTCAAACACACAACAATGTTAAATTTCTTGAGGAGAGTTTTACCATCTATTATAATCCTACTTGACTCTAGGAATACTCTCTGCATTGCCTGCAAATGATACCTTATTTGTATTTAAAAAAAAACTTTAATTAGTAATTCTCTCTCTACTAAATTCTTTGAGTATTTAACACATTTAGTGATACTTTTAGATGATAAATATCAAGTTTTGTTTCATATCTTGGTGTTTATCAATTTCTTTCTTATAAAGTAATTTTAGGACTCTCCACACTCATTCTGATCCACGTTGAAATTATTGAATACCACATTAACAAAATCAATAGAGCTAATGTGTTGTTGTAGCTAATAAGTATATAAAAAACTCAATTAAAAATATATTTTTCATTATAGTATCTCACAACATTCTTGTTATTTTTAATGACACAAGACAAGACATTAAAACCACTAGTCCCGTTAAGGTGACTTTCATTCATATATATTATTGTGTTAACCGATCTTATTAACATTATAATTTAAAATCTAAACTCTAGATTAGGCATGACAATGAAACCCATATCCGTGGGTACCCATTCCATCCGAACTCGTTTCGAAATTGACGGAGAAAATCCTCTTTGATTGGATTTGAGTTCGGGTTTGGATTTTCTCCGATTAAAAAATATAGGGACGAGTCGGGTAATGAGAACACTAATACCCACCCGAATCTGTCCTGTTTATTTCATCATGCATATTATTATTTAGTTTTGCTAATTTGAAATATTAAATATGTGGTCAATGTTTTGATATTTTGATTTTTATTAATTATTAAAAATATTTGAAATGTATGTATGAAATTTTGAGATTGTTTTATTTAATTATTTGTAATTTTATTTTGGAATAAATAAATATTTTTATTGAAAAAAATTGATTTTACTAAATAGATAACGGTGGGGCGGAGATACCCGAACCCAACCCGAACCATTTGAAATAAATTTGAGTTTTAATTTCCTATCCCGTTTGGGTTTGAGGTGAGGAATACAGATTGTTTTGGGATTCGAGTTTGAGTTTAAGGATATAAAAACCGTCTTCAACCTGCTCCGTTGTCATGCCTATTCTAGATTTTACGTTTTTAGGTCATAATTTTGTGATAAATCGCATGTAAAATCATTATCGTATTCAGGTGGGAATAGCAATCTCTTAAAATTATCAACAAACCCAAGATGGATTTGTTAGGCTTATAATCTAAGCCCAACCATATATTTGGCCCAAAAACACCTACCCTAATTTCTCCATTCTCGCACCTATAAATTCCAACTTCCTCCTTCCTTCTGCAGCCATCAACATTTCATCAAATTTCATAGCAGCTTCAATTCCCATTCTCCAAAAGGATTTGCATGTCAATCCTCTTGGTTTATTCTTGTATCTCTCTTTCAACTTACATGTTTGAAACATGATTTGCTTCATTTTTTCAACTTCACAGTTTTGAATCTTTCCATGGTTTGTTTAGATTCTGCACTAAACTGGAAAAAGGCTGATTAATTGAAAAATGTTATATTTGGCCTAATTATCAGTGCAAAATCAAATTTTTGGGAACCGCTTTGCAGATCTAACTTCTCATGTTCTTGCTGCCAGTATGACCCATACATTTTTTTTCTTCCTCCTATGACTAATAACATAGAATTATTGATTTTTTTGTCAGTGTTTTGTAGTGTTTTGTATTACTATTGTTATTTCAATGGTTGATGTTGATGCATGTACATTGATTGTGATTTTTTTTTTCATGCATGGTAGGTGTTTGACGATATGTCTCTGCAATATTAACTGCATGCATGGATGTGTTTTTTGATGCGTGTTGAATACAATATTAACTGCATGCAATGTGTGTTGATGTGTGCTGATTTGATCTGGTTGTATGTAGATTACATCAACATTCACTCAGAACAACTTGGGAACTTTCTTCTTGGAAGTTTGTTCTTTGGTTGTTTTGGGTGAATGTTGATGTGTGGGCTTGAAATGTTGGTTTGATAGCCAATACACAAGTTCTATTCTTGTTCCATGAATTCATCTCATCATGCATGATTGATTTTGTTTTCTTTCATGGACGAACTCAACATTGAAGCTAAGCTAAGGATACATGAAGCTTTGAAAGTTGAAGCCACTCTTGCTCTTCAATGCAGAAGATCAATGCAGAAGAAATCTTGGTTCAACTAATTCATTTTTCGAGTGATTATGGAAATTTTTAGCCTAGTTGTCTTAAACAATAGGTAGGATATAGTTATGAGCTACTAGGAAGAATTAAGATATATTTGAATTAAGTTTTTTTTTTATGTGATTATATCTTGTAATTAGAAGACAATTATGTTATGAATGTGGTGAACCAAAACGCTATAAAAACATTAAGGAATACATTTTTTATTTACAATTCATTATCATTTTAACCTCTATTTGTCATTTCCAAGCAGCCATTGTTTTTATTTACAAGTAATCTTCATTATGAGTTGAGTTAATTTTAAATTGAAAGAATGCAAATGTTACCCACAACTAGGTTGTTAGTATGTTTTTAGAAATCTTTACAAGTCTAATGCATAATATTCATTTTTAGCCATAGTTAAAAGCATTTGTAGCCATGCACAAATCTTTTTAAAAGCATTAAGGATTACAGTTTTATCTTCTGATACATAAATTGACCCACATTTAAGTTGTGGATAAATTTTAAAACTTTTATTTTTTTTAAAATAATTTTTCTAGAATTTTTTTTTATAACACAAATTTGTTATGGGGTTGAACATAATGACCAAAGGGGTGAAACTTGATTTTTATTTTTGTACTTTATAGGAGTGAAAATATATTCGAAGGGAAAATCTCTGCAATGAAAGAATTCTATGTTTTTTTTTTCAGATTTCATATTATGAATGAAAGAATTCTATGTTTTTTCAGATTTCATATTATGATTGAAGTTAGAGAATTTCTTAACCCACCTTTTGAGTTTCTTAGGCATCATGCATGTTTTTAAATTTGCCCTAATGTTTTCAGAGATATATCTTGGGATGTATCATTTTTTTTGTTTAACGTTGATTTGTTCCAAAGATACTTTTACAGGTGTTCCCTTATATATCTACGGAACATTTGTTTACAAATATTCACGCCTGACCATTCTCTTCCCTTATTTTTCACTTTTCTTCTTCTTCGTCAAACTCTCCATTTCTCTCAACTTCAAAAAAAACATTTCCACAAAAACTGACCGTTTTCATTCGAGTTTTATTGAAATGACCATCTGCAACGATCAACACACTCCTAATCATCCATAACTCAATTCAAACGGTAAGTTTTCGAATTATTTTTGAGTTTTCTCGGTCGACGATTTACAATAACCTTTTAGGTGTAGAAATAATTAGCTAAGTTTAGAAACATAGTTTTGAGACAATGTAGGTATTGTTTGATGGATTAAAAGACCGATCAGGGCTTGAATCATCGATTTTTTGATGTTGATTCGTTAATGGCGTCTTCTCTGTAATTCTGAAGTTGTAGAAGCTTCCGCAAGTGCATCTACGAAACAAATTAACGTTAGATTGTTCCATGGTTGTACTTGTGGAGCAACCCAGACTTTCTGAATTCTGGGTGCTTCCGTAAATGCAAGTGCGAAAAATCTTCTGTGGATGCATTTACAGAAACAAAAAAATGTATTTTTTGTGTTGTATCTAATTCTAATTTATTGGTTATATGCAAACTATATGAATGACTCAAATTATGACATACCTTCACCCAGACAAACACATGGACTTATTACCCAATATGCCTCTGTCAGACGGGAGAAAACCCAACCAGATGTACATACCGAGGTATATGTACATGTCGAGGTAGATGTACAACCGTCTACATCACAGGCTGACGACACTTATTCATCCTAGAGGCGACAAGATGCTACAGAGGGTACATCACAGTCTCCGCCCTCCCGCAGGCGCCGTCAGGAGAGTCCGATTCCACTACCGGAACATGATCCGGTCCCACCTCCAGAGGGTGCTGAGTAGACATAGGAGGGTGTTGGAGCTGATGATGACGCCGATGAGGGTTTCCTGGGGTCCATCTGATATGTCCCTACTAATGGGTTACGCAAAACATACTTTCCCACATGTATGGTTGGGAGAGGTAACACTACTCATATTATTTATTTTGTTTCATTTGGATTTTATTATCCATACCATTGCTTCTTATTAAAATTGTTTTCTTTGTTAATTTTCAGGTGTATGACCCCCATAAGTTCTATAACAATGGGGAGAAGAGGTTGGAGTTGCCATATGAGGAATGGTTCCTGACTGTCTTTGCTGAAAGTGGTTTGAAAGACCTTTGTGGGATTGGGTACGAGGTGATCCACAGGGGTATGCTCATGGCTTTTGCAAAGAGATGGTACCCAGAGACCTCCTATTTCCATATACCATATAGGGAGACCATTATTACCCTTGACGATGTCTCGTGTCTACTGCATATACCAATCATGGGTATCCTCCACCGTCACAGTAGGATGACGAAATAGGAGGCTCAAAATCTTATGCTTGAGGAGCTCGAGTTCTCTATATAACATGCATTGGAAGAGGTGAATAAGACCCGCGAGGCTCATGTGTGGTTCGCCACCCTAGAGTGTTATCATCAGATGGTTATTGCTGCTACATGACATGCAAAGGGTGATCTGGTTGAGGTCGAGATACATAGATTACGGGAACTGCGATGTTACTCGTTATACTTGGTGAACACACAGTTGTTTGTGGACAATAGCTCCCCATATACAGATGCAACTTACCTTACGTACTTATTGGATCCCGCATGGATCCATGAGTACAACTGGGGTGCGACTACATTGGCTTAAACATATTAGAGACTCTTAGAGGGATACCTGTGGATGACCAGTACTGTCGCAGGAAGCTGTTCACTATATGTAGTAACAATCTTATACCATTCGACTTTTTTTCACTATATTATCGTGATAAAGCTTGATACCAATGTTTTTTATTTTCATTTCAGGTCTGGATCTTCCAGCACTTTCCGTTCATAATTGGTTGGGGGAGTGTGCCTGAGTACACAAAGGACTGGACGTAGGCACATGCCTTTCTCCCTGTTGAGAGGGAACCAGACGGTCGACCCATACAAAGTCTGTTTGGACTGCATGGTTGATGAGAATGTCAGAAACGACGTATATGCAGAGTGTCATACCCTGAATTTTGACCAAACTTTTTTAAAATTTTCATTCATCTAACAAATTTTTAAGTTCATTTCAAATTAATTTAGTTTAATTATTTTTATTTGTTTAGTTTATTTACATTAATTTAGTTGAAATGGTTTATTTAGTTTACAACACTCCCCATTCCAAAATTCAGCATATCGATAAGCCTTATCATGGCCCACATAGGTCACTAACCTGCTATAAAAGCCACACCACTTCCATGCACTAAACAATATCTCTGCATATTTACACAAAAAAGGACACAACCTAGAGTGGATATAGATTTTAAATTTTACTCTATTAATTTATTATTTAAAGAATAGTTTTTTTTGGTCAAAATAATTAATTGAATTGTAATTATTTTTCACACTTTCATTTAACTTTTGAATGTTATTCATTATTGATTTCTATTTTGTTAAATATTATTATCATTTGTTTAAATTTTTGATGACAGGAATCCCTCTATGAAAGAGAATAGGAAGTATGGACACAATACCATTTTATATCCCCATTTTATAATGTTCCGATAAGTCGTAATAGTTGTAATAATATATTATAATTATATTATAGATTTTGAAATAATTTGGTTTTGTCATATTACTTAATTTAAGAATTTATGAATTTGTAAGCACAAAATAGACTGAGTAAATAATTAATACCTTCTTAAATTCATATAATTAATATTTTTTTATAAAAAATCAGTAAATTTTGTCATTTTAAAAATTAAAATAAAATAAATATTAGATTATAATTGGGTTTGAACTTTGTATGGCCCAGTAAATTTTGTTAATAACAATTAAAAAGAAAGTAAAAAAAGTCAATTAGATTTATTACTGGGCTGAATTTTGTATTGGTCCAGCTGTAATTAAAAACCAAAATTAATCGACTATGTTACCCGAACCCGTTTTAACCCGAACTCGAAAAAATCGATAATTTAATTGGTCGAAATTGGGCCATACTAGGTCACCTGAGGGTTGGGCCGGATTGGGGTCTTGGGCTGGAAATCGAACCGATGCCGCTGTATATATCCTCATGCCACAAAACAACAACAGTAGCACAAATTTGGAACTTATAAAATTCTGCTATGAAAAAGACCATTGAAACAAAAACCAGAAAAGTTTGAAATTTTAAAAGGGGGGAATTCAGCCATAAAATAAAAACAATTTCATTTAGGAAGGGGGAGGGTAAATTGATACAAAAGGGGGAGGAGGGAAACAAACATAAGAAAAAAAAAGGGAGAAAACTCTTAAGAACTGCAAAAAACGCGAAAAGAAAAAACTGAGCTTCAAACCCTTGATCTTTTAAAAAAAAGAAGACAAAACACAAGGATTATTTTTCTTCATCGATATCCATCCATAAACAGAACCCCTCTCAGAAACCATATCCCCACCATCGACAACCTTCAACACATAAACCACCTTCAATAAATCTTTTCCAATCCTCATAACCTCCATCGCTAATAACATGATCCAAAAACACCATGAAACCGAACCATCATAGATTCTGAACCAAACCTCAAACCGTAAACAACCGCAAATCTAACGAGATCATACCGCGAGAATCGAAACCCGAACTTTCAAACCAAACAAACCACCACCACTCACAACTGAATCGCGAGTCACAAATCCGAAAGAGGCGAAAACGCGATATGTGCGAGAGAAGTCGAGAGATCAGAGATCCGATCGAAAACTCGAAAACACAGAGAAACCAGATTCCGAGCGCACAAAATCACAGAGAAATAGAGAATCCAAGAGTGAGCAGAGATAGAGTGGGATCCGAAACTCACCAAAATCGCTGAAGAAAAGTGTTGGCGGTGGAGAATCGTAAGACGTCGTTTTCTTGATGAGCATGAACCGCAAGTGAGAACGAATCACAAAGGTTGAATGATTTATTATTTTGAAAGCACTGAGCATTGGAATCTTGCATTCCATAAAACTCCCCGAAAGAACTGAGCATTGAAATCTTGCATTCCATAAATTCTTGAATGGTCGCTCTTGAGGCTAGTCCTTGGGTTGTGATTCATTCAACCTTTTGCCTCAAAAAACACTTAAGACTACCCAAAGAGTTTAGACGTGATTCACCTTCATAGGAGAGATATTTCTTCTATCCCCACAAACATAAATCAAATATTTCAAACAATTATTCTCAAAGGAAGAATGTGGCATTGCTTGTTGATCCTTATATCCAAGTTTAAAGCTTCTTTCAATTTTATTTTCTTTCTCAAATGAAGAATGTGGCATTGCTTTTCGATTCTTATATCCAAGCTTAAAGCTTCTTCCGATTTTGTTTTCTTCCTCAAATGTTTGTGGTGGAATAAGTGAGACATCTCCCTTAAAGATGACAACTTGTCTCTTTCTTTAAATACAACTTGAAATCTCTCCAACAAATACAACAAACCATTTTCATAATTAATTAACGAAAGAACTGAATTCTGGAGTCTTGCATTCCTCGAATTCTTGGATGATCGCTCTTGAGGCTAGTCCTTGGGTTGTGATTCATCCAACCTTTCGCCTCAAAACACCTTAATCAAGATCAAACAACTTTCTCAAAATAACTATGTTTAGATCTTTGCTAACGTGCATATAAACTAATGCTTAAGCCTCCTCGAGAGTGGACCAACCAATGTTTAGCAGTTAGCACGCGAACTACGTACTTGTTCGTTAAAAGACACCAACCAACAAACCGTAGTTGCACAAACTATGAAGCACAGACTTTCCCATTGCATAAGTGAATACACGGGCACAAGGATTTCAACCCTTGGCGAGCACACTAATAAAAAAATAACCATTTCCCCATAACGAGTAATAATAATTAAAAACACTCATTTTCCCTTTAACAAATGATCTTAGCAAACCTTTACCATTAGAAGAAGACAACAATATTAAGTTAACATTCAAGCGCATATTAGACTAAGAGGTTCCCGTTGAGTACAACGGACGTAAGGGGTGCTAATAACTTCTTCTTGCGTAACCGACTCCCGAACTTAGAGTTTTAGTTCTGATGACCATTTCTTATCCATTAGGTTTTATCGATATTTGCCTTTTCCATTCACTTAGGAATAAAATTAAATTCAGTGGCGACTCTGTTTATTTTTTCCGCGTCCATTGCGAGGATCATATTTTTTGAGGTACGACACAGAGCATTGTCAAACACGCCTGTTTGATGAGATCTCACTGTTTAGCGAGTGGTTAACATGAAACTCGACCATCATTGTGCCATATCTTCCCAAGCACGTCATGCGTCAGTTCAATTATGCTCAACCCATACCCAAGCACCCTACCGAGTCCGCTCCTCTAGGCCTGACCCGTAGGGAGATAGAAGAGATATTTTCTGACTTTCAGAACCATCTGGTACTAGACAAGGCTCAGGCGATCAGAGGTGAGAGATAATGGAGCTAATTCGATGGCTACATCAGGTGGTTCCTTAGAGTCTCACACCCCTACATGGTGCCCACTACATAAGGATCACCTCCTAGACCAGCTCATCAGGAGATATTAGAGGAGGAACAGTCTTAGCTGGATCACACTCAGGAT
This sequence comes from Lathyrus aphaca, assembly GCA_963966055.1. Lineage (NCBI taxonomy): Eukaryota > Viridiplantae > Streptophyta > Magnoliopsida > Fabales > Fabaceae > Lathyrus > Lathyrus aphaca. The sequence goes on from OZ014525.1 coordinate 502,021,823, forward strand.
GTGCTGCCTCGATGTCGTGAGATAGTTACATTTGGGAGAACATACATTGATGCCAGTTTCTTCCCTGAGGGGTCTGGTGGTAAGCGTATAGTGGATGACATGATTCGGGTGGCAGAGGGGGAACTTTTGTACCGCAGACATCGCGCTAGGACGGGTGTGATCGACGGTCGAGGAAGTAGACTGGATGATCGAGGAGGCAGTAGAGGCAAATAAGGCAGCAGAGGGAGAGGCAAGGGAGAGGGTGCATATGTACTCCCACACACATAGTAGTTATTTTTATGACATTGATGTAGTATTTTTTGATGATGACATTGACGTACTATTTGTATGACTATATATATATATATATATATATATATATATATATATATATATATATATATATATATATATATATATATATATATATATATATATCATATCACTTTATTTATGTTTGTATGTTATTGTATATGCATCTCCGACTAACAAAATTGGTTTTATCTAAAAAAAATTGTTCTGATAAAATTCCGGAGATGCATATACGAAACTATTTCCGCAGATGCATCCTAGGAAACAGTCAGCGTAAAACAAAAAAAATGATGCGTCCGAATGTGTATCTACGATACCAGGGGACATAATTGGAAATGCAACAGATGGTTGAGAAACTTAAGAGGTGGATTAAGAAATTCACTTGAACTTATTAGGTCCTAATATCTCAACCCAATCATCTATTAATCCCAATAATATCTACAACAATAAAAGATGATTATAGTGTCCTAATTTCTTAGGAGAATTTTTAACACATCCTACTAAGTGTTTCTAATGCATCATACGTTTTTTTTTAAATATATCCTCTATTTTCGAAACTGCATCTCTAGATGCACTTCTTACATACATTTCATTCATTTTTTAGTCAAATACAATTTTTATGAATAAATTTATTTTAGATATATATCTCCAGAAAATTTCTGAAAATGTATTTCCAGAATCTCTTGCTGAATGTTAATTGGTATGTTTACACACATGTTCTTGCTTCTGGAATGCAGTGCAAGACATTCCATGGATTTCAAGTATGAAAATTATTTTTGCTTCTCTCTCTTTTTAGTAATTTTAGTGCAATAAGATATTACATCATAGAGGGCTAGTAATTTGTTTTGTTTTGATCGAAGTATAATATTATTGTTATTGTTCAGAAAAGAATACAATGTATCAATGCAAAACTTTAATAGTCCTTCTCACGACTCTTCAATATCAAAATAGATTTTATTTGATAATGTTCCTATGTTAATTCATTTGACTGATACAGAAAACATTGGTTAGATTTCATCTGCAGATGTTGTTCACTTACCAAGGTTTGAGATGGCTATGGCCAAATCTGAGGCTAGCAATAAACTCGTTTTAGCAGCTGAACATAAAGTACTTAGCTAGATTTCGAAAATACATTTTTGAAACTTTTTCAAAGATATATTTTTGAAATAAATTTATTCATAAAATTTAGGTTTAATTCAAAACGAATAAAATGTATGTAAGAAGTGCATTCAGAAATGAATCTCCAAAAACAAGAGACAATTTTCAAAATTTACATGCCGCATTAAAAATAGATGCGTTAATTTTTTTATTTATTTCTTAGTTCTCTCATATAAACTCCAACCCTATTGTTTATCAAATGCAAAACATGATCACTTTTTTTTTTATCCTTGTTCACTATCAACTTTGATTGTAATAAAATTTATATTTTTCTTTAATTTTATTTATAATACAATTGTCTAATCATTTTTCTTTGTTAGATGCTTTCTAAAAAAACCATCAAAATGATAAGGCAATTGTATTACTAATAAAAATAAATGATCAAATTTTAGTTTTGTGTTCGAAATCAGATTCTACAGTCAACTTGATTAAAGATTATGTAATGGAAAAATGTAATTAGTTGTCTAATTATAAGTGTACTTTCATTTTGGTAACGAGTTAGATCTTTTTTTTATGGAAAAAGTTCAATTCATTTAAAAATCAAATTCTGGATTCATGTTTGTTCTACATTAAAAATATGGAAACTAGCTAAAGATGGGGCCACCAGAGCCAAAATGTGAGCAACCTCATTGGTTTGTCTCCTCACGAACTTCACATGAGAGTTCCTGAATAAAAGAGATAAAAACTGATTACATTCTTTAGTTATAACACCTAAATCCAACTCATTTGGATACTGATGGTTCACACTATCTACTACACTCTTAGCATCCAGCTCAAAATCGACATTGTCAAAACCCATGTCATGGTCCTAATTAATAGAGTGTAGGAGACCTAATGCTTCTCCTATATCAACGTCAGTGCTGAGTGAAAACCATTGCGTCCTGGCCACTACAAACCTTCCATCACTATCTCTAATACAAGCCCCAATGCCAACTTTGTTATTAGAGAAAGATACATCAATGTTACATTTAAACCGTCCAACTGTTGGTTTGATCCATTTAATGTCGTTTGGAATCTGGGGCGGGTTAGAGATGCTCGATCAATTAAGTTGAGCGTTTTTCCAACCCGATAACATCTGTGAAGCACGAAAAGAAATGGTTTCTGGTAGGTCTACGGTCTCATTCCAAATGAGGTTATTCCTACTTTTTTAGATGGTCCTAATTCAGATTATTAAACCCTTAGGAGATGAAGAATCTCACCCTTACCTTAGTTTGATGAGCGATTCCTTCCTTCTCCGCGAATTCTTCCTTCTAGCCTTGCCCTTTCCCCTTCCTTCTGCTATCTGTTCACAAAAACACGATTGAACTTCTTTCTTTCCCAATTTCCAAACTTATCCCTTAAACCCCAACTATGGTTTTTCATATTTGCCCTCACTATCCTTCACCAAATTACCTTATACCATTTTCTCTTTATTTTCCAATATATTAATTATTCAATATAATATAATTCATTTAAATTATGATCATATTAAATAATATAATACTTTCTTCCTCACACCAAACTACAACAATTCCAGTTAAATAAAAAAAATTGGATATCAAAATTTCAATAAAATAAAGATAATTTAAATTGTTTTTCATAAAAATCATTTTTGAGACGATTTCGATTATGATTTAAATAAATAAAGATATCAAAATAAAGATAGTGTTGAGGGAGATTAGTGGTGTATTAGAGTATATAATGTTTTTTTATTTGTTTGTGAAGTTTGTTGTTTGTAACATGTGCAAATGTCATTTCTTAAATGCAGTTTGGTTTCTATTGGTATCTATTTAGGGAAGAGTTTTAGTATACTTCAAGGAAGACATTGACAAGATCAAGTATCAACTGTCTGTAAGACAAAATTGAAAGTTTCCAATTTTTGGTGGAGTTGGAGAAAGATTTCTGGCAGACAAAATTAAAAATTGTCCAATCAAAGCTTAGTTAATGACGATCACTCAAAAGAGAAATCAATGGGATCATGGAGATTTTCACACACGAATATTTATAACTGGTTATTGTGGATAACAATGTATTAGATCAAAATGTTTAGAGGTTTTTTTGTTAGCAGTTTAAATGTCTTTATTAAAAAAAAAAATTATCGTGTGATAATTCGTTATAATTAAAATTCTTGTATCATACTTATTTTTTCCAAACTTTTAAACCAATAATTAAAAAAACTAAACTATATTTCCTAGAATTCTAATCCACTTAATTATTGGGAGACATGGATGTTTATGATTTGGACCTTTACATTTAATTTTCTCATACAACTCTGCAGGAAGAAGTCAAATCTAAAAATCAAATTTGAACTCTAGCAAGAACATTCTTTAGTTAAATTTTACTTATACCTCAAAATCAAACATTAAATATCAAAAACCTATACGAAAATATTTAAAAATTAAGAAAAAAATGCCTATAATAATTGACCAATTTAATATTTTTCCATATTCAAAAAATTAAATAATAAAAATATTCTTATTAAATTATGTTTATATTGATATATTTACCATTATTGTAAATGAGCTATAGAAAAAAAATTAAAAATAGTATTTCTAATATTAATTAATTAATATCACCTTTAAAATTTTAAAATACCAATCATTTGGGACAACTTTTTCTACAAATAGATATAATATTAAATAGAATTGTTACATAAATCACCAAAGAAAAGTAAAAGAAATTAAATACAAACACGTGCAATTAATAAATGAATAAAAACATTGAAAAACAACATGAGTGTGACATGAAACCAACAATAATGAAAAGTCCATAGTAAATACTTCTTCTATTAGATATACACTTTTTTCAAATTAAAGAAATTTACCAACAAACCTAATTCAATATATAGATATTGATATTATTATTAAGTTGAATTTTATTATTTGAATTTAAATTTTAATATTCACGGTTGTGTATATGTATTTATCGATATTGTTAAGTTGAATTTTATTATCTGATTTGAATTCTAATATTTGCGGTTGTGTTTATGAATTTATCGATATTGCTAAATTGAATTTTATTATCTGAATTTGAATTCTAATATTTAGAGTTGCATATATGAATTTATCGATATCGTATATAAATTGTATATTATTATTATTATTATTATTATTATTTAAACTCTAATATGTGTAAATTTTTAGTGGTAAAAAAAAACCTTACACTCGTAATAAATATAGTCAAATTCAAAACAATTTCATATCAATATTTGACCAAGCATTCAAGAAACATAGATATGTTGTTTTACAGAAATCTCTGATTGAATTGTTTTCTGACACTCTCCATAACTTAGTGCCAATGAAATTTAATACAATATGTGAAAATCATCAACAAAATCCACCATTTTTATTTTCTTTTAATTTGCAAATTGCACTTGTCATGAAAAAATCAAAAGCTTTTAACTAGGTTTAAATAACATTCTACAATGCACACTTCATACACAAATTCAATAGTATCAATTAACAAATACTTAAAAAAAAAAATTAACAATAAAAAAATTAGAGACAAAAAATATAAATCAGACTCTTTATTCAGTTATCTCTAGGGTTAGGGTTTAGAGTTAGAGATATCCGAATTAGAGATTAATTATATATTTTCTGTCCTTAATTTTTATAGATATTTTTCTAGTTATCAAAACAACGGATCAGAAGGCGAAGAATTCACTAAATTAAGAATATTGTTCCAGTAATTCTTATTATCTTCGTAGAAATCACTACCATCGCCGCCGTTACCATTTCCGTCGCAAGTATTACACTCTCCACCACTCTCCGGTGACAAACTCGGGTCATCGGAGTTAGAATTATCGAGCAAGAGATTAGTGAAACCCTCCTCCGCAACATTGATCATTGACATATCATGCTCCATGGTAGAATTAAAAGTCATTGATGAACCCTCAATGAGATCTTTGAACTCTAACAAATGTGTTGAATCTTCATAACCTTTCCACTCTTTCTCACCTTCTTCTTTAACATCAAGTACTTGAATCGAAGACGATGAAGCCGATGACGAAGATTGTGACGGAAAAACCGAATTATGTTGTTGTTGTTGTTGTTGTTGCAATGAATATTGTGAACGTAGCTTTGATTCTCTAACCAATCTTGCTTCAGCTTCAAGTCTTGCACTTTCCCATTGAGCCATGTGACTAAGATTTGCAGCATTCTTGGAATTATTATCAGAGAAAAGTGTTTCATTTTTTGGCTTGTGTGTAACTGGATCAATTCCCATTTTTGTTAACCTTTTCTTAAGATGTGTGTTCCAATAGTTCTTGATTTCATTATCTGTTCTCTTAGGTAAATGTGTAGCTATTGATGACCACCTAAAGTATATCACAAAAATAATTACAATAACATATATATACTACAATTTCAAGAGAAAAATATCTGAACACTACAATTTTACATTACAAAAAAATCACGTGAAATAGACGTTATACATATCATATTCTCAAAATCACGCTAGAAAAGAAAACCTTAAACATATTGTAGTAGTTAAATCGAAAATCTTAAAATGGTATTAATATTTATCTAGTTAAGATCAGTAAAATTATATACTTTCAGGTTACTACTATCGAGTTATTCAAATCATATTCCAGAGTTCTACGTAACTACGATCTGTGAAATTACATTCGTTTAGGTTAATACTTTCGAATTACTTGAAAGACGCTCCACGTCATAAATGTGAGGGGTGAAGTCATATTTGATGAGCTTTGGCTTGGAGAAGAAGAATGGAGAATTATTCTATCCCTTTTCATTTTAGGACCACATTGAATTAAATATGGTGTCAGGGAGTAAAATGAACATGGCTATGAGAACAATTAAGAATGGTGTTGAAAATGTGGGTTAGAATTTTCTCTTCAAGGAAATTGAGATGCCATGGCATTCAAGAGATTTTGGACAAACAACAAGGGAGTTGTAAAAAGGTAACAATTTATGACTCTTTGGTGAAAAATGTCTAACTTTTTTGTGGATTCAAAATTTTATTTAGAAACTATAAAAAATAAATAAAAATTGTAATATGCATATTTCAAACCTGTTGCCTAAAAGTGCATGAAGTTGAATAATGGTTTGTTCTTCTTGCAAACTAAATTTCCCTCTCTTAATATCCGGCCTCAAATAATTAGTCCATCGAAGTCTACAACTCTTTCCGCATCTCTCAAGTCCTGCAAAAAAAATCACGAATCATCAGATTCAGATCCTCTAACGTTACGATACAATCGATCCAATTTAAACATAATTAACTTACCGGCTTTTATAGGAAGTGCGCGCCAACTTCCATGACCATTTTCTTCAATGTAAGATAAAAGTTTTTGATCTTCCTCAGGTGTCCATGGTCCTTTCTTTAAACCAACTTTTTCACAACATGGTGATCTTCCCATTGTGCTCTCTACTAAGATGGAGAAGAGAGTAATTGGAAAAGAAAGAGAATGGAAGAAGAATATATAATAGTTTGAAGTATAGTTATGTAAAGGAAATTAATGAGATGGAAAGAGAAGAATTTGTCAGCGGCATGAAAGGGATAAGAAATTAAATTTGCATTCATTGGTGTATATCATTATATAGAAAAGAGAATAGTAAAAATTTAATTTAACTGTATATAGTATAGTATACACAACATTTAATACACTATACGCACGGCGGTGGTTGTGATCGCTGATGCGGTTGTGATTGTAGATGTTGCGATTACGGTTTTAAAGTATCACCCGATTTATAATATTTACATATTATCTATAAAAATACTTTTATATTAAGCTACTTTCTCTGTCTTATATTATAAATAAAATAGATATATTATAAATTTAGAAAATAAAATTTATTTATAATACGGAATAGAGGGAGTATTATGTAAGGTTTGAAGGGTTGTAAAATTGTAAAAGTGAAAAACATAGAGTTAGTATATTGATGGAGTTGAAGTGCAATAAAAAAGCACTATCTTCATTGTCTCTTTCATGTTACCCGTGGAAAATTTTAAACTTATCAACAACAATTAATTCAAGTGACACCTCACTAAGCATTTATGGCATTGCTAGGGCCATTTTTAATTTATGTATTCATTTTGGGGAAGACTTTTTTAGTGGTCCTCGTTTTTTAATTTCTTATTCACATTATTGAATGTATATGTGTGCTTGTAAAATACCAATGTAAGAATTAGATCTGCATTCGTGTTAGGCATGCAAGTGTATATTGAAGTTGTGTTGGGTCTAGAAATACTAACCCATCATGAAAGGTTTAATTTAGGACACCCTTACTAAGGATCGATGAGCAGGGGGACCATCGGTAGAAAACCACATATTAGGTCTGAATCACTCGTGCATCATCAATCTTTGGATTCAACCCAATGATTTTCCTCATTCCTTGTCGCACCAATCGAGAGTGGTTTCAACCGCCTACTATATATAAATTTGTCTACGTATCGTAAGATGTATCTTTTCATTTACTCTTGTAAAGGTTGATCTTTTTGACCTCACTAACATAAGCGTTGGAATGTTAACCTTGTATACATCATTCTGATTCACCGCACTGAAGATCAACATCGACATATCAGAGAGCTTTGCATTGATATGTCATCAATCATCTGTTCTATTATGGAATATTGACGCCATTTGTGGGAACAAATTATTGACTCTCACAAAATTTAGTGTTGAATTCTTCAATTTTGTTTTGTTGATCCTTCACGGTTGCATTTGCCATCTAATCAAATTGTCATTACCCGATAATGGTGGCTTCCAAATCAGCTCGAATAGTCGCTCATCATAATGATGGCCTTACGATCGAAGCCCCACCGTTCCTCATGAAGTTGCATGTCTCTAATATACTTAGGGGGAGAACCCCAATACACCTTTCTTGTTTGTCTTTTACGCTTTCGTTTCGTTTATTGTTGTTTATTGAGTCTCCTTCATAATTGCACATCTCTGGATTAAGTTTTTAACCCATTCGTTTTAGCATGCATAATTGGATTGTTTGTATTTGAGTATGATCATTATATTTTAGTCAATTGCTTAAGTTAATGGAACAAAAACCATATTTGAGGTTGGTTTAAGTTATGTGGGAAGTGAAATTTCAAACTATTTTGAAAAACATGAAAAAACTGAGATTTATTGTGTATGACTCGAGTCACTCCAATCCATGACTCGAATCAAATCAAATCAAATAGAGGAGAACAAGATGATTTTCGTGTTTGTGACTCGAATAACAAGTTACACATGATTCAAATCACACATCTCATGTCTGCTAGTGCATCATTTGATTAGAATCGTACTTTCTACATGACTCGAATCACAAAGCTTTCCAATTTTTCCTGTTTGGTTCTAATCAATTTGATTTGAATCAAGCTTTTTACATGACTCAAATCAAGAGGCACTGGAAGACAAGAGATGTGTGATTCGAATCATGTATAACATGGAATAGAGGATAAAATGCATTGCATAAGTATTCATCATATATCGTGTAATGTCATGTAGTTATTGTAATATTGTATAATTGTCTAAATGTAGTATATTGTGGTTGATGTTATTCCTTGTTGTTATTATATAGTGTAATTTGTATAATGTATTCTCACCCCTCTATTTTCTATGTCCATATGGTTTGAATTTGTGTGATGGATATCCTCATATTGAGATAGAGGAATAGTTGAGTTGCTATAAGGATATTGAGGATGGTGTAAAAGATTAATCCATTTGTTTCTTTTGTGTTATTGTGTGCTGAACTATTAAGTTAGCTAGTATGTTTGAGTTTGTAATAAGGGTCTGGTATTGTGACATTGGGGCCATGATTCACTTTATAATTTCTATGTTTGATTCAAAGTTGGAATAAGTACTCACATATGAGACGTGTGTTGTTATTTTTAGTTAATGTGTTACCCTGTTTATCATATTGCATAAATATTCCACCAAATTATGTTTTATAAATATAAAAGAAAAAAAACAAGAAATTGGGTTTTAAGGTGTCATTGGACTCGTTCCATCAACATACCCCTAAGCATGCAATTCTCCACCATGTTAGACATCATCTGAGGTGCTATCTGACTGATAGTCTTGTAGTTTCCAGAAAATATTCATGGATGGAGAGGCGGACACCAGTAAACTTTAATTAATTAACCATTATATCAATCTCCAACGATGGATGTTAGGGTCAACTTGAGTTGGCAAGTTATTTGGTTGTTCATCCTCATTTCCCTTTTCCACAAATATAGTTATACTGTTCTTTGGGGCTTAAGAAGAACTCTGCATTAATTCAAGGTTTTATGAGGCTGAATCTCATTGATGGCGTTATCTTCAGCAATCCTTTTGTGATAAGGCCTCCTTTGTGACTTTTCGGGGTGTCAGTTAAATAAACTTAAAGCTCAACATTCTTCCTAACCAAGTGATTTTTTCTCTCGACTAATGGTATGGACAATTTTTTATATGCAAAACTGGAAAAAAAGTTATAAGTAACCAGGTGAGTAAATAATCATAAAAATTTAAGGATTACTATGATCTCATAATTACGTAGATATTTATCTATTTCGCTGTCTGCTCCCCGATATAATTCATTCATGGCACAAAAGCTCATGACCTTAAATTCATAAAATAATTGTATCACGTCCCTCTCAGAAGAGGCAAGGTAGTCAAGGTTAAAACTAGTGATCGTCATTAGGTCCTCTATTCAAGTAAGAGGGAAACGATGGGTGTCATTCACCTTATTTGTGAGTATGAAGGCGCCATCTTGTTCCATAACTCTCACAAAATTGTCTTTCCAATTTTTATAATGATTGCAGTGGGGCCTGAAAAATTTCTCCTAGATAGGGCACATAAAGTCACCCAATTGATTTTGATACCAATCTTAGTACTGTAAATGGAAAAGAACATCCATACAGTAGGGCTAGCTTCTAGCAACTAGGGTATGTTCTTAAATTCCTTAATAAATCCCAAATAATTGAATGAAGTATGAGAAGGAATGAAATTAGCAGTCGCTAGAATCTTTTCTTTAAATAAGGTAAAGGGGATTAGAACCCCTAAATCTTGAATAATGATGAGGTTTAGATAAAAGTAGGGACAAGGAGATTCAGGTAGCGCAGCCAAGTTTAATCGCTTCATATCAACACATGCCTATATAATAACATGTTCATCATTGCTGGTGAAGGAGAGTCCAATTTATCGTTGAAAAAAAACCACCCTTTCCTCACTGGTGTACAAGGTCTCAAATTCTTCATCTCTCCTGTATTTAACATGTATGGCCATCATCAGTTGTTTGGAGTTTCCTGGGAAATAACAGGAAGAACGAGAACCAATATCACTCGCGGAACTACTATTGCTCTTGTAACTCCTAAATACGCCTACTTCTTAGAGCATATGGTCAATTGAACCATCATTCGGTTCATCATTCCTCGTGAAACACATATACATTTCAGACCATTCTCTAATGTTCAAAGGTTTTATCACCCTACTAGTTTCATATAAATCTATAATGATAGCCACTAAGGAGAAATGGAGGAAATAATAGTAAATACCTATACTTGCAAATGGAGAATTGAGAGTTAAACTTAGTGAAATTATAAGCAAATTCAGTTTGACCTTGATGGAGTTTGATGAAGTTTAGACATAAGCTTTGGAGGAAAAAGCATCTAAATGGTGGATAGTGAGGGCTAAACCCATTTTTATGGGGATTTGAAAGCTATCCCTAGGGGTAATGAATGACATCTCACTATCAACATCATTTGTTGCAAAAAGATTCCCTGCGTCTTTGACACAGGTAAGGAACCCAAGCCAATTTGGCATCCCGAAACAAACCCATTATTAACTGCAATTAATGTTTTAAGTGTGTTACCTATAATGCTTGATGAATCATTTCTATTGATGTTTGAAGACCCCCATTCAAGTGACGTTTGAAGGGCTCACCTCAAGTGACACTTGAGGGACTCAACATAATGTCTCACCTATGGGACTCAATGTAAAGTATCACTTGGGGGACTCAATTTAAAGTCTCACATGAAAGGTTCAACTTAAAGTTTCTCATGAGGGACTCAACTTAAAGTCTCGCATGAGGTACACAACGTAAATTCTCGTCTGAGGGACTTACCTTAAAGTCTCGTAAAAGGGAATCAACTTAAAGTCTTCCCTAAGGGGGTTAACTTAAAGTCACACATGAGGGACTCAACTTAAAGTAATTCCTAAGGGACTCAAATTAAAGTCTCCCCTAAGATTTATGGACTCGTCCTAAGGGTGGCTTTAACACCTCCGAGGATAGCCTTAGTGTGAAGATTAGGGGAAACCATACTAAATCACTTTGTCATATACAATCCTTCGTGCTTAAGGGACTAAATATTGTAACGCCCCAAATTCTATTTAGTTATTTTAATTGGATTATAATGTTTGGTGTGTGAAAGAATATTATATTATTTAATATAATGTTATTTTAAAGAATTATATTATGTGGAATAATTATTTGGTGAATAATAAAATAATTGGAAAATAAGGAGTTAGGAGTAGAATGGTGAATTAGTAAAGATAGTAAGGGCAAAAGAGGAAGATCATAGATTGAGTCTAAGGGATAAGGTTGGAATAAGGAAAAGAGAAGTTCAGTCGTGTTTTTGTGTTTGCGAAGAAAGATCGTGAGAAGGGAGAAGAAGGAAGAGAAAGGTCAAGGCTAGAAGGAAGAATCCGCGAAGAGGGAAGAATTACTCATCAAACTAAGGCAAGGGTGGGATTCTTCCATCGTTATGGGTTTTATAATGGGGATTTGGGTATGTTGATGATTAGAAGTTGAAGATTTTGATATTGATAATATAAAGTGAATTATAGTAGATAGAATGATGAATTAGAGTGACTATAATGATTATGTGTTAATATATGGATGTTGTTTGATCATTTTGATGCAATTTTGTCTTTAGAAGAACTGATTTTTGGGTTTTTGAGCACAAAATCGCAGTAGGAAATTGTTTGGAGAAAAATTGGGTTTTGTCGCAATCTGACATGGGGGCCGTGTCAGCTCTCTAGTTTATAACAAAATAATTTTTTTGGTACAGTGGACCTGACACGGGCAGTGTCAGCTGATACGGGGGCCGTGTCAGACCACTGTGTTTTGGCTATTTGGGGTGTTTTGGAAGGCATGGGCGTGAGTCTCTGACACGGGTCGTGTTAGGTGACACGGGGGCCGTGTCAGCCCTATGTTTTTCTGAGTTTTGATGATTTCAATGTTCGTATTGATTTTATAGTTGGAATTAGTAACAGAGAAGTTATACACATAACTGTAAGGATCAATAGTATAACTTGAATCTAAACATGGTTGATATGTTTATTGGCTTTGTTGTTGTTGTGATGAGTTATATATAATTGTTGTAGACTTATGTATATGTAATAGGTTGTTGTATATGTTGTTGTTGTTGCGTTTATGGTGGATAAAGTGGATTGATGTTGTTATATGCTAAAATATGCATGATTTTGATGAAAATTATTGTTGTTATGTGTTCTCGTTGATATTGATATATGTTGTTGTAGTTGAAGATACATGTTGTAAGTGTTGATAGGTGTTATTGATGTTGCTATATGTTGTTGTAGTTGATGTTGCATGAAGTAGATGTTAATTGAAGTTATATGATTTCGTTATGTGTTGTTGACGTCGTTTTAGTTATATGTCATAATAGTTGTTCAGTATTGTCGTATGTTAATGATATATGTTTTGATGTCGCTATGTGTTGTTATTGTAGTTGTGGTGATATGATGTGGTAGTTGGTAGGTGTTGTTGTATGTTGTTAATACATGTTGTTGATGCATATATGTATTGTTGATGATGTTAATGCATGGGATTGTTGTAGTTGTATGTTGTTGATAATGATAATGCATGAGATTGTTGTTATTGTATGTTATTGATGATGCTAATGCATGAGTTAATTGTTGTTGTATGTCGTTGATGTTGTTGTTGCATGAGGTTGATGTTGTGGTCATTGCATATGTCATCGGTGTTGAGTGACATGTTGCATAGTTGTATAACATACCAAGGTGGGGTATGTTGTTGTTGTTGTGATGTTGGTGCGGTCATGAAATATGGATCGTATGTGGCTATGAAATAGGGGTCGAGGGTGTGATAATGAAATAGGGGTTATACTGGACCATGAAAGAGGGGTCGAGAGTTCCGACGGGAACTAGATCTTGAAATAGAGATTGGAATCGGTACCGCATGAATAGAGTTAAGTAGAGTCTCGTTGCATAAAGGTTGTTGTTATTGTTGTGTATGATGTTGATGATGTGTATGATGTTGTTGTGTATATGATGTGGTTGTAATGATTGTTGTTGAAAAGTGGTGCTTCTTTTCTGATACTTTCTAATACTTATTATAATACTCTTTATGATGTAAGTATCTCACCCCTTCTGTTTGAATATTACCCTTATGTTGGTAACGTGCAGGTGATCTGGATTAGTATAATGGAGGTCGGTGGAGTCGGTGTACTTCACAGTTAGATGAGTCGGCTTTAATACGTACTTTGGGTGTCGGGACGACATTTATTCTTGTTTACTTAGTTTTAAGAAAACATTTTGTAAACGAATTATGATTATATATATCTCTCGAGTTTTCCGCTGCAAGTTGAACTATTTTTGTAAAACGTACCACTGAGCCATGTGTGTTTTGTTGACTGTGACACTCAGAATAAAATAATGATTTTTATTTACTCTGATTTTATTTATAAATTCATGGGGAGTATTTTGGGTGTTACAAATAGTATGATAAATTTGTTTATACATGTAGTATGCATAGTCATTATCATGCATACATTGATGTATTATTGATAGGATGATTCGTTGTCGGATGGGCGTATGCGATTCATCCGTACTCTGTTGTGGAGAATGTTGGAGATAAATCATTGTCGGATGGGCGTATGTGATTTATCCGGATTCTTTATGAATCGAGTTTGATTGAATGAACTAAGGTGAATTTGTACCACATGCATTATGTCATTGTTGAGTCACATTGCATAATCATTGTTGTTGAATCATGAGTCGTTGCTAATTATTGTCGCGATTTTGTTGTACATGTTAATTGTGTGAGAAACTTCCCTTGAAATGTTTTATGCACCATTAAATTATTGAATATTTTTCTCATCCGTATGTTGTTGTTTTTGTATCTATGCTTCCTTGGAAGTACATATAATCCAGGTACCTGAGTGTACGTGGACTTCATATTGCTTGTTCGAGTCATAAGACTGCTCTGATACGTAATACGGGAATTATGGATTTTTGATGTTTTACTTATTTTCTTTATTTGTTACGTATCGTATTTTTCTTTGTTGCAATTTTATAAACCAAGTATCATTGAAGAATATTGTTGATGTTGACATATTGCCTAAAGTTGAATAATTCAGAATTTTCAGTTGTTTTTAATGAGAAGTTTTGTTATTATTATTATTATTGATGTGGCATTCCACTTTGTTTAAAATATGATTTTACTTATTAATTCAATATTTTATAAATTGGGAAAAATGGGATGTTACAATTGGTATCAGAGCAGGTCGGTCCAACCGACCAGATGTTGAAGTCGAGTCAGTCCTTTGAATAAGAGTTGTTGTTGTGTTCTAACCTTGAGTGTTATTATATCAATATGGAAGGAAGGAATAATGTTGCTCTTGTTGCTGCTATGTAAGCCATGACACATACCGTAGAGAACATTGGTCCAGCTGTTGGGAATGCTGATTTTCGTGACTTGGATTAGTCCAGGAGTAACAAGCCGCCTACGTATGAAGGGGGTATCCTTGATCCAAAGGATTCACAGAAATGGCTGAAGGTTGTGGAGAAAATCTTAAGGACCAAGGGTTGCAGTGATGCTCAGAAGGTGAGGTTTGGTACTCACATGTTGGAAGGCGAAGCTGAAGTCTGGTGGGACAACAGTCGCCAAAGGTTGGAAGCTGCAGGTACTGGTATTACTTAGGCTGTGTTTCGAGCTGAATTTCTGGAGAAATATTTTCCAGAGGATATTCGCAGTGCTAGAGAGGTAGAATTTCTGGAGTTGAAGCCGTGTAACATGACTGTGGCTGAATATGCTGCTCGATTTGAGGAGTTGGTGAAGTATTGTATTCATTATAACACCGAGGATACTATGAATTCAAAGTGTCAGAAATTTGATAACAGGCTGCGTTCCGAGATCAAACAGGACATTGTTTGTCTGAAGATCAGGAACTATCCAGAACTGGTGAGAAGAAGCAAAAATTATGATAATGACAACAGAGCTCGCATTGCTCACTAAAAGGTTGTGAGTGTCCGAAAGGGTAAGCAAATATTTGGGGGTACTCCTTATAGTGCTCCGGATGACAAAGGGAAATAGAAAGCTGTTGCTGACAAGAAGCCAAGTGGGGGAGGGATAAATTCCAATCCTGTGAAATGTTTCAGATGTGGGAGCATGGGTCATCGTGCTAATACTTGTCCGAATGAAGTGAAAAAGTGTTTCAAGTGTGGGAGAACATGACATGTGGTAGTAGATTGCATAGCTACTATGCCTACTTATTTCAACTGTGGTGAACAGGGTCATACCAGTACAACTTGTCAGAAGCCGAAGAAATCTTAAGGAGCTAATGGAAAGGTGTTTGCCTTGGTGGGATCCCAATCCACTAATGAGGATCATTCCGTCAAATTTATTTGTTTTATTAGTGGTACTCCTTTGATTGATATTATTTATACGGGTGCAATCCACTCGTTTATTTCTGTTGATTGTGTGAAGAGGTTAGGAATTGTACCGTTTACTCTAGATCAAAGGATGAAAATTGAAACTCCATCTATTGGTTTTGTGGTTACGTCCTTAGTGTGCTTAATGTGTTCGTTGACTATTTTTGATAGGGATTTCAGAGTGGATTTAATTTGTTTACCACTCAGTAATTTGGATGTTATTTTGGGGATGAACTGGTTGGAATTTAACCGGGTCTATATTGATTGTTATAGGAAGAAATTGTTGTTTCTTACTCCTAAAGAGGAAGCATTGTAAAATTCTGTATCTACTAAAGAGTTGAGGACTTTGTTGGAGGATGAGGCTAAGATGTTTGCAGTATTTGCATCTTTATCTGTTGAAAGCAAGGTATATGTTAGTGAGTTGCCTGTTGTGAATGAATTTCTTGAAGTGTTTCCTGATGATATTACAAAATTACCTGCGACGAGAGAAGTTGAATTTACTATTGACCTTAGTCCTGGTACAAAGCCTATTTCTATGGCACCATACATGATGTCTACATCAGAGTTGGCTGAATTGAAATCTCAGATTGGAGAGTTGCTTGATAAGAAGTTTATTAGGCCAAGTGTGTCACCGTGGGGAGCTCTAGTGTTATTAGTAAAGAAGAAGGATGGTAGTATGAGGTTATGTATTGATTACCTCCAGTTGAATAAAGTGACCATTAAGAATAAGTACCCACTTTCGAGGATTGATGACTTGATGGATCAACTAGTTGGGGCTCGTATTTTTAGTAGGATTGATCTGAGGTCAAGTTACCATCAGATTAGGGTGAAAGAGGGTGATATTCAGAAGACTGCATTTAGAACTCGTTATGGACATTATGAATATGTTGTGATGCTTTTTAGAGTGTCTAATGCGCCATGTGTTTTCATGGAGTATATGAACCGTATCTTTCATTCTTATTTGGATCAGTTTATTATAGTATTTATCGATGATATTCTGATTTATTCTAAAACTGAAGATGATCACAAAGAGCATCTGAGGATTTCATTGCAAGTATTGAAGGATAACAAGTTGTTTGCTAAGTCATAAAAGTGTGAGTTTTGGCTTAAGAATGTGAGTTTCTTGGGTCATGTGATTTCTGGTGATGGTATAGCAGTAGATCCTTCTAAAGCAAGTGTTGTGTTGCAGTGGGAACTCCGAAGACAATAATGGAGATTAAAAGCTTTCTGGGTTTAGTAGATTATTACAAAAGATTTCTTGAAGGATTTTCTAATTTGGCATTACCATTGACTCAATTGACTAGAAAGAGTCAAGCGTTTATTTGGGATACAACTTGTGAAGAAAGTTTTGCAGAATTGAAAAAAAAAGTTGACTACAACACCAGTGTTGGTTTTGCCAAGTCCGGGTGAACCTTTTGCTGTGTATTGTGATGCGTCTAAGATAGGACTAGGTGGAATATTGATGCAAGATGGTAAGGTATTGGCTTATGCTTTAAGACAATTAAGGGTGCATGAGAGGAATTATCCTACTCATGATCTTGAGTTAGCTGCAGTGGTTTTTGTATTGAAAATTTGGAGGCACTATTTGTATGGATCAAGATTTGAAGTATTTAGTGATCACAAGAGTTTGAAATATTTGTTCAATCAGAAAGAACTGAATATGAGGCAGAGAAGATGGTTGGTATTTTTGAAAGACTACGATATTAATTTGAGCTATCATCCGGGCAAAGCTAATGTAGTAGCAGATGCTTTAAGTCGGAAGACCATTCATATGTTGGCAATAATGGTGAAAGAAATGGAATTAATTGAACAGTTTCGAGACTTGAGTATGGATTGTGAAACAACACCTAAGAGTGTTAGACTTGGAATGCTAAAAGTGAATAATGAATTTCTGGATGTGATTAAAGAGAATCAGAGGCTTGATGTAAAGTTGGTAGTTTTGATGCCTATAGGAGAAGGTGATCCTGAAAGTGATTTCCAGGTAGATTCCGGGGTAGAATTTGTGTGCTGGACAATGCTGAACTGAAAAAGGCAATTTTATAAGAGAGTTACCGAAGTAGCTTGAGTATTCATCCGGGAGCTACAAAGATGTATCAAGACTTGAAGAAATTGTTTTGGTGGTTTGGTGTGAAAAGAGATATAACACAGTTTGTGTATGCTTGTTTAGTATGTTAGAAGTCAAAAGTGGAGCATCAGAAGCCTTTCGGGAATGATGCAACCGTTGGAAATTCCATAATAGAAATATGACAATATTAATATGGACTTTGTTACTAGTTTGCCGATTACGTGAGAGGATTTGATGCTATTTGGGTAGTTATGGACCGACTTACGAAATCCACACATTTTATACCTATTGACATGAGTTTTCCGTTGACGAAGTTGGCAGAGATTTGTATCAAAATAATTGTGAAGTTTCATGGTGTTCCTTCGAGTATAGTGTCAGACAGAGATTCAAGGTTCACTTCAAAATTTTGGAAGAGTTTGCAAGAGGCTTTGGGTTCAAAGTTAAAATTGAGTTCGGCTTATCATCCGCAGACAGACGGTTAGTCGAAAAGGACTATTTAGACGTTAGAAGATATGTTGAGGACTTGTGTGTTGGAACAAGGGGGTGCGTGGGATACTCATTTTTCATTGATTAAGTTCACGTACAACAATAGCTACCATTCTAGTATTGGAATGACATCGTTTGAAGCTTTGTATGGTAGGAGGTGTAAGACGCCTCTGTGTTGGTATGAAACTGGTGAAAACGTAACGTTTGGACCTGAGATTGTGCAACAGACTACTGAGATAATTTAGATAATTCGTAAAACTATGAAATCATCTCAGATTAAACAGAAGAGCTATCATGATAATTGGAGAAAAGAATTAGAATTTGATGAAGGTGATCATGTGTTCTTGAGAGTCAATCCAATGACGAGTGTTGGACGTGCTTTAAAATCGAAGAAGTTGGATCCTAAGTTCATTGGACCGTATCATATTTTTCAGAATGTTGGTACTGTTGCGTACAGAGTGGAGTTACCACCAGAGCTTTCGAAATTGCATGACGTGTTTCATGTGTCGCAACTTCGGAAGTATGTGTCTAACCCATCTCATGTTATTCCGAGGGATGAGGTGCAAGTT
The DNA here is from genome assembly GCA_963966055.1 of Lathyrus aphaca. NCBI lineage: Eukaryota > Viridiplantae > Streptophyta > Magnoliopsida > Fabales > Fabaceae > Lathyrus > Lathyrus aphaca. The sequence continues at coordinate 502,040,994 of OZ014525.1, forward strand.
AGAGACAATCTTACTGTAGAGGCGATGCCAATAAGGATTGAGGATCGTAAGGTGAAGAACTCAGAGGTAAATAAATTCTTTTGGTGAAAGTAGCTTGGGGAGGAGTTGCTGGTGGAAGTGTAACCCGAGAGATGGAAAGCAGGATGTGGGAGTCGTATTCGAAACGTTTCTCATTAGTTACATTTTCGAGGACAAAAATATTTTAAGTGCGGAGAGTTGTAATGCTCCATTTTTAATAACTTATTCATAATGTATTTTTGGTGTACTGCTGGCCTTATTTAAGGTGTGTGCTTAGATGTTTCGATGTAGTGTCCTCGTGGGACGGGTAACCTTAAGGTGTGGTTAGTAATGGTGATGTGTAGTAATAATAATATGTCCAATTAAACTTTATTTTTATTATTATTGTTAGGTTAATAATATTAGTATAATAATAATAATAATAATTATTTTAATTAAAATAAGGGTTAAATTAGTAAAACATTATGGTGAGTGTATTAGGGGATATTAAGCTTAATCAGAAAATTAGAGAAGGTTGAGTCAGAATAGTTTTGGGAGATCAAAGGAGAGCTAGGAAGGGGAAAAACTCTATTAGGGCAATCTTTGTAGAGAAAATTCGCAGGATTTTCTTCAAGAAATTGAGCTAAGGGGGAGAAAAGGGTTCATGATAGGTGATATTAACATGATGGGGGTAGTGATGGGTCCTTTCCCTCGTAGGATTTTTCTATGTATGATGAATATGTTGCTTGTATAATTGTTGTTGCAAATTTGATCTGGATTAATTGAATTCAAGTATGAAATATCATTGTCGTTGTTCTGTATGTTGCATTACATGTACAAATGTTGTATTGTTACAGAATGAGAGTGACGAATTTGGATCTAGAAAACCGATAGAACTGGATTTAGTAACATTAGATGAAATAATAATATGAAGAAAGTGAAAAAATGGTGTAGAAATCTTCTTAGGATTGACATGAAGTGTGAAAATGAGAACCATAGTAGACAAATTCAGAATGAAGAGGAAAATATGAGATTTTGGTGTGTCTTTGTCCATACGCGCAATAGGTATGCCATACGCGTTTGGAGTGGCGTACAACTCAGGAAATATGCGTAACAAAGGGTGATTACGCGTATGAATAACATTTTGGCCCGACCATCTGCACATTTTCGTAGGTTATGCGTGAGAATGCTTGGCAATACGCATATGGGGAGGCTATGAGGTTATGCGTGAGAATGCTTGGCAATACGCATATGGGAAGCAATACGCTTATTGGGGGGCGTATGAGGTGCATGGAAGTTGGTCCATATGCGTATGACCCAATGCATTACGCGTATGATCGAGTTTTGTGGGCAAATTTTGGTGTTTCACGATTTTTGTCACGATTTCGTGTACGATGTCGATTATCTTTATCTAAGGCATTAATGTAGACCTTAGGATTTAATTAATCGAGGATTGGTGATGGAAAATTAATTATTAATGAAACTTAGGTAAATTAATTGGATGATTAATTACTTAAGTCGCTTGAGGAACTTTTGGTGATCGTTTGGATCTTATGTTGCATATGTGATCGGATGGATTGTGTAGATGTATAATGTGGCGTTTATACATGTTGTATTCATAGTCATTGTCATGCATACATTGATGTATTATTGGTGGGATGATTCGTTACCAGATGGACGTATGCGATTCATCCGTACTCCGTTATGGAGAATGTTGGAGATAAATCATTGTCGGATGGGCGTATGTGATTTATCCGGATTCTTTATGAATCGAGTTCGATTGGATGAACTAAGGTGAATTGGTACCACATGCATTTTTTGTCATTGTTGAGTCACATTGCATAATCATTGTTGTTGAATCATGAGTCGTTGCTAATTATTGTCGTGATGTTTTTGTACATGTTGATGGTGTGAGAAACTGCCCTTGAAATGTTTTATACACTATTAAATTATTGAATACGTTTCTCACCCCTTTATTGTTGTTGTTGTTGTCGTATCTGCGCTTCCTTAGAAGTACAGATAACCCGGGTACTTGAGTGTGCATGGACTTCATGTTTCTTGTTCGAGTCATAGGACTGCTCTGATACGTAACACAAGACTTATGAATTTTTAATGTTTTACTTGTTTTCTTTATTTGTTACGTATCATATTTTTCTTTGTTGCAATTTTATAAACCAAGTATCATTGAAGAATATTGTTGATGTTGGCATATTGCCTAAAGTTGAATAATTTAGAATTTTCCATTGTTTTTAATGAGAAGTTTTTTTGTTATTATTGTTGATGTGGCATTCCACTTTGTTTAAACTCTGATTTTATTTACTAATTCATTATTTTATAAATTGGAAAAAATGAGGTGTTACACATTTAATTTAAGAAATCGAAACCAGGAAAATATGTTGTTTATAATTTTGCCTAGACTTAACGAATCCTTTTCGGTTAACTAAATTACATACCGATATAATTGATTTAGTCATACATATTAATTAAAGCAAACATAAATAAGCAGAAGCAGTAAAACATTAAATGAAGCATGTCAATTGAAAAAAAAAACAATTCTATTAATTTAATAAGAAACTTGGAAAACAATCAAATCTTGACGTTAGCAATCCTCCACAGGTCAGTAGGATTTGCTTGATCAAACAATGAAAATGAAGGCATAATTAAAATCTAATTAAGGTGCAATAGCCCCCCCTGATGTGGGAAACTACTTCTATTTGGGTGCTGGGTAAATAAAAAGGAAAAAGGAAACTAATGCAAGAATTCAATAAAAGCTCCGAACATAAAATTGCAACATAAGGTCGTAAAGTCAGCTCCCTGGTTCAGTTCCCATTATATCATATTTATAGACTTTACATACGTCTGGTGGGAGAGAAAATACAGGAAGTAGTTGGCTCGGGTTGAGAAATCCATGGAATAACTTGACTGGGTTGGATACTGAGTTGAGTGAGAGAAAAGCGGAAGAAACTGCTACTGGGTTGGATTTGGTCAACCACATATCAATTCTTTATAAAATAGGGCATGACGGTCGCCATGAATGTGTTACGGGTGTCACTCATACTTAAGGTGTGACGGTCTCCACAGATGTGGGACGAGCGTCACACCTGTAGTATGTAGAATCCTCTCTTTTCTGCTATCCTTCTTCTTTTCTTATGCAAGCCTTGTAAAACAAAATACCTGAAAATTACTTGAACACTCGCTAAATAACATGTAAATAACGAAAAACGATACGATAATTTAACGGTAACCAAGGTAAATATGCAGTGTAAAATCACATTATCAAACTCCCCTACACTTGAATCTTTGCTTGTCCTCAAGCAAATAATCAGTATGAAAATAAAAAACACAAATACATGACACATCCCCAAATCATACGTCGTTTTGAGGCATTCTATTAAAACTACCAATAATCAAAGCAAACACCAAAAATACATTAATGTCACGAAGCAAGAAACATGCTCATAAACCCTCTATAAAAACTAGTCCTAATCATTCTAATATAGCTTAACCTAATACTTCTCGTTTCTATTTCACCCGTTTTCATTCCGATACAATCACATTAAGCCTTTTGCCTTTGCACTCACATAGTAGAGTAGCCTGTTTGTGAATTTGATCCTTTAAATACGAGGTCTGGTACACAAGTGTGGTAAACCCTTTATATATACTAAATGCAAGTTGTGGGGGATCGAACCGTAGTTCGCCCTACTGAGTGTAAAACTAGGCACCTCTGAACCAACTAACAATAGATTTTCTTGCCTTTCGCATGTATTGCATCCTTTGTTTGGTGCAAATATAAACATTTTATTAGAAGGCACGAAACATTTTGTTCTTCACTTTTTGGCAACTTTAGGCATCAATCACTTATTTGCATCGACTCTCCACGTAGTTGTGCTCAGACGATGCTGACTGCTAATATAAACTACTAGGGGCTAGTTTAGAACTAAAGCTTAAGATATTGGTATAAAAGGTATTCAAACTGATCTTGCATATCCTAGGGGTCTAAGGTGTCAAGACGTTATCAATTTTTTTAAATTTTTCTAAACTTTCTAACACAACCTAAAACAACCTATATACTCAAAAGGTATGTCAAGTTAAGCATCTAACATAAAATTTTGTTATGGCGAATAAAAATGGGGGAATTGAATAATAACAAAAAATACTTGCATATATTAACTTGATTACATTAGTGTTTATGGAAAATAATTAAACTAAAGGGAAACAGTAACAAAAACTAGAAAAACTAGGAAAATAACCACCTCTCCCACACTAGATCGGACATTGTCCTCAATGTTGTAAGATAAGGTAAAATAAAAACTAAAATAGGAAGGAAAATTAACTACTGTAGGCCACGTCCTTTGCCTCGTGCACGTACACGTCCGTTCTGTGCCAAGTGATCTGGTATGCCCACATGATGGATATAGTCATGCAAGTGCCTCACTTGTAGAGTTAATGCGCCAAACTCATCGATGACGCCGAATATATTTTCACCTTGTGCGCTATTCTCTTGTTGGATTTGACGCAAGAGAGTCATAATCTAAGTGTCCTTTGATCTCTCTAGGCATCCAATCCATTCTGAAGCATTAAAGCCGCGAGAATGTCATCATTAGTGGCATGTGCACAATCACTTATTCTATGACGTCGAAAGGAGGAGCTTGCAGTCTATGAAACGGGTGGTTATTCATCTTCTTCAGGTTGGGGCTGATCCATCTCATCAAATCCATCTTGTGGTTGATCTTCAGGGGCAGTCGCATTAGGCTTCGGGGCATCCAATTTAAAAAGCCAATTAACCATATTCTGAGGATTCATGCGGTTATGGCAGGGAAAAATAATGCTTTTCACTACTCTGTTCCAAATCATAAGGTTGTATCTGCCATCTTCTCTTACTTTAATCAAATGTGCGCTGCGGCAATAGTCCATATCGAAGAAGACAGTTGGCACAAAATGGAGTTTTGTAAGCCTGTCCCCCAGATTCAGAGCAAGTGCAATAGAAGTAACAATTCCTGCAAAACAGAAAGGAGTCGTACCTCTAGCACAACTGGACTAAATGTTGACTAGTAGAAAGGCAATGGCACTGATTGGTTGAGGTGTGAAAACATAGTGCAAAAAGAAAAGTTCCTTCTAGTTTACCTTATGGTTGTTTATTCTTCCAAACACAGTGCAAAAAGAAAAGTTCTTTCTGGTTTACCTTATGGTTATTATTTCTTCCAAACACAGTGTGACTCAAAACACGGTGAAAATACCGGATAGGTGGGTTGTGAATATGTATAACATGAAGGACTTCCCAACTTGTAGGTTCGACAACGGTCAGATCACGACATACCCCAAATGCTACGGTCGGCCAATTGGTATCACGAGCGACACGGTATTGAACACCGTCTCCACGTGGGAACCCGATCCAGTCGCCTGAATCATCCTGGCTTACGAAATATTCATTGTTGAACATCTAGAATGTGTCAGAACCGGTTAGGTACTGAGTTTCCCCATTTGGAATGTTGTAGGCGAAGGATATTAAGAACTCCAACGTTAAAGCTTCGTACGTTGGATGGCTATTTGTGCAAAGTTGTGTTAATCCAGAGTTGGTGAGCATCCTCTAACAATCCCAACTCTTGTAAATAAGTTTTATCGGCATACCTCGTAGGTTGAATAGAGCGTTGGTGAAACTTGAGGTATTTTTCGTATTAAAGCTCACCCGCTTCTCCATTACAGAATGTGATTGTCGAGAGATCTGGTGCTTGTCTTTGTTGCTGCGCCATGGTGCATGCACAAAGAGATGAGGGAATGGGTTTGTTGTAAGAAAATTGAGAGAAGGGTTTGTTTGTTTGGAACGAAACCTCTGTCTTTAAATAGGTGTAGGAAAAAAATGAATCATGGGGATTAAATTGAAATTTAATGAGAAGATTGATGGGTTTTGAGTGAGACAGTTATGGAGGTAGTGAGGGAGTGGTTCAGTGAAGACGAATAAGAAACGAAATGTGAGAGTTTTAGAACGAAACATAGAGGGCACGTATAGTTAACCGTGTGACAGTCACCACATGTTACATTCGGTCATTCACATATTATGGTCCATCCAAATCATACAGTCAGTTATGGAGGTTGTGCACACTTGTGCGCTCATGGTTAGGTAAACTAAAATGGGGTACAACCTCATTATTAACCAGTAGCTGGAAATGGTGTGGTCTAAGGTTTCTAATCAGTCCCCTATTAAAGCAAAAGGTGATGTTCATGGGCATGTATTCTCCTCATGGGTTTATCTTAGAGAGATGTGTCCTAAAATCCGTGGCGTCAACAATTTTTTTTACTAGGCCACCTATTAGAATGGGACCATGGTCAGCTTGAGCAATCTTAACAAGGTTTTCAAACATAAAGGTGGCCCTATTTATAGGTCGAGACTGAAACACACAAAACATGATAAAGAGCTCATCTCTAGACACAAGGTTGTCAGTTTCGGTTTTTCCAAAAAGGGTATAGGCCAGGATCATGTGGAAATATCTGATGGCTGGGTTATGGGTATCGGTGGATAACATAGGATGCATGTTATGATCAGGTCGTCCTGAAATGTTACCCCGGAAAAAGTCAAGTTCATTTTCCATAAGTAATTCTTCTTCTTCCATAGAGAAAACGATAGGACGATCATGGAAACCCAATAGTTCCGCATTTCTCGGATTTTAAAATGGCAAGGGTATCCAAATAATACTAAGGTTATACTACCCCTAGTGAATCCGTTTCTGTAAGTAGGGTTATAAGTCAGTGAGCTCAAAAATTCAAGAGTTAGTTTGTGATAAGTCTTATGCTTATTACTAGCAAAGCCTTCCCAACCTATTTGGTTAAACATATAATATATGTTGGCACCTATGCCTAAAGCAGACATGGTAGGACCATGGGAGAATTTGGTTAAAGCCATAGGTTTAAGGGATATAGCCTCGTAACAGTGCCACTGGGCAACATCCCTTAATAGCACATTCATAAAATCTTTATTATTCATCTTTATAGTTAGTAGGAAGAATGAAATCATATGAGAAGGATGAAGGTAGAAAAACTTTAAAATTCTGGAAGCATATAGTAAGACAATTAGCACAAAAACAATTGAATTTACCGCATTTAAAAATAAAAGTAGAAAAACTATAATAAATGAAAAATGAAAGTAAAATAAAATAAAATGATTAAAATAAGGAAAAAAATAAACGAAAACAATTTCGTGGGTTGCCTCTCACGCAACACTTCATTTTATGTCGGGACTCGACATAGCATGTCAGAAATATCAGCTTAAGGTCACTGTAGGCATTTCTGCCAGTTTTAGACCTATCGAAAACTCTTTATTGTCTATGCAATGACAGTGTTTTAAATGTTGAAAATTTACTATAAATAGTGCACTAGATCTACTTTTTATTTCGACTGCACTGCTTAACAAGACTTTAGCCACCTCGAAGGGACCAGACCACCTAGAATGTAATTTGCCTGGGAATAATCTAAGTCTTGAATTAAACAGAAGTACAACATCTCCTACACTAAATTATTTCCTAGATATACGCTTATCATGCCATTTTTTAGTTCTTTCCTTGTATATGCATGCATTTTCCTAAGCGTCTAATCTTAATTCTTCTAGCTCATGAAAATCTAAGATTCTCTTTTCGCCTGCGGTGGTGTAATTGAAGTTAAGGGTTTTAATAGCCCAATAAGCTTTATGCTCTATTTCTACCGGAAGGTGGCAAGATTTACCATATACTAGTTTGAAGGGTGTGGTTCCTATGGGAGTTTTATAAGTTATCATGTAAGCCTATAAAGCTTCGTGTAATTTAGATGACCAATCCTTCCTAGATGTGGCAACGGTCTTTTCTAAGATTTGTTTGATTTCTCTATTGGAGATCTCGACCTGTCCACTGGTTTGTGGATGATATGGTGTTGCGACGCGGCGTCTAACTCCATACTTTAATAGCATTTTTTCGAATATTTTTATATGAAATGGGAGACTTTGTCACTTATGACAAGTATTGGCACACCGAACCGAGGGAAGATTACATTTTTGAAAAGCTTTGTCACTACTTGTGTGTCATTTGTTGGAGAAGCTACAACCTTGATCCATTTGGAAATGTAGTCAACAACAACAAGTATATATTTATTACCAAAAGAAGATGGGAACAGTCCCATGAAATCGATCCCCCATACATCGAATACTTCTAATTCCAAAATACCTTTTTGGGGCATCTCATCGCGTCTAGAGATGTTACTAGTGCGTTGGCACCGGTCGTAGTTTAATATTGCGATGTGGACATCTTTCCAAGGATTTGGCCAGAAGAGGCCAGATTGTAAGATTTTAGCGCAAGTATTTGAAGTGCTTGCATGTCCACCATATGGAGCATAATGATAATGAGAGATAATGTTTTCTATTTCATCTTCAGGGACACATCGACAGAAGATACCATCGGTTCCTCTCTTAAGATGCAGAGGTTCATCCTTATAATACTGTTTTAGATCATGAAAGAATTTCTTCTTTTGTTGATAAGTTAGTTCAGGTGGAAGTACTCCGACTACTAAGTAGTTGGCAATGTCAACATATCATGGCGGGGTTGTATGTGTATGAATCGCTTCCATTGCTTCTTCTGTTTTTGGTTCGTTTAGAGTTAAGAAAGACATTCCACTTTCTACTTGGGTTATTAGACGTTCATAAGGGAAATCGTCATTGATAGGCACTTGGTCTAGCTTAATACCTTCTATTCGTGATAAGTGGTCTGCTACTACGTTTTCAGTTCCTTTCTTATCTTTGATCTCTAAGTCAAACTCTTGTAAAAGTAGGATCCATCATAAAAGTCTCGGTTTGGCATCCTTTTTGCTTAATAAGTATCTAATAGCAGCGTGATCTGTGTAAACAATTATTTTAGCTCCTACCAGGTAGGAACGAAATTTATCAAGAGCGAACATAACGACTAGAATTTCTTTTTGTATGGTGGTGTAGTTCATTTGGGCAGGGTCTAAGGTTCTACTAGTGTAGTAGATTTCATGAAGTTTTTTTATCCTTTCTCTGTCCTAGAACTGCACCTACAACATAATCACTCACATCACACATGATTTCAAATGGTAGTCTCCCGTCAGGTGGTTGCATGATAGGTGCGGTGATAAAGGCTGTTTTTAGTTTTTCAAACGCTTTCAGACAATTTTCATCGAAGATAAACTCAACATCTTTCATTAATAGACCGGTTAATGGTTTTGTGATTTTCGAGAAATCCTTAATAAATCATCGGTAGAAATTGGAGTGTCCTAAGAAACTTCATATTTCTCGTATGGTCTTTGGAGGTTGAAGATTTTTTTATAACTTCTATTTTGGCTTTGTCAACTTCAATCCCCTTGTTAGATATTACGTGTCCTAACACGATTCCTTGTCTGAACATGAAATGACACTTTTCCCAATTAAGTATTAGGTTAACCTTTATACATATCTCGAGTACCATTTCTAGGTTTGACAAACATCCTTCGAAACTCTATCCGCAAACGGAAAATCGTCCATGACCACTTCCATGATGTCGTCTATAAAGTCAACAAAAATCAACATCATACATCATTGGATGTTGCGGAAGCGTTACGTAACCCAAACGACATTCGTCGATAGGCAAATATTCCGTAAGGACATGTGAAGGTAGTCTTTTGTGAAGTTAGTCTTTTCTTGGTCATAGGGATGAACAGGAATTTGAAAGAATCCCCAATAACCATCTCGATAACAAAAATAATAGTGTTTACCCAGTCTCTCCAACATTTGATCTATGAAGGGTAAAAGGAAGTGATCCTTTCGAGTAGCTTTGTTCAATTTTCTGTAGTCAATTCACATTCTACTTCTGGTCACCACTTTTTGTGTTATAGACTCATCTTTTGAGTTCTTAATAACTGTGATGACTCCCTTATTCGGCACGACATGTATTGGGCTAACCCATTGATTGTCGGATATTAGGTATATGATTCATGTGTCTAATAAATTTTTCACTTCATCCTTGACTACAGTGCTTAGAATTGGATCGATCCTTCTCTGATGTTCTCTAGAGGTTTTGTACTCTTCATCTAGCATAATATGATGCATACATATAGAAGGACTTATTCCTTTAAGGTCAACAATGTTGTACCCTAACACAATTGGGTATTTTCTTAAAACGTCTAGTAATGTTTTTGGTTTCGATCTATCCTAAGTCTGTGTTAACTATCACTGGTCGTTCGAGTTCTGTGTCTAGGAATTCATATCTCAGATTTTAGGTAATATTTTAAGTTCTAGAGTTAGTTTCTTTGGGCAAGGCATATGGTCAGGCGTAAGTGCGAAGCATTTGCTTAGACTATCATCTTGGTAAGGTTCACACTAATTATCATCTTCAAAGATCGGAGGGATCTGGATTTTTATTATATCAGAATATGTAGTCTGTTCCATCTTTATTTCTCTTACGCACTCGTCAATGACATCTAACAAATAGCAAATGTTGTTCATAACTATTGCTTGTAAAAATTATGTCAAGATGAATTCGACCTTCTCTTCTCCGACTTCAAATGTTAGCCTACCTTTCTTTATGTCTATAATAACTCTGGCGGTATCTAAGAATGGTCTTCCTAATATAATAGGGGTGATGGTATCTTCTTTAATGTCCATGATTATGAAATAAGTAGGAATATAAAATTGACCTATACGTATCGGGACATTCTCTAGTATACCAACGAGGTATTTGATATATCAATCAGCTAGTTGAACGAACATCTTAGTTGGTCTTAGTTCTTCCATATCAAGCCTTTCACATATGGATAAAGGCATAACACTAATATTGGCTCCTAATTCGCATAAAGTTTTGTCTATGATGAACTTTCCAGTGACACAAGGTATGGAGAAACTACATGGGTCTTTCAGCTTATGAGGCATGTTGTTTTGGATTATTGCACTACACTCAACAGTAAGTGTAATAGTTTTGTTATCCTCGATATTTTTCTTATTAGATATGATTTCTTTAAGGAACTTAGCATAAAAGGGAATTTGAGTAATGGCTTATATAAAAGGTATTGTGATATTCAATTGCTTCAGAAGTTCAACAAATTTCTTAAATTGCCCTGCAGTTTTAGAATTTGCAAATCTATGAGGATACAAAATATGTGGTTTATATGGTGGTGGAGACACATAATGTTTTTCTTTATCTACGGCCTCTTGGTCATTATCTTTCTTTTCCTTCTCGGTTTCCTCAATTGGCTTTTGATACATGGCTTTATTTTGGATCCTAGGATCAATCGATTTGTCTACTTCTTTTCCACTTCTTAATATAACAACGTTTGCATGTCCTTTTGGATTAGGTTGCTGCTGTCCAGGAAATGTGCCAGTAGGAGCAGCAGTAGGTACTTGTTGTTGTGCCACTTGTGAAATATGTGTTTCATGCATTTTGTTGTGGGTGGATAAAGCGTCTACTTTGTTTGCTAATTGTTTATTTTGCTCGCTAGTGTGTATGTTTTGATTCAGGATGTCTTTGTTTGTTTGAGCCTGGGTGGATATGAAGTTTTACATCATTAATTCAAGGTTGGACTTCTTGGGAATGTTAGAAGCACATATGGCAGGCTTTTGATATCCTGGTGGTAAAATAAGAGCTGGATTAGGTGCATATAAGGAGTTGTTGTTATTTTTGTAGGAAAAGTGTCAGATGATTTTTTCAGCCTGGGTTATAGGTTTTTGAGTAAGGATTTGCTTGAGCATAATTCACTTGGTCAGTGGGGGTTTCTGTCAATAGTTGACATTCAGGGGTAGTGTGACTAGTGATTCCATTACTTGCAGTTTGGAGCTACAACAACCTCGATGGCTAGAGGTGTTATGGTCAAGTTATCTATCTTTTGAGAAAGGGTATCTACCTTAGCATGAAAGTGATCAAGGTTACTAATTTCATACATTTCACCTTTTGTTTGGTATTTTTCCACTAAAGTTATTTCACCTCCCTATTGGCAACGGTTTTGAGCCATATTTTCGATAAGTTGATAGGCTTCATCGTATGGTTTGTCCATAAGTGAACCGCCCGCGACAACGTCTATTGTTAACCTGGTGTTGTAAAGAAGTCCATTGTAAATGGTATGGATAATCACCCAGTCTTCTTGACCGTGGTGTGGACAAAGCCTCATCATATCCTTGTATCTCTCCCACACGCCGTAGAGAGACTCTGAATCTTTTTGTTGAAATCCATTGATTTGGGCTCTCAACATAGTTGTTTTGCTCGGTGGAAAATATAGAGCTAGGAAGACGTTTTTCAATTCTTCCCACGTAGTAACGAAGTTGGATGGCAAGGATTGCAACCAATCCCAAGCTCTGTCGCTTAGAGAAAAAGGAAAAAGACGTAGTCTTATCACATCTTGAGTTACATTGTTCGCCTCCACTATATCTGCATACTGCACAAACTTGGTCAAATGCTCATTGGGATCGTCCGTAGGATTTCCGAAAAATTGGTGTTGTTGTACGACTGATAACAATGGGGGTTTTAACTCGAAGTTGTTTCGGTTAATAGCAGGGGAAACAATGCTATTATGTGGTTCTTATTTAGACGAGGTAACGTAGAACTTAAGAGGACGATTATGTGGTCCCGTGGCCATGTCTGGTTGTTCAACTGGTTCAGGAATAGGAATATTAGGATCATAAATATTGTAACTGATACATAACTCTTGTATTCGGCGTCTTAAATTTAAGAATCACTTTACTTCGTCAATTAGTGGCTCTAGGTCTTCGCCTTGTGAGCGAGTACTTGACATACAATCGACAAATTGGTTTTTGCCTTAGTCTATACTGCACAACAAAGGAATTGCACTATTGACTAAATCAGTCCCCGACAACAGTGCCAAAAACATGATCGCGTCTTTATGAGTCTATTAGGTATACTAACTGCAAATGCACAGTCTAATCACTTAGTTTTAAAAGATATCGAACCCACAAAGAATGGTAATCAAACTAATTCTATCAGATTGTTACTATGTTTAGCTAAAGTGATGATTATATAAGTTCGGGAAACTAAAAGTGACCTAAAATTTAGGTTTAAATAAAATATTACGGAATATCAGTACGTAACTAGTCTACCATCATATATTCAACAAATCATCGACATATAAATAAGTCAAAATATTCTTCTGTAGAAAATATTAATTTAAAAGTCTTCACCTCACACTCTCGTGTTATTGCCTTTGACTATACTCCTAAATCAGAATGTCAGCACTCGCTAGCCCATTTGAGTTTAAAAATAATTTTTAAGAACTAACAAGTCCTAATTAACTTTAAAGCGCTCTCGCTCTGTTTAAAATCAATGTCCAATTTCAGCTATCTGGTTAAAATTCCAAACTCTTGTTTTATTAATCGTAACCTTCGTTACTTTTTTACTCTTGTAATAAAAGTCCATTTAATTTAAGAAATCAAAACCAGAAAAATAAGTTGTTTATAATTTAGCCTAGACTTATCGAATCCTTTCCGGTTAACTAAATTACATACCGATATAATTGATTTAGCCGGACATATTAATTAAAGCAAACATAAATAAGCGGAAGCAATAAAACATTAAATGAAGCATGACAATTGAAAATAAAAAACAATTATATTAATTTAATAAGGAACCTGAAAAACAATCAAATCTTAACGTTAGCAATCCTCCACAAGTCGGTAGGATTTGCTTGATCGAACAATAAAAATGAAGGCATGATTAAAATCTAACTAAGGTGCAACAACACCCCGATGTGGAAAACTACTGCTATTTGGGTGTTGGGTAAATAAAAAGGAAAAAAAGAAACTAATGCAATAATTCAACAAAAGCTCTGAACATAAAATTGCAGCAAAAGGTCGTAAAGTCAGCTCCCCGATTTAGTTTCCACTATATCCTATTTATAGACTTTGCATACATCTAATGGGATAGAAAATACAGGAAGTAGTTGAATTGGGCTGAGAAATCCATGGAATAACTTGACTGGGTTGGAGACTGAGTTGAGTTAGAGAAAAGCAGAAGAAACTGCTATTGGGTTGAACTTGGGCAACCACATATTAATTCTTTATAAAACAGGCATGACGGTTGCCATGAATGTGTTACTGGCGTCACTCATACTTAAGGTGTGATGGTCGCCACAGATGTGGGACGAGTGTCACGCCTGTAGTATGTAGAATCCTCTTTTTCTGCTATCTATCTTCTTTTCTTATGCAAGCCTTGTGAAACAAAATACTTGAAAATTACTTCAACACTTTCAAAATAACATGTAAATAACGAAAAATGATACGATAATTAAACGTAAACCAAGGTAAATATGCTGTGTAAAATTGCATTATCATTGTGTTTCTAGTCGCCCACTGGTTGGAGCATTTACCGCTAGTGGGCTTGGGCTAGATAATACCTCATCCACTAATAAAACAAGGCATTAACGGTGCATAAGACTTCATCAAAGGAAGAAAACTAACTTCTCTAGAATAATAGGGGAACAACAGTTTCCACATCTCATACTCGTAAGAGAGGAGCAGAATAATCATTCATTGGGTCCAAAGATCTAGTCCCAATAGACTTTTATAAATATCTCAACCGCAAGGTTGAGGAGAGAAGAATATATTCACCTAAAATTCATAAATATAGAGTTTCTCACCACTATGTGTGAGCCTACTCTTGCACCACAAATTCCCAAAACATGGCATATAGTTCTCCAAATACACGACTATCCCTATATTGTATGTTTATTACAAATACAAATATAAATAGGTGTTGCTGCTAAAGATTAAATACTAGATCAACAATTTACACTCATTTAACTCGATTAACTCATAGTAATTGAGATATTTCATCCATTTCTTTTACGAGACTATTTAAATCTTAGAAATTCTAACTATGTCCAACCTAAATCATGTATGATACATGAGTTTATCTAGAGCTGTTAAATGGGCCGACCCTACCTAGACCGCATCGGCCTTGTGGGTCAACACTTATAAATGGGTTGGAGTGGATCGGCCCGATTACTTATGGACTATCAAAATTGAGTCTGAGCAAGTTCCTAATGGGTCGTGCACCCCGATGGGCTAGGCCCGTCTATATCTTTCAATATTATAATTTTAATTTTTAAATTAAGAGACAATAAAATACAAGCATGCATAACAAAATAATTACTCATCTAACAATTCAAAATAGATAATAAATTATAAAGTAGACGATTTTTTGGCTAAGTCCCGTGAACACTTGATGAATCCAACAATTATCATATTGTTTAACTTTAGAGATGATATAATACATAACTAAATAATTGAGTATTGAGTATTTCTTAATGAGCTTGTTGCAACCATATTATTTTTATATGCACCCAAGAGATCATACAAATCATCCTTCACTTTATTTACCTTGTCCCCATAGCCACTTGGATCAAGTTTCTTAAAGTAAAAGTTTAAAAAGTCAAACTTTGATGTTGGGTTAATCATTTCCAAGTGCAAGAGTAACTGAATATTCACTCAAATACTTATCAAACTTTTAATTCATCCTCTTAACAAATACTATCAAACTTCCCCTCAAAATTAACAAAAAATATAGTATTTTAATTTTTTTAATCAAAACATTCTTATTTTTTAATGTTTTTAATGGGCTAATCCGAAGAACCTGACTGGCTCGGTCTAATCCATAAAAAACATCGGCCCGATAAACTGGCCCGAAAATATAAGGTTGTATTTTTAATTTTTTTTTTAATTCAACCTATACTAAAATTTAGAACTTATGAACTGGTCCAAGAGACTAGATCCATTTTAACAGCTCTAAGTTTATCCATTTATTTTAGGATTATTTAGACACAAAATATCCTATTTTGATACCCATGAACAATATTTGTTTTCCAAATTTATTTTATAATATAAAGAAATGTTGATACCAAAAGTTAAACTATAAATAACCATTTTGCACACATTTAACCCTAATTAGTTTCACTGGTTTATTAATAAAAAAAAGAAGAAAGAATTAACCACATATTTTACATAATATAATTCTCTCAATTTACAATTATGTAAAATACATTGTTAATGCATTGTATTTTGTTGTTTAGTAAAATAGTGAAAGTAATTAATAAGACATAGATAAAAAAAATTATTAATCCAATTTTATGGTTAATGGAATAATAAAAGTAATTATAATGACACAATAAACATAGATCAAACAAATAAATGTATAGAATTTGGTTATTTTTTACGGAAAGTCTCATGTTGCCATAAAGTGAAGGCACACACCTTTTAATAATCTTATATTGTTGCATTAGTTTACATCATTTGTCCCAATCAAACATGTGACAATAACTTAATAAATGATTAAATGATCAACATGTGATAATAACTATAGGTTTAGATTTAGTCCAACCTTATTTAGTTTACTTAGTTATAGTTTATGAAAAGTCTTAGGGAAAATAATGGAGCTACAATTAACACTAGTGCCAAAATTAATTTGGATTGAAATAGTCCGACCACACTTCTAGTGCCCATCTTTCTTATATTTCATAATTTAATTGCTATATTATTGTAGAGAAAAAAATCACTTTGGTAGACCAAGTTGGTGAGAAAAAAAAGTTTAAATATACAATATCTCTTTTCAATGTAGGCGAGTTTTATGTAATTTTTTATTTATTTTTTCTATAATACTTTTTTATTTGTTACTTCTGTCTAAACGTATAATTTTAAAACTGAATTTGGGGTAAGTCAAAAATAATATTATAGGGGTAACTTTGATTGTGATATTTTGAATCAAACTCTAGTGTCAATAATTGTAGTTTTATGATTCGACAAAAAGTTTAGTATGAAATCGAAGTCTGTCCACATACTGATCTTATATGTTATAGTCGAAATATGTTCAAGCATGCAATAGTCGAAATATTAGGATTGTTAGTATGTCAAATTGGAACTTGTTTGTAAGCTCAATTGTTAAGTTAGTTTGTATCCTAAGTTATCTTAGTAGTCTATAAATAGACTAGTTCTCTCAGTTTGTTGAGAGAGGTTAATTGTTGGTATTCACTTGTAATCTTTGAATCCTTATTGAAAAAATTAATAGTAAAATAGATTGAACAAATTCTCTATTTTTTTCCCTCTTTTCTCTATCCTTTGTAAAACCTAATAGGATTTCTTGTGTTTGTTCAAGAAACTCAATCTTTTTCTCATATTTTAGTTTGTTCGACATTGATTCACAACATTGACGCTTAGGGGTGAAAGACATATAATTTTAACATTTCAAGGGACTTTTAGTCCTATTTTCTTTAAAAGTTTCAAATTGGTATCTTACGTTATCTAATATAATTAAATTGGTCATTTATGTCAAATACTGGCGAACGACGTTACTTTAGGTGACGTGGACACTGAGGTGGCTTGGTGGATTATGTATTCAACACCTTCTTCTTTCTTATTTCTGTAACACTTTACAAATTGGTCTCTTACATTATCTAAAACATAAGAGTGACAAGAGACAATTTAAGATAAAAAATATTATTAAAGAAAAAAACAACCAACCAACTCTAGTATTAAAGGGTTCCATAGAAAAAGACCAACACTAATAAAAATCTTCAACTAATCAATCATCAATTAATCAAATCCTATCAAAAGATAAAATAAAAAATTCAAAACCAAGATGAACAGAATTCCTAATTCATTAAATGAATGTGCAAGAGTTCATCTTTGATATATCAAAAAATCATTTCCAAATAAAAAAAATATACTCTTCTCCTCCCCTTTTCATATATTTAATATATAATAAATAATTAATAGTGACATGATAAAATAAGTATTAAATTAAAATCATAAAATTAGTCTTTTGAAAAATTAAATATAATTTTTTAAAGTTCATTTAAATGTTTTTAAAATTTAACAAATTAATAAACTTATTTTATATAATCTAAAAATAATAAAGTAAGTTTAGATAAGTTTTATGAAAAAATCCATCAACACTACTAAAAATATATGTTCCTTAAATCATTAATAAATAAGTAATTATACTATATAAGTTACATTTGCTATACATAGAAGAAATGAAATGATATATGTAAATGAAAAATCTACCATTGCAATAAATTATATTTAATTTTAGTAAATTTAAATTAATATTATATTTTTAACATTTTCAATGATAACTTGATTTTTAAATATTTTGATTTTAAACAAATTATTAATTATTAACGATTTTTTAATGTTTATTTTTTTTTGTTTATTTCTCATTTATATCATATTAAATTTCATTTTTTTATATATTATAAATTACATTTTATCAAAATAAGCCAATATCTTAGTGATTTATCATATTTTTATAATTTTTTTATGGTTAAATATTGTTTATCCCCCTATTATATAGGCGTGTTTTGGTTCACCCTCTTAAGATTTTTTTATTTATTCTTCCCTCCCCCACCCCCCAAAAAAAAAATACTTTTTAATGTCACCAGGTTTCGTTGACGTGGCCAATTGTTTTTGCTGACTGTTCCTCAGTTGTCTCCACGTTGAATATAATTAGGTTAGCATTTTATGCTTCTTCTTCATTTTGTTTATCTTCTTCATTTTATTCTTCTTCTGCATTTCGTCGTTCGTGAAACTTCTTCTTCTTGCGTGATTTTTTTTGTTCATCTAGAAAAAAACCCTAAATGGATAGAAGTCAAAGTGTTGATATCAACAACTTCTATGAAACTCCAACCGGTCCATTGTGTGGCTGTCGAAACACTATTTATTTCCGTATGAGTTATTGCTTCATTATTATTGTCTGTGTTTGCAGATGGGTGCTAGCTGTGAACTTTTTATTTGGGATGATGAAGTAGTCAACTCCATAAATATTTTCTCAAAGAATGGAACCTGTTGCAAAAATTGTGAAGTGGTACAGTTGAAGTCTGACATGACAGAAAGTAAGCTTCAAAAGCCAAGTTGAAGATGATTGTTTTAAAGAGGAATAATTTTCAATTGAAATTGGCAATTTGGGTGTCTTTGATTATGTTTGCAGTAATGTACAAGTTCATGTAATTGTAAATGTACTGTATTGGTCTAAGTTTATGCTATAGGATTTTAGATGGTTGAAGCAATGTATTAAGAAGTTTATGTAATGCCTTGTTTAGTTAAATTATTGAAGCTTGATATTTAAAGCCATTCAATACAATGTGTACAAATTGTTTACTTAAATTTAGAAGTTTCATGTCATTCAAAATAAGCCATAACAAAGTGGCATTGTCATTATATAAGGGCATAAGCCATAACAAAATGATATTGTCATTACATAAAGGCCATAACAAAATGGCATTGTCATTACTAAAAGGTTCCAAAATAACTCATAACTAAGTCATAACTTGAAAGCATCAAAACAACCATAAAACGACTTCTTCATTTTCTTTTTGGCCCGATGATAACCAATTCCTTCTTGTGTCAAAACCCCTTTCTCTTCTTCTGTCAGACAGACAGACTGATCAAAATTTGAACCAGGCCTTATGATTGGCTTTTGGAACCACTTGAGTTTGATTTATTCACTTGACCCCTTCTTGATTGGCATGATCTCTTTCCTCATCTTCTTAGCTTTTCCCTTGGCAACAGGTACATCTCCTTGAATCACTTTACTTTGACTTGCAACAGGTGGTTGTGTTTGAGTAGAGCATCAAGAATGCTTGAAATAAGCTCATCAGATATGTTACCAAAATAGTCAGTTGGTTGATCTACAGAAGCTGTAATTGTTGGAGTATCACTTGGTCCAGGGGCAACATTTAGTATTGGAGCATCACTTTGTTGTGTTTCATTAGATGCCTTGACCTTTTTCTTCCAAACAAAAAGCAGACATTACAAAAACATATATCAGACAAATAGAAGACAAATACATCATATCACAAGTCATACCTTTCTTTTCAGCCCATTTGGATCTTGTGTTGTGCTCTTATATGTTTCAGCATTGTGACCAAACTTGTCACACCTTGTACACCTGTAGGACACACCTGGAAATCTCCTTCTAGCACCATCTTCACCATGCTCTCTAATCCTCAACTATTTAGGCCTACCGACCTTTTTTGTATTTAGGTGGTAACAGTTCCTCATACTGAACTTCAGGCCACATATCCTGGCCATTAATTAGACTCACAACAAAACCATAACACATTGCATACTTCTCTCTGGAATAACACTCATCCACAAATTCCTTTGGATTTTGTTGCCTAAAACCAAGAGCTGCTATATCATGCCTACATGGAATCCCAACCATCTCCCAGAAATTACAAGTACATGATTTTTTAGCAATGTCAACTATGAATTCCCGAGTGTTGAAAAAATGGGTTACTTGAAAATTTTCATCCATTGCCCAAGTAGGCAGCCAATGACCACTCAATACAACCCTATTATCAAGTCTCTTCCTAGAAATAAGCATAACTTTAGGGGGGAACATATCTAGTTTTAGGGCAGATATGGAGCACCTATTCATTATATATATCTTCTTATCCACTCACACATAGATAAACTTGGCTTATCCCTAGCAGCTAAGATTGTGGCATTAAAAGATTCACCTATATTGTTCATAAGAACATCACATTTAGGGTAAAAGAGAAAATATGCTTACACCAACTTTTTGGAGGAATTTCCATTAACCAAGCCCATGCTTTAGGATCAACTTGTTTCAGCTCAATCATCTTTCCCAACCACCATTGGTAGTAAATTGATGACATGAGTGCATCAGGGTGTTTGTAAAGGAAATTTGGAAAAGTTGAGGGGAGCATAAAAAAAAATTTCTTAAGGGAGTAAACCAAAACACGCTTATATGGCAGGGGGTAAACACTATTTAATCCTTTTCTCTATAAACATTTGCATCTAGTAAGATTCAAACTTAAGATCTTGAGAGGAATAATTTCTTTTTACGAGAGGATGACCAAGGCCCACAAAATACATTTTTTAATTAGAAAGATATGACATATTAAGTTTTAAAATTAACTTATCATATTATGTCATCAAACAATGAATTGAAACTCAATAGGGGTGGGTGGGGTAACTCAATTGACACTGGCTAATTGGGTTAGAAGGGTATAAGTTATGTATATGTGTCATAAAATAGGTCATTGTGATCGGCGACAATAAAACAACTTCGAAAGAAAACACAAACCCTAGAATGCTTATGGATATGATATTTTTCGAGATACAAATAAAGGAACCAGCCTCATGCTCAACTAGTCCAAATAAAGAAATATCCATATTAAACTCGACAGGGTAAGAGAAGCAGCAAAAATGGAAATTCCCCCCATTGACAAATCATCTTCATTATCCAAATAGTCTAATCCTGACTCAGATCTACCATTGGGTACATTCCAGGAAGGATTAGGAAAATCCACCCCATAGAAAAAATCCATAAATTATGGATCCCCAACTCTAACAAACGATGGAGACTCATCACTATTAAGTCAGGGCCACATTTATAAGCGAATTCACTAGGTTGGCTATAAAAATGTGTAAAAGGGAAATATATATGTACCTTGAGAAATAAGACACGAGAGAAATAACAACCCGCCACAAGGAGATGTCAAACACCTAGAGGTGTCGGAACTCACGAACAGTTGACCAAACTCAAGGAAGGGAACATATTTTGAATGGTAAACAAAGCAAAAAAAAGGACGCTTAAAAAAGGTCAAACCATTTATAATGGAATAGGTAACAAACCAACGACCTATATTAGGAGTAAAGGTGGGAAAACCAATGGTTACACTTCAATTGTTTCTTGGTAATACAAGCAAGTCAGACGCACTCGAGTAACCTAGAAAAGCAAGAAACACCCTAATTTGCAGTCTTGGAGCCACGTGCTTGAGGGAGAAGAAAAACATATCAAATATGGAAAGGGAATTTAATGCACTTGTTCCTCAATGTTTTTGTAACTGCTCCATGACCTTTGCACTTCTCCTTATGGTTAGGCATGATAACCAAATGTTGACCACGACTTTGAAATGCTTCCCAACTAATAAACACCTGAAAAACCTTAGGGGAAGCTGTTTTTGATCAGACAAATGCCAAATGCAATGGACAAACCTTACATAGCATGTTTGAAATTATCAATGTACATAGTCAATACACGTGATATTAAAGGTACATTTTCTGATATCCACTTTTACCAAACTCATCCAAGATTATATAATTGACTATGGCATTAGAGTGCTAACCTTAAAGGTCCACCCCACACCACCACCACATCAGAGATTAGTATCATTGTTTTCATAGTTCATCAACAATTAACATCAGTTCTTATCTTCCTCGTGATGTTTAAGCTTTGTTGGAAACATGACATTATTGAAATAACATGAATTATATAGAGCAGTAAATCTTTGTAACCGGAGAGAAATAGAACTCCATAGCTATGAGCATCGACAACCCTAGTGGAAATCCCACATCGTTGGTTAGTTAGAATCATAAGGGAGGTCTGTGTATTGAAGAACAAAAGTTTGGGGAGTATGAATGGCCTGAGTTCATCCTAACAGAACAAGTGGAGAACATAATAGCGTTTCGTGGAAGAAATGCGTGATTGATAATGTTGGGGAAGAGGATTGACTTCAGAGAATTGGAGAATCGTGTGCACCAAATGTGAACGAGGAAGGACACGCTAACGATAGCAAAGCCATATGACTTTTAGGCCCTTGCATTTGCTAACTAAAAATTGTCATGTTGCCATAAAGAAAAAAACCACACACCATATCATAATCTCTTAAGTTGTTGCATTAACTTACATCAATTGTCAAATAGGAAAAACAGACGGTCCCAATCCAAAACTATCTTAACTAAATAATTTAATGATCAACATGTGACAATAACACTATAGATATAGTACAATCTAATTTTGGCTATAGATTTATGAAAAGTCTAAGTGCAAATAATGGAGCTACAATTGACACTAGTGGCCAAATTAATTTTGATTGAAATAGTCCGACCACACATCTTAATGTCCATCTTCTTTGAAATTCATAATTTAATTGACATATAATTAATGAATGAGAAAAAATCACATGAGCTAGGTCGACAAAGTTGGTGAGTTAAAAATAAAAAAAGATGGACCAAGTTCAAGATTACTAGATCCTTGTGATTCTCCTTTAATAATGGTGATCCAAAATTAAAACATAATTAGTCAATCATTAAGGAATAAAGATGGAAAGTATGTTTGTTATACATGAAGATATAATATGAATTTAAGAGTGCACTTAACAAAGACAGTTTTAAATTTAATTAATAAATTTAGATCTTTTATAAAAACAAATTATTAACTTTACTAAATAATCTATTTAAAAAAAATATGATTAAATAAATATTTATAATATATGTTAGATATTTCAAATTAAAAATTATATACATTATATGTATAGGACAAAACTACTATTTCAATTATTTTTTATTTTCAAAAATCAATATTAGTAAAATTGATATTGTTATTTTAAAGTATTTTGATTTTAATGAACTAGCTATTAATTGTTAGCTTTTATTTAATATTCAAAATAGTTTATTTATTTTTTATTTATATCAAATTAAATTTTAATTTTTTATATTTAAATTATATTTTAAAGAGATAAACCAATGTTTTAGTTTTTATCATATTCATGGTTTCTGACCAACTCAAATTTAAAATAGAAATATCTACTAAATATATAAAATACAATCAGTTTTAAATTAATTTATTATAATCTACTTATATATATATATATATATATATATATATATATATATATATATATATATATATATATATATATATATATATATATATATATATATATATATATATATATATATATATATATATATATATATATATATATATATATATATATATATATATATATATATATATATATATGTCTTTTTAATATTTAGTTCAATTTTTAAATAATTTACTTAACCAAACACTAGTCAAAGAGGGTCCATATATAGTTGAAAAAAGCTAGAATAAAAAAAATGATTGTAACTTTAGTCTATATGTCTTAATAAGTTTAAGTTAGAGAGGAAGCACCACTAATATATAGAGTTAGATTTGAACTTCCACATGCATGAACTAAAAAGTTGAAAGTTCCATAATGGTAATAATAGTGAAGAATAGAACGGTGGAAGACAATTTGGTAATTTAGAAGGTACATGAAGAATTGATGAGAGTGGGACTAAGGATTAGGGTAGGGTAGTTTGAATGAGTTGGTATATGAAAAGACAAAAGAAAGGGTCCCTAGATGAGAAAAAAGGGGGGCTGAAATAGAAATCATAAATGTGGGGGTGTATGAAGGAAAGGTTTAGTAGATCCAAGAATTGTATTGGCTATATAAAGGACAATGGGGGACATGTTCTTAAATTTTCTTTGATCATTGCCAGCGTTATCAAGGTAATATGGTCCTATGGAGTCTTAATGATCCTATTTAATGAGGCCTCATGGCACTTGGCAAAATCATACAAGTCCAACGTGTTCAATATATGAAACAATCAAATACTAATAAAATATTCTCACCTCAGTCTCGTTGTGATGTCATATATGTTATTTAAAGCGTTAATTGAATGGATCGACTGGATTCGTGTACGAAGTACTCTCGATTTGTTTTAGAGTTTCGATGCAGGAATACTAAAGTATAACTTGTCAATATGATTAGAAAACAAATATTCTTTTATACAAAATTCCAAACACTCTTTGCTACATAATCAAGTTTTCGTCGGTCCTGCACAAACTCGATAAAAGACTGAATTATCATGTGTATTCCTGCGTTCCAACTCTAAGACAATTTCTAAGAGTGCTTGAAATACTTTTAAGGAAAGTGATTTCGTTCACAATTCCAACCTTAGTACATTCAATTTATATTAAATGTCTAACAATCTTAAAAGTATTTTGTATAATGACAACCAAGACTTCCGTTTCAAGCATCATATAATGAGTATTGTGTCGTTGGCAAATTTTAAACACAGAAG
Source organism: Lathyrus aphaca (assembly GCA_963966055.1). Taxonomy (NCBI): domain Eukaryota; kingdom Viridiplantae; phylum Streptophyta; class Magnoliopsida; order Fabales; family Fabaceae; genus Lathyrus; species Lathyrus aphaca. The sequence continues at coordinate 502,065,859 of OZ014525.1, forward strand.
AATTACTGCTATGAATCCGGATACGTTTTACTAAATCATAATATCAAGATTTAAATGATCTTATTTCTAACTATTTATATCAGATGATAGTTACCGATATTATAATTTTGTGGGTAATAATTAATTGGTATGATTAGACAAACTATACTCGTAAATACTAATTATAATTGTGTATTCAAATGTTAATTATACAGAAGATCTGGTTTCTTTGTTAATGTATCATGATTATTACATATTTGGATCTTCCATTATATTTTGAATATACGGTATATAATGTCTTCCTGATTAGCATATTATACATATTAATTCATGTTTATCTTTGGTTAACATAGATGTATAGATATTAAGTATATAAATACATGTTCATGCATTCATTATTATAATTCTTATGAGTAACCGTATTATTGATCTGGTAATGCAATATACATAAAGTATTAAATTTAAACTTTGAATAAAGTTTGTAAAACAAAGGTAAGAATAAGGATGATCAAAAATCAAACTCATTGCTATGAATTTTTTTTTTTATTTCACATAATAGTAGTAACATTGGAATAAATTATAAGCGTTGAATTATTTTGTTTATTTATTTTCGACCTTCTGTTTTGGATTCTATATGAATAACATGTTTGCGTTCAATGAGATTTATCATTATATAAAGATCATTCGAAAATGAATCTGGAAAGAATATGGATCCTGAAAGAATGTGACATATCAAGAAATTACATGTCAACACATTCTAAATTGTTATATAATAAATAGAATTCATTTGAAGGAAATCGGTATTTCTCCATATGAGGTATGGTAAAGCAAAATGCCAAATATCAATTATTTTAGAGTGGAGGAGTCTGTAGCTTATTATAAGAACTAAGTTGATTCCTCGAGGGATCAAATGTGCTTTTGTAGGCTATGCACCTAACAGTAAATCATATAGACTTTTGAACTTAAAGTATAATGTAATTATTGAATTATGAGATGAAGAATTCTTTAAAGAACCTTGTGAGGAACATTCTCCATGGATTATTGAAACACAACTCGAAAGTTCGTTACTAATGAAGAATCTCGTGAGGAAGATTCTTCATGGATTGTTGGAAAACAACCCGAACTTAGAATAAGCAAGAGATTTTGAAAGATTAAGGATCAATGACCTAACAAAATTGATAATCGATTTATTTCTTTTATCTGGTAGAAGGAAATAATGAGAACTTTTTTCCGTAAGGTTCCCCTATTCTTCAAGTGGAAGACGATTCTAAAACTTATAAGTAAGCAATAACTTCAAGGGACTCGTCTTGTCAAGAACATGCACAACGGAAATTAGAGTATCGTTTGCATTAGCTTCTTTGCATGACCATATATTTCTTCAAATGAATGTCAAAATAACATTCTTAAATAGAGATCTCAGTGAGGAGATTTATATGGAGCAACTAGAAGGATTATTGTAATAACCAAATGGTGTGCAAGATTTTCAAATCCTTGTATGGATTAAAACAAGCATCGAAAAATGATATCAAAAGTTTGACTCTGTCATTGTAAGATTCGCCAATTAAGGAGACACACACAACTTAGTGGAGATTTTTCAATCATTATCAAAACACCAATTCAAATAGTTTGTAATCATAAAAAGGGGGAGATTGAGAAGAATATATCATATATCTAGTTCAATTTTGATGAAGACAAAGACTAGCAAAAGAAAAAAGGTTCAAAAGTGTCATGCATATCAATGATGAAGTTGATCAAGAAGGTTTAACATAGAAATTCAAGTCAAGATTCGAGACAAGTGAACATAAATAAGGTGCTCACTGTAATTTATAGTATACTACTTTAAATTGCTCATAATTGCATCTCTCACTTCATTTAAAACCTTCTTGCATCATCAAGCATGATTATCTAAAAATAATCTTCATATGATTCTTGTTACAGGTGTTTTTATACAATGTTGTATGAAAATATTGTGCTATTCACTTGCCTCCATTTTGATTATATGATTGATCATTAGAAACAGGATGGATAGAATTGTAGAAACAAAGAGTTTTCTAACTTCCACATTCAAGATGAATGATCTTGGACTAGTTGACACATTTTTGGGGATCAAAGTAAAGAAAAATAGTGGGGGGTTGTGAACTTAGTCAAACACAATATGTTGAGATAAAGCTTGATTAGTTCAAACACTTACACTTTAAGGAAGTGATATCTCTATTTGTTTCTAGTGTCAAACTTCAAAAGGATGATGGAATAATTGTGGCTCAATTGGAATATGCAAGTATATGCAATGTACTATAACCGACATAACATTTGTAATTAGTAAAATGAGTAGATTTTACTAGCAATCAAAATGGTGAGCATTGGAAGGTCATCACTAGGATTTTCGAATATCTTATGAAAACAAAACAAAACAAATTTTTTGATCTATATTATGGTAGATTTTCTTCCATATTAGAAGGATATACCAATGCGAGTTGGACTTCGAGTGTTAAATATCATAAATTTGCATTTAGGTTGAAATTTACATTAGTCGAGGGTGAAATTTCTTGAAACAACAAGAAATAAATGTGAATCACTCTCTAAACCATTGAATTGGAGTTCAATGCTCTTAATTCTGCTAGTGAAGAAGTTGAATGATTGAGGGATCTTCTGTTGGAAGTTTCGTTGGCTAAAGAAAATGTTTCAAAGGTATTGATATATTGCGGTAGTCAAACCACTTTAACTAAAACATACAAATGTGTATAACAAAGTCTAGTCAAGTAGGATTTAGACATTCTTTTGTGAGAAAATTAATTAAGGATGTAACCATCCAGATACATACGATCGATCTATAATTTTCTTGATCCATTTACTAAGCCACTGGCCAAAGACTTAGTAAAAACAACCTCGAGAGGCAGGAGGTTGAAACTCCTTGAGTAAGAGTTCTGACAGCGGCGGTAACCCAATCTTACGTTAGCAGAACATTAACCTCAAGATTCAATGGGTAACAACAAGTCGTTGATTTGGATGTTTGTCGAGCATTTTGTGATAATGTTGACCTTTTAAATGAGGGTTAAGTTTTATTTTAACTCTTAATGAAGTTCAACACTGAGGGTATGTGTCTCATGGAAAAGGATACAATATGAACTTCACCTATGTAAATTTTGAGATTGTGTCGTCTCAAAGTAAGAGTTGGAGTTTCTCTCATGGAAAATTCATGAAAACAGGAAAAACACATGGCCATAAATAGTACTAGGTGAGAGATGTAGGCGAAGAACCATTAAAGAGTGAGTGTATGGTAATGTCGGTCTAATCACATGGGATAACAGTTCAAAGCATAACTACCTAATGTTCCGATTAGACTTTGTGTTATTCTTACTAAGATTAAGTTAAAATCGAAAGATACTTAACTGTATTAACATTCTTTATTTTTCTTTTTGGAATTGATCTTGTCATTATTAGAACAAATGAGAGATTGTTATAATTTATGATAATTAAAATTGGTGTGTTCCAAAATGACAAGAAAAGTGGAAGAGAAGCAACACTTCGTGAAATGTTGTTGCGGAATGAAAATAGGTAATGGTTAGAAACATGACAACTTTTGATTAAAAGGTATTGTTTCATCAAGGGTCGCAACCTTGTAAAACAAAACATGCATGCCTATAAATACCTCATTCCGGAATTCAGAAAATATTATTACAAACCAAATATTCTCTTATACAAAATTCCAAACACTCTTCGCTACATAATCGGGTTTTCGTCGGTCTTGCGCATAATTCCAGCCTCGGTACATTTGGTTTGTATTAAATTTCTAAGACAATTTTCTCTTATACAATATTCTCTTATACAATATTCTCTTATACAAAATTCCAAACACTCTAAGACAATTTTTTAAAGTTCTTGAAATACTTTTAAGGAAAGTGATTTCGTTCATAATTCCAGCCTTGGTACATTTGGTTTGTATTAAATTTCTAACATAATGAAACACCATGATAATACCTTAAAGAATAATATCACCTTTCATCACAGTTCTTTATTAAAATCGTGGTTAAAGAGTTATATTGTTGTTGTTAATTTTGTTAGTTTCTAATAAGTTTTTGTTAATATTCTTCGTCAATGTTGATATTGTTGTTGTTATTTTGGCTGGCTTTTAATATTTTTTTGTTAATATTCTTCATCAATGTTGATACTGTTGTTGTTATTTTTGTTGGTTTTTAATATTTTTTTTATAAAACAATAATACTATATAAATGAAAAAGGAGAGTGTATAAAAGATAATTTCATTAAAAAAGTCCCAAAAGGGAAGAGTTCATTAATAAATTTTAGATATATTTTTCAATGTTAGAACCCATAACAGCAATAGAATCTTCAAATTCTATGAATCTCTTTTCTTCCTCGGCTCCCCTTTCTTCCTCTTCTTCTTCTTCTTCTTCTTCTTCTTTTTGGATTCCTTCACCTTTAATGTATCCCTAACAGAATACGATCCAAATGATTGGACGTCCTCAGTTGACCGCTGATCATGGTGTTGTTGCATGGTGACCTTAGTTGTGATATTTTTGTTAGCATTCTGAGACGGAGAACTCGTGTTAATAAAGGAAGTTACGAAGAAGTGTAAAACTTTGCATTTATAGATGAGGTTGAAGATGAAACACTGTGACCATTAATGCTTGCAATAATGATTACTTCTAATGGTTTATATCCTTGAATGACATTGTGAACGTCTTGAAAAATGGAGAAATTTTTTAATCATCATTATACTTGGGAAACGTTTCTCTCTTTTGGGAAGATCAAAGGTTCAATGTACAAATAATATTACAACGGTTGTATATTAAAACCGTGAATAAAACATTGTGAAAAATAGAAAATTAAAATGTTGTTGCAAGGATTCGAACCTTGTACCACTAACTTTATCACCGCGGGAACATCCAGTAACAGATATTACAACAGTGGATGACTTAACCCTAGTAATATTATTTTACCGAATGCCCATTTTATAGTAGTGAAACAAGAGTGTTGTTTAAGCTGAAGAAGGTTATTTTGATATCAAAACCTCATGAGCTTCTCCATTTAGATTTATTTGGCCATTCACAGACAATAAGTCTAGGTGGAAATATTAAGGATTTGTGAATGTTGACAACTACTCTAGATTTACGTGGACGTTGTTTTTAGCCCATAAGGATGATACTTTTAACGTTATTGTTGACTTTGCTAAGGTTGTAAATAATAGTTTTAAAATCATCACTCTCCATAGTGATCATTGTGTGGAATTTGTTAACCATCATTTTCAAAACTTTTACACCGAAAATGGTATTGCTCATAATTTCTCATGTCCGAGAACTATGTAACAAAATGGTGTTGTAGAGCATAAAAATCTGGTTTTTGAAGTACTTGCTCGAACTATGGTAAATAACATGAGCCTACCTAAGTATTTTTGGGAAAATGCAATTAACACCCCATGTAATTTCTTAAATAGGGTAATCGTAAGATCTGTCCTAGAGAATTTGATAGTTTAAGCAAGAGTGTTACCTATAGTCATAAGGTTGTTGGTGAATCTTTGTATTTTTTTCGAGATTACATGGGTGTGGTGGTACACATATAACTAATGAGAGTCTGAAAGTTTTGGATCTTCATGTGCCTTATTGTGTCCCTCGTGGTAAGTACTATGTTCTAGAGTATATGGATATAGTGGTACATTTAATTTTTATGGACACGAGTTATTTCGAGATTCATGTTCCAACGAGTCCCCAATTCTGGTTGTGGACATGAAATCTACGTCTGTAAGGAAGATGTGACTTTAAATAAGGTTATTTAATCTATTGGAACATGTTTGTGGTGTTATGTTCATCGGTTATGGGATTAGGTGGTGATTTGATTAATGGGCTGTACATCAGAATGAGAGGGATCCTGAGGTTGTGTTGGGTATGAGACTGCATGGTTGAAGAAAGGCTTATAAGGATTGATTGGTACTACCTATAACAACAAAATGCATCTTTATTTCGGTAGTCGTTCCATAAGAACTCCAAAATTAAGCGTGTTTGACTTGGAGCAATTTTGGGATGGGTGACCTTCTGGGAAGTTTCTTAGGAAGCGTGTGAGTGAGGACAAAGCATGTTGAAAAGACCTCTGTTGGTTTATGGGGTCAGTCGATAATCCTGAAAGTATTATGGGGTTTTACAACTATAATGTCTCCATTAACCTACACTAACTATCTATATCTATATTGTCATGTCGCTCATGATTGATGTTGACACATTGAAGATAATATTTAAGTGTCACTATAAACTGATGCTACATAAAACATACCTTAACTATCTATATCTATATTGTCATGTCGCTCATGATTGATGTTGACACATTGAAGATAATATTTAAGTGTCACTATAAACTGATGCTACATAAAACATACCTTTGACTATAGGTGACACCACCAATTAAAAATGACTATATTATTGAGTCGGTTTTTTAATTTTAGTGTCATGCTAGCGTTCTTTAAATTCTTCATTTAAGGTAGTGGCATCTCAACACTATTCTTTGCTTCCACCTTTAGGGTGTCCGCCCCGACCCCGACGCTAAGATACCGCTAACACCCTTTAGCGTCGTTATTACGCCATTTAGAGAGGGCATTTGGCCGACGCTAAAATGTAGTTTTCTAGTGGTGTTCTAGACAATAGGCATCCAAACTTAAAAGGTATCCATCTATCACCTTAGGGTTTTGGTTGAATATGTGGTGTGTCTCTAATAAAGGTGTTTCTCTAGAAAAAAGAAGTTCCACAATGTTAAATGCTCCCTAGTGAAAAACTCGCCCAACATTTGGTACCAGAGCCTAGTTCGAGAAAAAGGATCATCTTACTTGTATCAAAAGTATCCCCACATGTAGTGGATAGAAGTGTCTCGCTGAAGAGTGTCAACGGCGATACAAGTGTGTGAAAGTAAGAAGAGTTTCCACTTAAGGGGGAGCATTGTAGACTCACACTTGAAGGAGAGTGTTGAGAATGTAGTAAGTGTGAGTTGTGAGAGAATCCACCCACCTATAAGGATCGATTGGTACTACCTATAAGTGAGAGAATCCACTCACCTATCACCTTATGGTTTTAGGTGCATATGTGGTGTGCCTCTCATAAAGGTGTTACTCTAGAAAAAAGAAGTCTCACAATGTTTAATGCTCCATAGTGAAAAACTTCTTCAACATTTGTGAGGTGTATGTTTTTAGTTTGTGTCGTGAGAGAAATGGTTACTAAAGGTGAAGAAATGTGATAAAACTATGTGTGAATGGTGTGCGTGTGAGTGTGTGTTGTTTCATTATGGTGAATAAGAGAGAAAGGATGGGATGGTGGCCGCATGTATATGTGTAGATTGGTTAGATTATATATATATATATATATATATATATATATATATATATATATATATATATATATATATATATATATATATATATATATATTAAACATGTTCAGAATATCACTCCTAGATAATTTGTTGGGCAAGATAATTTAGACAAGAATTGCTTAAAATAAAATAAAATGAAAAACATAATATATTTTTTTATAGAAGTAAACAGAACCACAATGAAAGTTCCATTAATTCCTTTTTTTACTATATTTTGACTAAAATAATAAAAATAAATAAAGTTAGGCGCAAAAACACTCGAAAAAATAAAATGAATGTATCAAAATGATCAGCGCGAAATAAATCTATTGGAAAAATACAGTATTTGATTAATTTTTGAAATAAAATCTGACCGATTAAACGACTCAGACTGATCAAAATCCGACCGAAAAAATAGTCGTATAAATAAAACGAGCATGCCAGATTAAACTACGTGAAACATATATTAATATAATTAACGTTTGCAAGCTCGATTTTGAAATTTTATGTCCACTGATTTTATGCACAATTGTGAATCAGTTTGATCGGTCTGTTTGTAAATATGCTATGATATGCAGATAATGCGAATGCTATGATAAATGTATTAATTCAGTGATTCATGGTCAAAATTAGGGTATGACAATATCTTACTGCATGAGCTATTGATGTTGAAAGTAGCATCCTAATTGTGATTGTTTTAATTTTACTCTGATTTTAATTTTAAATTACGTTGGGAAAATTAGGGTGTTACACTTTATGAGAATGAATATTTCTTTAGAAAAATAAGGATCAAATTCAACGACTTTGATGAAATGTCACATTTGTAACATTTTAATGCACTCTAGGAGACTTATATGTGTCACCTCCCTACCATACCTTACAAGTGTGGACGCATGTGGGGGCCTTTGCGGTAACAATGTTTTGTCTTTGCATGGTGAATTAAATGTGTATGTTCGTCATGCCAACTATCACACTTAACATCTCTACGGAGTTCTTTCTTTCCAAGGGACATTCTTAACTAACAATCTCCATCAACAATGTCTATTCATAGACTGGTCTCACTGTTTTCCATATCAACCCTCCTTGTTTCAAAGCTGGTAGTAAGGACTTATATGCGACTATTTCTAGTTGGTCAAATACCTGTTAAAATCAGCCATAGATCTAATCTAATAGGATTGCACCATTCAGAGACATACATATTGATCTTCATTCCTAGACACCACATATGAGCACGATCTCCCTTTTTATTTTGATCGTTAATCCACATCTAACGGTTGCACATACTCCACATTGGACAAATCGATAACGGTTTCAACCATTTCATTTATACAAGTGTGACCCTTAGTCACACCCAAATATTTTCGTAACACACATTTTCAAATTTTCATTTCATTAACATTGATTTTGATTTAAGTGTTGTAGTGATAATTTTGTAGATATTCCCACCAAAGGAGTATATATAGAGAACATGAACATAATAGAAACAAAGAAGATTAACTTCATGATCAGAAAAAGAATAGGCATAACCATCCCAAATCCCAACCTCGTAACCCTCAAACAAATCCACGCTTTGATAATCATCAACGGTTTCGACACTTCCTCCAACGTTGTCTTTCTCAGAAACCTAGTATCAACAATCGCCACCTCACTTGTGGGCCCCATTGCAACTCCAACGGTCATAAACTATGCACACCAACTGTTTGCCCAAATTCCCGAACCAGACACATTCATGTGGAATGCCATGATTCGTGGTTCCTCTCAGAGCCCTGATCCTCTACGAACTATCTCATTGTATTCTCAAATGCACAGATGTTTCGTTAAACCTGATAACTACACTTTCCCATTTGTTCTCAAAGCATGTACTAAGCTTTTCTGGGTCAATACTGGTTCAGCGGTTCATGGCAGGGTTTTGAGATTTGGGTTTGGTTCAAATATGTTTGTGAGGAATGCTCTTTTGGTTTTTCATGCTAAATGTGGTGACTTGAAGGTAGCAACTTCACTTTTTGATGATTCTTGTAAGAGTGATGTGGTTGCTTGGTCTTCACTCATTGCTGGTTATGCGAAACGTGGAGATTTGAATTATGCGCGAAAACTATTTGATGAAATGCCTGAAAGAGACTTGGTGTCGTGGAATGTGATGATTACTGGGTATGCTAAGCAAAAGGAGATGGAGAATGCGAGGTTGCTTTTTGATGAGGCTCCGGTTAGAGATGTTGTTACTTGGAACGCAGTCATCGGGGGTTATGTGGTTTGCAACTTGAACCAGCAGGCTTTGGAGTTGTTTGATGAGATGAGTAGAGCCGGGGTTTGTCCGGACGAGGTGACTTTGTTGAGTTTGTTGTCTGCTTGTGCTGGTTTGGGGGATTTGGAAATTGGTAAAAAAGTACATGATAAGGTTATGGAGATTAGTAAGGGAAAGTTGAGCACGTTATTAGGGAATGCAATTGTTGATATGTATGCTAAATGTGGAAACATTGATGAAACACTTCATGTGTTTCGGTCAATAAGAGATAAAGATGTGATCTCGTGGAACTCGGTCATTGTTGGTTTGGCTTTCCATGGACATGCCGAGGAATCACTTGGTTTGTTCAAGGAGATGCTGAGGACTAAGGTTTGTCCGAATGATATAACTTTTGGTTGTGTTTTGGCAGCGTGTAGTCATGCTGGTAAAATCGACGAGGGTTATAAATATTTTGATCTTATGAGAAGTGAATATAAGATTGAGCCGAACATTATGCATTACGGGTGTATGGTAGACATGCTAGGACGCGCTGGACTTTTAAAGGAAGCGGTTAAGTTCATCAAATCCATGAAAATTGAACCTAATGCAATAGTTTGGAGGACTCTGCTTGGAGCTTGTAAGGTTCATGGAGATGTGGAGTTGGCAAAAGTGGCTAATGAGAAACTTCTTAGAATGAGAAAGGACCAGAGTGGTGACTATGTGTTGATGTCAAATTTATACGCTTCGCGAGGTGAGTGGGATGGGGTTGAGAAGGTAAGAAAGTTAATGGACAATAGTGGTGTGACGAAAAGCCGCGGCTCTAGCTTTGTTGAAACATGAACATTGGTAAGGGTTGTCTTAAGTTTTCGGATAGAGATCATATTTTACCATGGTTTGACCGTGACATCTATTTTGAGACCCTTTTCAGACAGTTTGAACGTGTTAAATTTTTAGTCATGTGTGGTAGTTTGTCTTGCACGCACTCAAAGACGGCTCTGACATTAGTTGATGTTGTAACCATTTTTTTAAATTATGGTTGTAGTGGTAACTAAATAATGTCACAATTTTGCAGAAAATGATGCAAACATTGAATATCAAACAGATAGATAAATATAAACATGATACATTAATAGTATAAAATTAGATATCTCTCACAGTCTCACACTCACTTTTTTTTCAATGATTACAAATAGGCATGCATTGCATGTAATTAGATTGGTTTAACGTTTTGATAGAACAAGAGCAGACAAAAGGATTAAGATAATGAAGAGAGGAATTGCAATGAAGGATCCAATCATTGAACCAGAAATTCTCTCACAAAAAGAGTTATATTGCTGACAGAAAGCAAACCAATTTGCTTTGGCATTTCCTTTGTGTGCCAAATAAACAATAGATGCTGCTGCTGAAGATCCAGCTGTCAATGAAGCTAGCATTATCTGCATATATTTTGAATTAAGTCAATTAAATCATGAGCACAATTTTAACTATATGTCATTTTGTATTTTTACTCATTTGTCTATCTATTAAGCTTTCTATAGCCTTTGGAACAAAAGTGTATCCGGTGTTTAAGATGTGTCTGTGTCTGTCTGACATCGACAAATGTGTTTAATTATTTCAAATTATCACTGATGTTCTCGAAGTGTCAGTGTTGTGTCTAGTGTCTGTGTGCGTTCAATGTGTCAGTGTCGTGTCTTGTGTCCATGTACGTACCGTGTCCAAGATTATCAGTATAACCCTAGTCATTCCTGCACTGCTCCTTATGATATGCAAGATGGACAAAGGTAGAGAAAGAATCAGGTAGCCACTAGCAATAACACTAGCAGCTACAAAAGACCTCAATCTTGCAAGATCATCATACTTGGCCCTAAACCTAATGAACTGAGTGAAAAAGGGAAGTGACTCATCTGTAGTTCCCATTGCAATTGCACTTCCTAAAGTGGCTCCAATTGCAATCAACCTTAAAATGAAATCAACTATGGAGCCTCCTCTCTTAATGCTTCCCTTTCGTGTAGATGATTTTTGTTCAACATAAGTCGAGTTCATCATTTTTTCTTAGTACAAGGAAATATATTAATTTGAACCTTAATATAGGAAAGGAGGTTAAAGGGATATAATAGAATTGATAGGTGTACTTTGAATGAGAGAATAGTAGCTATTTATAGACATTTGTTTCATGTTCATAAACTATACATGATTAAAATAAAAAAAAAATCCAACAAATCCATTTGGTTGGAATAAATTAACTTTTCTATGAAAACACAACATATATACAATATTTTGTTCTATCAAAAATCACTTATTAAGAGTTTGTTTCATCTTATCATAAATTCTGAGTTCAAATCTAATACAAGGTGTAACAAAATTAGATTAAAAAAATACTAGACTACTAATTATTTATGTTTACTATAGGTCAAAATAATTTCACATTGGAAATCAAGGCTAAGTTTTTTTTTTTTATCATGTTCATTCTCTTTAACTTTACGATATTTTTTTTAAAAATAAAGTTGTAAACGTTCTCACATGCTTGCATCCTGTTACGGGTTGGCTAATCAAAATAATTCTACATTATTTGGGTTTCGAGGCTGAGTAGTTTATATATAACATTCACACTCTTTAACACATGCGATACATCTTTTCTAAATAACAAAGTCGTGAGGATTTTCACATTAAAAACAGACATTATCTCTTATAAAAAATGTGTTGCAAAATTGAGGTCGGTCGAAATAATTTTAATTCTTCGAGTTGAGACACGATAAATAAATAAATATATATCGTAAGCATTATAGTGCCTACCAGGACCTTGAGTTAGTTGGAATTTCGTAAGCATGTTATAAAGAGAAGGTGATAATTGGAACCAAATGTTAACAGGTCATGTTGGATGAATTTACTTCGTTGAAGGTTGTAGAAGAGAGATTGAGGGAGTAAGCATTGAACTATGTTTTGGCATAGTATGATAAGAAGTGGATGAGTTTTTGAAAGTATAAAGGTATAATTTTTGTCGGAAATTAATTATAACCGTGTGCCTTCGCTATGTAGTGATGTTGATTCGTTGCCTTAGGAGTGCGGTATATGGGATGCAAAGTATAGATAGTTTCGTAAATGTTTTTGGAAATGGTGGACCGTGAGTTACGAGATCGATTAAAAACTATATGTTGTTGTTATTATGGGATGAAGCGAGAGAAATATAAGTATCGTTGTATGTGTTTGACTATTAAGACAAAAGTAAAATAGTAATTGTGCAATATTATCTTTATGGAATTTATGACTTAAGGGTTTAATTAATATGAAATTTGAAACGTTGGAAGGATGATCCAACGAGTGAGTAGAAGTAATGTGAAACTATGAAATGACCATGGATGTGTTGTAGAAGATAGTGGTGACTGGTATGTATTACAGTGGATATGGAGTATGGATTGTACCTTTCATATTTATTTGGATAATTTGAAGATGATAACTTTTGGAAGATATCCTTATCTATGATGAAAGTAGAAAAAGGATTTGTGGAATGCTGGAAATTGAAGTATAAGAATTGGAAAAGATACAGTTATATACTAGACTATCAAGAATGATTTTTATGAACAGGTGTAGATGTGTTTGATTGTGTTGTTCAGAGGGAGGTATGAGTCTGTCCGAAGTAGATGTGGATCTACAAGGATGTAAGCGAGTAAGTTATAAGAGATTAGAATGTATTTGGACTTAGTTGGTTGTTATTGCAGGTTATGAAACGTTTTCCAAGTTCGTATTTTGTTGTTCGGATAACTTGTGAAAGATAAGTCGTTCGTTGAGAATGGTTGTTTTGAGGGAGAGCGCTGGAGATTCGGAGTAAGAATTAACTACGGTTACAATATGATTTTGTTTGATTCTGACAAGCTGTGGATAGAATGTTGGATAATGATGTGATAAGTTGATAGATTATTAATACTTGATCGTGAAGTCATAGTTGGTATTATATGATGAGAGAAGAATTATGAAAGTATTTATCTTACCCATGGATTGGAAGTGGATGAGAGTAAAATGGTGTTGAGTATCCGATAATATTGTTGCTATGATTGGAGATTGAAGTGTTCGGTAATCACATGAGCATACAATTCCGATTTGATCGGGAAGAGTGGAGTATGAAACGACTAAGATGGTCGGAATGTCTGAGATAGGGAGTTGGGAATTTTCCTATGTTTGCATTGATAATTAAAGAGTTGAAATTGAGTTAGTAGTCAAGAGAATTGCATTCGAATATTGAGGTATGTTTAGTGAATTGTTATAATTGTGGTGAAGATTAGAAAGAGCAAAGTTAGATGTGAACTTCATGGAATAGATAGCTGCGAGTAATCAGAGTGCGCAACAGAAGAGTGAAGTGGTGTAATTGTTTGTATGTAAATGGCTAGTAAAGGCCCAAGATATTGAGCGATAAGACCTGTTGAGGTATTGAGACTATTGGACATCCCGGAATGGATGGGTAATGGTAAGAAGTTATCTACACATCGAGAATTACGGGATATGAAGAGATATTAATATATGTGATATGTGTGCTTCATTGATGGGTTATGATTATATTGTTTTAGTGGAGAAACTGCAAGGTTAGTCCGTTATCAGTATTGTTGTAGCTAGACGATGTGTATCATGAGATTTTGGTGCTTGTCCTTGTTATCGCCTCATTACCTTTGCTGATGGTACGAGTGCGAGTAACTAATTCCTATGATGAGGATTAGGGAAGTGTTACCTATGGTGATGGTAACAATTTTTGTTGTGTTCTATTTCAGGTGTATACCTACGTGTTGTGAATTGTGATTGTGATGTTTTTGTTGTTGTGGTAGTTTCGTGGCACTAAAATTGTTGTTTTGGATTAATTATAGAATTATCGGTTATGGAAAGGGAGTGATTAGACGGGTGCGATAGTATATCTAAGTAATTCCATTGAGTGCTATTTTCGAGGACGAAAATAAAATAAGTGGGGGAGAGTTGTAAAACCCCGATTTCATAATTTATTTAATAAAATAATTATTATGTATATGGGTGGTTTTTTTGAAATTATAAGTGAAGAATTATTTATTTAAATAATAATGTAATGATAATATGGTATTATTTGAATATTATTACTAAATAAATAAAATAGTAAGGGGGGAGAAAGGGTTCTTTATTGGTGATCTAACATGAAAAGGTAGTTGAGAGGTCCTTACTCTCCTAGGGATTGTGTGATTTGGTATAATTTGATGAATTGTGGTATGAATATGGAATTGCATGATTGATTGTTGTATTTGGAATAATCATTGTTTGAATTGATATAATTGGATTAACATGAAAACTGTTATATGAATGTTGTTGTTGATGATGTGAATTGAGAAGAGGAAGAGAAACTTAAAATCCCTAATTTGATTAGTAATATTAGGTTGGAAAGATATGTGGTGTTGAAGGTCTTAAAATCAGTATAAGAATGACATTGGGACTGTTTTGAGTGATAAAAGTGAGATATAATCAATTGAACCTGAACTGGTATGAGATGGGGAATGAAAAGTGATTTTTGGGAAAAAGCTGATTTTTGGGCGCAGGGCTCCTGACACGGGCCGTGTCACACGACACGGGTGGCCATGTCAGGCTACGGGAACAAGATTGGGAGGATTTTTGGGAAGATTGGAGATCAGAGGGTGTGACACGGGCCGTGTCACACGACACGGGTGGCCGTGTCACAGTTCTGTACTTTGGAAAATGATGTTTTCAGGATGGTTCGTCAGGCCGTGTGACACAGGCTGTGTCAGGGGACACGGGGGGCCGTGTCAGGCCTCTGTATTTGGGAAATTCATGTTATTTTAAGCCGGTTTCATCCTGTTCCCTTGGTCTACTTTCTTACCATTAGTCTAAGGCTTTGAGAATAACATCCATGAGTAACTATAGGACCTGACAACCGATAATTAGTGTGTGAGTTTTATATGATTATTGTGGATAGTATAACTTTATTAATTGGTTACTTAAAATGTGTTGAGTATGGCGATGTTATTATAATTCTTGTACAAACTATATGATGGGATGTTTAATAACCGATGAAGATCACGAGGATCATATTGATTGGTAATATTGTTGATTGTATGCTTTGCGTAGACCCCATGAGGTACGGTTGGTAGCGGTGAGGATCGGAAGGATCATGTTATATTGGAAAATGTATCGAAAATCATTGAGAGTGGAATTAACGAGGAATTCATAGGATATGATAATTGGTAATTAATGTGTAGGAATATATGTGCTTATGTTGATTTATATGACTCTTGATGATAAATCATATGAATTGTGTTGATAATATGTGTGAATATTGTCTGATTGTTTATGTGACCCATGTGATGGGATGTGTGATAATTGATGAAGATCATGAGGATCGTGAAGGCATGACTGTTGTCATGCGTATTTGTATTATGGTGTATGTGTTTGAGTCTGCATATGCATACACTTTTGGTGGAATGATCATGTCTCGGTGGAGCGTAAGTGATCATTCAGGATTCGTTGAGAAACGTGGTTGCAGGGATGATCGTGTCTTGTTGGAGACGTTAACGATGCATTCAGAGTTCTATTTGATGAACCGTTATTGTGAGTCAGTACCGCATTTGCATTGTGTCATTGAGTCACTTTGCATTGATTGAATTAATGATGTATGATATGTGTTGATGAACTATTTGAGATATCGATTAATTGTATGATGTATGATGTGTATTTGATGAATAGAGGTGGGACTACCCCGTAAGATGTTATTTGCACCGTTAATATATTGAATTGTTTTCTCACCCCTTTGTTGTTTGGTTGCGTTTATGCTTCTTCGGAAGTACAGATGATTCAGGTACTTGAGTATGCTCGGAGTACAAGTTGTTTGGTCGAGTCCTAGGAGTCGCTCTGATTCGTAACATGGGAAATGGGGATATTTGTTATTTAATTATTCTTGTTGTAATAGTTACATATCATATTTTGTTGAAACTTATAAATTAAGTGAATTGATGAATTTTGTGGATATTTGGCGAATTGCCGATTGTTGAATAAAAAGATATTTCCGCTGTTTTTAATAAATGATTATACTTTTGGTTGATTTTGAAAATGTAACTACTCACTTGTTAATTAAACTCTGATTTATCTGAAAACTTATGTTATTTTAGAAAATGGGAAAAGTGGGTGTTACAATTGGTATCAGAGCAGTTCGATCCGTCCGACCAGGTTGTCGTGTGTCGTTTGTCCCAGAGTATACAATATGTGTGTGAAACACTATCGGTACTTGCTTGTTTGCTAGCTGTTTGTTTGAAGATGTTTATTGAAAATAAGTGGGGGAGAAGTTATGGTTTCTCCTGAGAGTTGGCTTGTGGTGTGTTGGAATTGTGGTGTGGCACAGGTTGCTAAGGTTGGCGTTGACTAAGGATTTGCTCGTGAAGCAACTTAGTTCGCATGATGCAAGGAACATTATTAAAGTTGGGAAATGTGGATTATGACCATCATGATTGTCGGCTATCTATTGGAAAATTGAGGAACTGATCACCCTCAATCCCTTGTTAATAGTAGACGAAATCGTGTTGGATGAAAAAGACATATTTTTCAGCTGAGATAGTATGTTCAGTCGACTGTTTGGAGTTAAGCCAATGTTATGAGTGGTTTAAAAGAATAGATGTAGATTTAGGTATCCGGAAAAGAGATGGATTTGAGGATTGAGTATGTTGATTGGATATTACTAATGGTTACTCCTTAGTGAGTAGGAAATGAATTGGAGATCGACGATTGTGAAAAGTTGAACGTTGCATCTACTGAGTATGTAGAGGAACTTTTGAGAGGGGACTCTGATGTCTAATTTGGTTGCATATATGGTATTGATTGGGAGTAAGGTTACAGCGATGGACCATCTGTAAAGTATGAATTGTAATTATGTTTTGAAGAATATATTAGAGGTGTTGTTATAAGTAAAGATGGAACTATTCCTTGGTCAGCCCTGGCGCTAAGAGGGATAGTGGGAGAATTCATCGACAAAAAGGAATGGTGGGAACAAGGGTGCCTTCTTGGAAAACTTCGGTGTTATTGATATAGAGAGCTGGATATATAAAGTTGCATATTGATTGGTGAATATTATAAGAATTCACCATTGTAAAAGGGATAAATTGGATTCGATTAATAAAGGATCAAGAGTGAGCTGGAATTCATCCGTAGTATTGATGTTGTTGTGAGTTGGATTATAGTGCCTACCAGGACCTTGAGTTAGTTGGAATTTCGTAAGCATGTTATAAAGAGAAGGTGATAATTTGAACCAAATGTTAACAGGTCATGTTGGATGAATTTACTTCGTTGAAGGTTGTAGAAGAGAGATTGAGGGAGTAAGCATTGAACTATGTTTTGGCATAGTATGATAAGAAGTGGATGAGTTTTTGAAAGTATAAAGGTATAATTTTTGTCGGAAATTAATTATAACCGCGTGCCTTCGCTATGTAGTGATGTTGATTCGTTGCCTTAGGAGTGCGGTATATGGGATGCAAAGTATAAATAGTTTCGTAAATGTTTTTGGAAATGGCGGACCGTGAGTTACGAGATCGATTAAAAACTATATGTTGTGGTTATTATGGGATGAAGCGAGAGAAATATAAGTATCGTTGTATGTGTTTGATTATTAAGACAAAAGTAAAATAGTAATTGTGCAATATTATCTTTATGGAATTTATGACTTAAGGGTTTAATTAATATGAAATTTGAAACGTTGGAAGGATGATCCAACGAGTGAGTAGAAGTAATGTGAAACTATGAAATGACCATGGATGTGTTGTAGAAGATAGTGGTGACTGGTATGTATTACAGTGGATATGGAGTATGGATTGTACCTTTCATATTTATTTGGATAATTTGGAGATGATAACTTTTGGAAGATATCCTTATCTATGATGAAAGTAGAAAAAGGATTTGTGGAATGTTGGAAATTGAAGTATAAGGATTGGAAAAGATACAGTTATATACTAGGCTATCAAGAATGATTTTTATGAACAAGTGTAGATGTGTTTGATTGTGTT
The DNA here is from genome assembly GCA_963966055.1 of Lathyrus aphaca. Classification (NCBI taxonomy): domain Eukaryota; kingdom Viridiplantae; phylum Streptophyta; class Magnoliopsida; order Fabales; family Fabaceae; genus Lathyrus; species Lathyrus aphaca. Next base: position 502,084,414 of record OZ014525.1, read on the forward strand.
GTTCAGAGGGAGGTATGAGTCTGTCTGAAGTAGATGTGGATCTACAAGGATGGAAGCGAGTAAGTTATAAGAGATTAGAATGTATTTGGACTTAGTTGGTTGTTATTGCAGGTTATGAAAAGTTTTCCAAGTTCTTATTTTGTTGTTCGGATAACTTGTGAAAGATAAGTCGTTCGTTGAGAATGGTTGTTTTGAGGGAGAGCGCTGGAGAGTCGGAGTAAGAATTAACTACGGTTACAATATTATTTTGTTTGATTCTGACAAGCTGTGGATAGAATGTTGGATAATGATGTGATAAGTTGATAGGTTATTAGTACTTGATCGTGAAGTCATAGTTGGTATTATATGATGAGAGAGGAATTATGAAAGTATTTATCTTACCCATGGATTGGAAGTGGATGAGAGTAAAATGGTGTTGAGTATCCGATGATATTGTTGCCATGATTGGAGATTGAAGTGTTCGGTAATCACATGAGCATACAATTCCGATTTGATCGGGAAGAGTGGAGTATGAAATGACTAAGATGGTCGGAATGTCTGAGATAGGGAGTTGGGAATTTTCCTATGTTTGCATTGATAGTTAAAGAGTTGAAATTGAGTTAGTAGTCAAGAGACTTGCATTCGAATATTGAGGTATGTTAAGTGAATTGTTATAATTGTGGTGAAGATTAGAAAGAGTAAAGTTAGATGTGAACTTCATGGAATAGATAGCTGCGAGTAATCAGAGTGCGCAACATAAGAGTGAAGTGGTGTAATTGTTTGTATATAAATGGCTAGTAAAGGCCCAAGATATTGAGCGATAAGACCTGTTGAGGTATTGAGACTATTGGACATCCCGGAATGGATGGGTAATGGTAAGAAGTTATCTACACATCGAGAATTACGGGATATGCAGAGATATTAATATATGTGATATGTGTGCTTCATTGATGGGTTATGATTATATTGTTTTAGTGGAGAAACTGCAAGGTTAGTCCGTTATCAGTATTGTTGTAGCTAGACGATGTGTATCATGAGATTTTGGTGCTTGTCCTTGTTATCGCCTCGTTACCTTTGGTGATGGTACGAGTGCGAGTAACTAATTCCTATGATGAGTGTAACACGGTGGGAGAACTGACTTTACGTTAATGTTGCGGATAGCAAGAGTCGCCACCGACTTTTATTTTATCCAGAAGGAAAGGGTATAAAAGAACAGGAAAGACCTTAAGAGATATTTTTGGGTCCGGGGGGTAGGTTATGTGAAGGGAAGGTGTTAGCACCCTTTACATCCATGGTTATCCATGGGCTCTTAGTTACTTAGCTCACTTTTGAATTGTTTTTGAAAGTGTAGTGTGTGAATAGAAAAATTTTCAGAATAGTTAATAATGATCCATGTACGGATGCGTAAAAACTTGTTTTTGAAAATTTGTTTGAAATTTGTTAAGTGTGAAAAGTTTTTGAAGTGAGCAAGTACATAAGAGGAACCTACCCTAAAGTTTTAAGTCTTTCTTGTTCTTTATCCTTTCATTGGTAAGACTATCCCTACTATTAAGGAGTAGGTAGTCATTACCTTGGATGTAAGGGACATAAGAGGGACATTCTGTTTTATGAAGGCAACTGTGGGGTGTAATAAGCATAAAGGAGGGACTATCATCATTATTCGAAGGGACTTGATTCGTAAAGGCAACCATGAGGGGCTTGATGATTTTCTTTTTAAAGGAACTTGCTTTATACACCCCACTTGACCTTATTCGTAGGCAACTTGAGGGATAACCTTAGAAATGTGAGACGGCGATTAAAAATCGACTTACGTGTGTGAGTGTTTAATATTAATTATCTTATATTTAAAAGTGATCTAGAATTAATTTTAAATAACATACATGTTTTTCACTCCCTAATTACTAACCATAACAAAAAATAATTAAATAATTACAAAATTTACATCCAGGAGCATTTACATAATAATTATAATAATAAGCGAAATAAATAATAAGCAAATAATAATAATTTAACAATAAATAACGGGTTAGTAGTAATAAAAATTAAGAAATAGGATTAGTAAAAATATTAAGAATAAATAAGGTTAGTAAAAATAATTAAATTTAATGAAACAATAATAATTATAAAAATAGACAAGGTTAGAAAAATAAGATAAAAATTTAGGATAATAATAAACAAACAATAAGAATATGATTAGCAATAATAATTAATAGAAATAAATAGAGAAAATATTATAATAACATGATTAAACACAAAATTTGATTTTAATTTAGAAACATAGATAATTAAATAGTTACCATAATATAAAGTTCTAAATATAACATAATTATAAATTTTTAATCATTTACAAAATTTAATTATTTAAAAAAAAAAACATTTATACATTTTAAGTATCGTATTTACAAAAATAATTATATTTATAAATCGGGGACAGTTTATACTAGTTTCGGTCAAAAATCAAATTAAATCGGGGACAGTTTGATATGTTACGATCTTTCACATATCATTTATATATTTTACGAGGGAATATTATGATGAAATTCCATGCAAAAAATCAACTTAAAATTAGATTCTATGAAACATTTCGAAATGCATGTTTCGGTCAAAAATCATAGTATATTATTCACTAGTTTTGGTCAAAAAAATCAAATTTAATTGGGACTATTTGAAATGATACGAGACGTTTCAAATCATTTATATGTGTTACGAAGGAAGGTTATGATGGAATTCCATGGAAAAAATTCATTTGAAAACTAGATTCAATGAAACTTTTTGAAATGCAAGTTTCAGTCAAAAAATCATAATATATTATACACTAGTTTATACTAGTTTCGGTCTAAAATAAAATTAAATCGGGGACTGTTCGAAATGATATGAAACTTCACATATCATTTATATATTTTACGAGGGAAGTTTATGATGGAAGTCGATGCAAAAACATATCTGAAAATTAGATTCTATGAAACGTTTCGAAATCCAAGTTTCGGTCAAAAATCATAGTATATTATACACTAGTTTCGGCCAAAAAAATCAAATTTAATTGGGGACTATTTGAAATGATACGAGACTTTTCAAATCATTTATATATGTTAAGAGGGAAGGTTATGATGGAAGTCCATGCAAAAAAATCATCTGAAAACTAGATTCTATGAAACTTTTCGAAATGCAAGTTTCGGTCAAAAATCATAGTATATTATACACTAGTTTCGGTCAAAAAAATAAAATTTAATTCGGGACTATTTGAAATTATACAAGACTTTTCAAATCATTTATATATGTTAAGAGGGAAGGTTATGATGGAAGTCTATGCAAAAAAAATCATCTGAAAACTAGATTCAATGAAACTTTTAAAATGCAAGTTTCGGTCAAAAAATCACAATATATTATACACTAGTTTATACTAGTTTCGGTCAAAAATCAAATTAAATCTGGGACAGTTCGAAATGATACGAAATTTCATATATCATTTATATATTTTACGAGGGAATATTATGATGAAATTCCATGCAAAAAATCAACTGAAAATTAGATTCTATGAAACTTTTCGAAATGCATGTTTCGGTCAAAAATTATAGTATATTATTCACTAGTTTCGGTCTAAAAAATCAAATTTTATTGGTAGTATTTGAAATGATACGTGACTTTTCAAATCATTTATATATGTTAAGAGGGAAGGTTATGATGGAAGTCCATGCAAAAAAATCATCGGAGAACTAGATTCTATGAAACTTTTCGAAATGCAAGATTCGTTCAAAAAATCATAATATATTATACACTAGTTTAAACTAGTTTCGGTCAAAAATCAAATTAAATCGGGGACTCTTCGAAATGATATGAAACTTCACATATCATTTATATATTTTACGAGGGAAGGTTATGATGGAAGTCGATGCAAAATATTATCTGAAAATTAGATTCTATGAAACTTTTCGAAATGCAAGTTTCAGTCAAAAATCATAGTATATTATACACTAGTTTCGGCCAGAAAATTTAAATTTAATTGGGGACTATTTGAAATGATACGAGACTTTTCAAATCATTTATATATGTTAAGAGGGAAGGTTGTGATGGAAGTCCATTCAAAAAAATCATCTGAAAACTAGATTCAATGAAACTTTTAGAAATGCAAGTTTCGGTCAAAAAATCATAATATATTATACACTAGTTTATACTAGTTTAGGTCAAAAATCAAATTAAATCGGGGACAGTTCGAAATGTTACGAAATTTCACATATCATTTGTATATTTTACGAGGGAATATTATGATGAAAGTCAATGCAAAAAATCAACTGAAAATTAGATTCTATGAAACTTTTCGAAATGCATTTTTCGGTCAAAAATCATAGTATATTATACACTAGTTTCGGTCAAAAAAATCAAATTTAATTGGGACTATTTGAAATGATACGAGACTTTTCAAATCATTTATATATGTTAAGAGGGAAGGTTAAGATGGAAGTCCATGCAAAAAAAATCATCTGAAAACTAGATTCTATGAAACTTATCGAAATGCAAGTTTCTGTCAAAAATCATAGTATATTATACACTAGTTTCGGTCAAAAAATCAAATTTAATTCGGGACTATTTAAAATGATACAAGACTTTTCAAATTATTTATATATGTTAAGAGGGAAGGTTATGATGGAAGTCCATGCAAAAAAAATCATCTGAAAACTAGATTCTATGAAACTTTTCGAAATGCAAGTTTCGGTTAAAATATCATAATATATTATACACTAGTTTATACTAGTTTTGGTCATAAATCAAATTAAATCGGGGACAGTTCGAAATGATACGAAATTTCACATATCATTTATATATTTTACGAGGGAATATTATGATGAAATTCCATGCAAAAAATCAACTGAAAATTAGATTCTATGAAACTTTTCGAAATGCATGTTTCGGTCAAAAATTATAGTATATTATTCACTAGTTTCGGTCAAAAAAATCAAATTTTATTGGTAGTATTTGAAATGATACGTGACTTTTCAAATCATTTATATATGTTAAGAGGGAAGGTTATGATGGAAGTCCATGCAAAAAAATCATCGGAGAACTAGATTCTATGAAACTTTTCGAAATGCAAGATTCGTTCAAAAAATCATAATATATTATACACTAGTTTAAACTAGTTTCGGTCAAAAATCAAATTAAATCGGGGACTCTTCGAAATGATATGAAACTTCACATATCATTTATATATTTTACGAGGGAAGGTTATGATGGAAGTCGATGCAAAATATTATCTGATAATTAGATTCTATGAAACTTTTCGAAATGCAAGTTTCAGTCAAAAATCATAGTATATTATACACTAGTTTCGGCCAGAAAATTTAAATTTAATTGGGGACTATTTGAAATGATACGAGACTTTTCAAATCATTTATATATGTTAAGAGGGAAGGTTGTGAATGAAGTCCATTCAAAAAAATCATCTGAAAACTAGATTCAATGAAACTTTTAGAAATGCAAGTTTCGGTCAAAAAATCATAATATATTATACACTAGTTTATACTAGTTTAGGTCAAAAATCAAATTAAATCGGGGACAGTTCGAAATGTTACGAAATTTCACATATCATTTGTATATTTTACGAGGGAATATTATGATGAAAGTCAATGCAAAAAATCAACTGAAAATTAGATTCTATGAAACTTTTCGAAATGCATTTTTCGGTCAAAAATCATAGTATATTATACACTAGTTTCGGTCAAAAAAATCAAATTTAATTGGGACTATTTGAAATGATACGAGACTTTTCAAATCATTTATATATGTTAAGAGGGAAGGTTAAGATGGAAGTCCATGCAAAAAAAATCATCTGAAAACTAGATTCTATGAAACTTATCGAAATGCAAGTTTCTGTCAAAAATCATAGTATATTATACACTAGTTTCGGTCAAAAAATCAAATTTAATTCGGGACTATTTAAAATGATACAAGACTTTTCAAATTATTTATATATGTTAAGAGGGAAGGTTATGATGGAAGTCCATGCAAAAAAAATCATCTGAAAACTAGATTCTATGAAACTTTTCGAAATGCAAGTTTCGGTTAAAATATCATAATATATTATACACTAGTTTATACTAGTTTTGGTCATAAATCAAATTAAATCGGGGACAGTTCGAAATGATACGAAATTTCACATATCATTTATATATTTTACGAGGGAATATTATGATGAAAGTCCATGCAAAAAATCAACTGAAAATTAGATTCTATGAAATTTTTCGAAATGCATGTTTCGGTCAAAAATCATAGTATATTATTCACTAGTTTCGGTCAAAAAATATCAAATTTAATTGGGACTATTTGAAATGATACGTGACTTTTCAAATCATTTATATATGTTAAGAGAGAACGTTATGATGGAAGTCCATGCAAAAAAATCATCTGAAAACTAGATTCAATGAAACTTTTCGAAATGCAAGTTTTGGTCAAATAATCATAATATATTATACACTAGTTTATACTAGTTTCGGTCAAAAATCAAATTAAATCGGCGACTGCTCGAAATGATATGAAACTTCACATATCATTTATATATTTTACGAGGGAAGGTTATGATGGAAGTCGATGCAAAAAATTATTTGAAAATTAGATTCTATGAAACTTTTCGAAATGCAAGTTTCTGTCAAAAATCATAGTATGTTATACACTAGTTTCGGCCAAAAAAATCAAATTTAAATCGGGGACTGTTCGAAATGATACGATACTTTTCAAATAATTTATATATGTTAATAGGGAAGGGTATGATGGAAGTCCATGCAAAAAAATCATCTGAAAACTAGATTCTATGAAACTTTTCGAAATGCAAGTTTCGGTCAAAAATCATAGTATATTATACACTAGTTTCGGTCAAAAAAATAAAATTTAATTTGGGACTATTTGAAATGATACAAGACATTTTAGATCATTTATATATGTTTTAAGGGAAGGTTATGATGGAAGTCCATGCAAAAAAATCATCTGAAAACTAGATTCTATGAAACTTTTCGAAATGCAAGTTTCGGTCAAAAAATCATAATATATTATACACTAGTTTATACTAGTTTCGGTAAAAAATAAAATTAAATTGGGGACAGTTCGAAATGATCCGAAATTTCACATATCATTTATATATATTAGGATGGAATATTATGATGAATATCCATGCAAAAAATCAACTGAAAATTAGATTCTATGAAACTTTTCGAAATTCACGTGTCCGTCAAAAATTATAGTATATTATACACTAGTTTCTGTCAAAAAAATCAAATTTAATTGGGACTATTTGAAATGATACGAGACTTTTCAAATTATTTATATATGTTAAGAGTGAAGGTTATGATGTAAGTCCATGCAAAGAAATCATCTGAAAACTAGATTCTATGAAACTTTTCGAAATGCAAGTTTTGGTCAAAAAAACATAATATATTATTCACTAGTTTCTATTAGTTTCGGTTAAAAATCAAATTAAATCGGGGACAGTTCGAAATGATATGAAACTTCATATATCATTTATATATTTTACGAGGGAAGGTTATGATGGAAGTCGACGCAAAACATTATCTAAAAATTAGATTCTATGAAACTTTTCGAAATTCAAGTTTCGGTTAAAAATTATAGTATATAATACACTAGTTTCGGCCAAAAAAATCAAATTTAATTGTGGACTATTTGAAATGATACGAGACTTTTCAAATCATTTATATATGTTAAGAGGGAAGGTTGTGATGGAAGTCCATTCAAAAAAATCATCTAAAAACTAGATTCTATGAAACTTTTCGAAATGCAAGTTTCGGTCAAAAATCATAGTATATTATACACTAGTTTCGGTCAAAAAAATCAAATTTAATTGGGGACTATTTGAAATGATACGAGACTTTTCAAATAATTTATATATGTTAAGAGGGAAGGATATGATTGAAGTCCATTCAAAAAAATCATCTGAAAACTAGATTCTATGAAACTTTTCAAAATGCAAGTTTCGGTCAAAAAATCACAATATATTATACACTAGTTTATAATAGTTTCGGTCAAAAATCAAATTAAATCGGGGACAGTTCGAAATGTTACGAAATTTCACATATCCTTTGTATATTTTACGAGCTAATATTATGATGAAAGTCCATGCAAAATATCAACTGAAAATTAGATTCTATGGAACTTTTCGAAATGCATGTTACGGTCAAAAATCATAGTATATTATTCACTAGTTTCGGTCAAATAACTCAAATTTAATTGGGACTATTTGAAATGATACGAGACTTTTCAAATCATTTATATATGTTAAGAGGGAAGGTTATGAATGAAGTCCATGGGAAAAATTCATCTGAAAACTAGATTCAATGAAACTTTTCGAAATGTAAGTTTCGGTCAAAATATCATAATATATTATACACTAGTTTATACTAGTTTCGGTCAAAAATCAAATTAAAATCGGGCACTCTTCAAAATGATATGAAACTTTACATATCATTTATATATTTTACGAAGGAAGGTTATGATGGAAGTCGATGCAAAAATTTATCTGAAAATTAGATTCTATGAAACATTTCGAAATCCATGTTTCGGTCAAAAATCATAGTATATTATACACTAGATTCGGCCAAAATAATCAAATTTAATTGGGGACTATTTGAAATGATACGAGACTTTTCAAATCATTTATATATGTTAAGAGGGAAGGTTATGATGGAAGTCCATGCAAAAAAATCATCTGAAAATTAGATTCTATGAAACTTTTCGAAGTGCAAGTTTTGGTCAAAAATCATACTATATTATACACTAGTTTCGGTAAAAAATATCAAATTTAATTGGGGACTATTTGAAATGATACGAGACTTTTCAAATCATTTATATATGTTAAGAGGGAAGGTTATGATGGAAGTCCATGCAAAAAAATCATCTGAAAACTAGATTCTATGAAACTTTTCGAAATGCAAGTTTCGGTCAAAAAATCATAAAATATTATACACTAGTTCATACTAGTTTCGGTCAAAAATCAAATTAAATCGGGGATAGTTCAAAATGATACGAAATTTCATCTATCATTTATATATTTTACGAGGGATTATTATGATGAAAGTCCATGCAAAAAATTAACTGAAAATTAGATTCTATGAAACTTTTCGAAATGCAAGTTTCGGTCAAAAATCATAGTATATTATACACTAGTGTCGGCCAAAAAAATCAAATTTAATTGGGGACTATTTGAAATGATACGAGACTTTTCAAATCATTTATATATGTTAAGAGGGAAGGTTATGATGGAAGTCCATGCAAAAAATAATCTGAAAACTAGATTCTATGAAACTTTTCGAAATGTAAGTTTCGGTCAAAAAATCATAATATATTATACACTAGTTTATACTAGTATCGGTCAAAAATCAAATTAAATCGGGGACTGTTCGAAATGATATTAAACTTCACATATCATTTATATAATTTACGAGGGAAGGTTATGATGGAAGTCGATGCAAAAAATTATCTGAAAATTAGATTTTATGAAACTTTTCGAAAAGCAAGTTTCAGTCAAAAATCATAGTATGTTATACCCTAGTTTCGGCCAAAAAAATCAAATTTAAACCGGGGACTGTTCGAAATGATACGAGACTTTTCAAATCATTTATATATGTTAAGAGGGAAGGTTATGTTGGAAGTCCATGTTAAAAAAATCATCTGAAAACTAGATTCTATGAAACTTTTCGAAATGCTCGTTCCGGTCAAATATCAAAGTATATTATACACTAGTTTAGGTCAAAAAAAGCAAATTTAATTGGGGACTATTTGACATGATACTAGACTTTTCAAATCATTTATATATGTTAAGAGGGAAGATTTTGATGGAAGTCCATGCAAAAAAATTCATCTGAAAACTAGATTCTATGAAACTTTTCGAAATACAATTTTCGGTCAAATTATCATAATATATTATACATTAGTTTATACTAGTTTCGGTCAAAAATCAAATTAAATCGGGGAATATTCGAAATGATACGAAACTTCACATATAATTTATATATTTTACGAGGGAAGGTTATGGTGGAAGTCCATGCAAAAAATCATCGGAATATTAGATTCTATGAAAATTTTCGAAATACATGTTTCGGTCAAAAATCATACTATATTATACACTAGTTTCGGTAAGAAATACAAATTAAATCGGGTAATATTTTAAATGATAACAAACTTTTCAGGTCATTTATATATGTTACAAGGGATGGTTATGATGGAAGTCCATTCAAAAAAATCATCTGAAAACTAGATTCTATGAAACTTTTAGAAATGCAAGTTTCGGTCAAAAAATCATAATATATTATACAATAGTTTATACTAGTTTCGCTTAAAAATAAAATTAAATCGGGGACAGTCGGAAATAATACGAAACATCACATATCATTTATATATTTTACGAGGGAAGGATATGATGGAAGTCCATGCAATAAATCATCGGAACATTAGATTCTATGAAACGTTTCGAAATGCAAGTTTCAGCAAAAAATCATAATATATACACTAGTTTATACTAGTTTCGGTCAAAAATATAATTAAATCGGGGACTATTCGAAATGATAAGAAACTTTACATATAATTTATATATTTTACGAGGGAAGATTATGATGGAAGTCCATGCAAAAAATGATCGGAAAATTAGATTATATGAAAATTTTCGAAATGCGATTTTCGGTCAAAAATCATAGTATATTATACACTAGTTTCGGTCAAAAAAATCAAATTTAATAGGGGACTATTTGAAATGATACGAAACTTTTCAGATCATTTTAAAAGGGAAGGTTATAATGGAAGTCCATGCAAAAAATTCATCTGAAAACTAGATTCTATGAATCTTTTCGAATGCAAGTTTCAATTAAAAAATCATAATATATTATACACTAGTTTATACTAGTTTCGGTCAAAAGTCAATGTAAATCGGGGACAGTTCGTAATGATACGAAACTTCACATATCATTTATATATTTTACGAGGGAAAGTTATGATGGAAGTCCATGCAAAAAATCATCGGAAAATTAGATTCTATGAAACTTTTCGAAATGAAAGTTTCGTTCAAAAAATCATAATGTCTAAACTAGTTTTTACTGGTTTCAGTCAAAAATCAAATTAAATCGAGGACTGTTCGAAATGATACGAAACTTCACATATCATTTATATATTTTACGAGGGAAGGTTATGATGGAAGTCCATGCAAAAAATAATAGGAAAATTAAATTCTATGAAACTTTTCGAAATGCAAATTTCGGACAAAAATCATAGTATATTATACACTAGTTCCGGTAAAAAAAATCAAATTTAATCGGGGACTATTTGAAATTATATGAAACTTTTCAGATCATTTATATATGTTAAGAGGGAAGGTTATGATGGAACTCCATTCAAAAAATCATCTGAAAATTAAATTCTATGAAAATTTTCGAAATGCAATTTTGAGTCAAAAAAAAAATATTATACATTAGTTTATACTAGTTTCAGTCAAAAATTAAATTAAATCGAGGACTGTTAGAAATGATACGAAACTTCAGATATCATTTACATATTATACGAGGGAAGGTTATGATGGAAGTCCATGCATAAAATCATTGGAAAATTAGATTCTATGAAAATTTTCGAAATGCATGTTTCGGTAAAATATCATAGTATATTATACACTAGTTTCGGTTAGAAAATAAAATTTAATTGGGGACTATTTTAAATGATAACAAACTCTTCAGATCGTTTATATTTGTTATGAGGGAAGTTTATGATGGAGGTCCATGCAAAAAAATCATCTGAAAAGTAGATTCTATGAATCTTTTAGAAGTGCAAGTTTCAGTAAAAAAATCATAATATATTATACACTAGTTTATACTAATTTCGGTCAAAAATCAAATTAAATCGGGGACAGTTCGAAATGTTATGATCTTTCACATATCATTTATATATATTTTGCGAGGGAATGTTATGATGTATGTCCATGCAAAAAATCACCGGAACATTAGATTCTATGAAACTTTTTCGAAATTCACGTTTCGGTTAAAATATCATAATATATACACTAGTTTATACTAGTTCGATAAAAAATCAAATTAAATCGCGGACTGTTCGAAATGATAAGAGACTTTTCAGATCATTTATATATGTTAAGAGGGAAGGTTATGATGGAAGTCCATGCAAAAAAATCATCTGAAAAATAGATTCTATGAAACTTTTCGAAATGCTAGTTTCGGTCAAAAATCATAGTATATTATACACTAGTTTCGGTCAAAAAAATCAAATTTAATTTGGGACTATTTGAAATGATACGGGACTTTTCCATGCAAAAAAATCATCTGAAAACTAGATTCTATGAAACTTTTCGAAATGCAAGTTTCGGTCAAAAAATCCTAATATATTTTACATTAGTTTATACTAGTTTCGGTCAAATATCAAATTAAATCGGGGACTGTTCGAAATGATATGAAACTTCACATATCATTTATATATTTTACGAGGGAAGGTTATTTTGGAAGTCGATGCAAATAATTATCTGAAAATTAGATTCTATGAAAATTTTCGAAATTGAAGTTTCGGTCAAAAATCAATGTATATTATACAATTGTTTCGGTCAATAAAAATCAAATTTAATTGGGGACTATTTGAAATGATACAGGACTTTTTCATATCATTTATATATCTTAAGAGGGGAGGTTATGATGGAGGTCCATGCAAAAAAATCATTTGAAAACTAAATTCTATGAAACTTTTCGAAATGCAAGTTTCGGTCAAAAAATCATAATATATTATACACTAGTTTATACTAGTTTCAGTCAGAAAAAATTTAATTGGCGACTATTTGAAATGATACAGGACTTTTTCATATCATTTATATATCTTAAGAGGGGAGGTTATGATGGAAGTCCATGCAAAAAAATCATTTGAAAACTAAATTCTATGAAACTTTTCGAAATGCAAGTTTCGGTCAAAAAATCATAATATATTATACACTATTTTATACTAGTTTCGGTCAAAAATAAAATTAAATCGAGGACTGTTCGAAATGATACGAAATTTCACATATCATTTATATATTTTACGAGGGAATGTTATGATGAAGGTCCTTGCAAAAAATCAACTGAAAATTAGATTCTATGAAACTTTTCGAAATGCAAGTTTCGGTCAAAAATCATAGTATATTATACATTAGTTTCGGTCAATAAAATCAAACTTAATTGGGACTATTTGAAATGATACGATACTTTTCAAATCATTAATATATGTTAAGAGGGAAGGTTATGATGGGGACTATTTGAAATGATACAGGACTTTTTCATATCATTTATATATCTTAAGAGGGGAGGTTATGATGGAAGTCCATGCAAACAAATCATTTGAAAACTAAATTCAATGAAACTTTTCGAAATGGAAGTTTCAGTCAAAAAATCATAATATATTATACACTAGTTTATACTAGTTTCGGTCAAAAATGAAATTAAATCGGGGACTATTCGAAATGATAAGAAACTTCACATAAAATTTATATATTTTATAAGGGAAGATTATGATGGAAGTCCATGCAAAAAATGATCGGAAAATTAGATTTTATAAAAATTTTAGAAATGTGATTTTCGGTCAAAAATCATAGTATATTATACACTAGTTTCGGCCTAAAAAATCAAATTTATTTGGGGACTATTTGAAATGATACGAGACTTTTCAAATCTTTATATATGTTAAGAGGGAAGGTTATGATGGAAGTCCATTCAAAAAAATCATCTGAAAACTAGACTCTATGAAACTTTTCGAATGCAAGTTTCGGTCAAAAATCATAGTATATTATACACTAGTTTCGGTCAATAAAATCAAATTTAATTAGGGACTATTTGAAATGATACGAGACTTTTCAAATCATTTATATATGTTAAGAGGGAAGGTTATGATGGAAGTCCATGCAAAAAAATCATCTGAAAAACTAGATTCTATGAAACGTTTCGAAATGCAAGTTTCGGTCAAAAAATCATAATATATTATACACTAGTTTATACTAGTTTCAGTCACAAATCAAATAAAATCGGGGACAGTTCGAAATGTTATGATCTTTCACATATCATTTATATATTTTACGAGGGAATGTTATGATGAAAGTTCATACAAAAAATCAACTGAAAATTAGATTCTATGAAACTTTTCGAAATGCATGTTTCGGTACAAAATCATAGTATATTATTCACTAGTTTCGGTCAAAAAAATCAAATTTAATTGGGACTATTTGAAATGATACGAGACTTTTCAAATTATTTATATGTGTTAAGAAGGATGGTTATGATGGAAGTCCATGGAAAAAATTCATCTAAAAACTAGATTCAATGAAACTTTTCGAAATGCAAGTTTCAGTCAAAAAATCATAATATATTATACACTAGTTTATACTAGTTTCGGTCTTAAATAAAATTAAATCGGTGACTGTTCGAAATGATATGAAACTTCACATATCATTTATATATTTTACGAGGGAAGGTTATGATGGAAGTCGATGCAAAAAATTATTTGAAAATTAGATTCTATGAAACTTTTCGAAATCCAAGTTTCGATCAAAAATCAAATAATACTATACACTAGTTTCGGTCAAAAAAATCAAATTTAATTGGGGACTATTTGAAATGATACGAGACTTATTCAGATCATTTATATATGGTAAGAGGGGTGGTTATGATGGAAGTCCATGCAAAAAAATCATTTGAAAACTAGATTCTACGAAACTTTTCGAAATGCAAGTTTCGATCAAAAAATCATAATATATTATACACTAGTTTATACTAGTTTCGGTCAAAAATCAAATTAAATCGGGGATTGTTCGAAATGATATGAAACTTCACATATCATTTATATATTTTACGAGGGAAGGTTATGATGGAAGTCGATGCAAAAAATTATCTGAAAATTAGATTCTATGAAACTTTTAGAAATTCAAGTTTCGGTCAAAAATCAAAGTATATTATACAATTGTTTCGGTCAATAAAAATCAAATTTAATTGGGGACTATTTGAAATGATACGGGTTTTTTTTATATCATTTATATATCTTAAGAGGGGAGGTTATGATGGAAGTCCATGCAAAAAAATCATTTGAAAACAAGATTCTATGAAACGTTTCGAAATGAATGTTTCGGTCAAAAAATCATAATATATTATACACTAGTTTATACTAGTTTCGGTCAAAAATTAAATTAAATCGGGGACTGTTCGAAATGATACGAAATTTCACATATCATTTATATATTTTACGAGGGAATGTTATGATGAAGGTCCTTGCAAAAAATCAACTGAAAATTAGATTCTATGAAACTTTTAGAAATGCAAGTTTCGGTCAAAAATCATAGTATATTATACACTAGTTTTGGTCAAAAAAATCAAATTTAATTGGGGACTATTTGAAATGATACGAGACTTTTCAAATCATTTATATATGTTAAGAGGAAAGGATATGATGGAAGTACATGCAAAAAAATCATCTTAAAACTATATTCTATGAAACTTTTTGAAATGCAAGTTTCAGTCAAAAAATCATAATATATTATACACTAGTTTATACTAGTTTCGGTCAAAATTCAAATTAAATCGGGGACAGTTCGAATTGATACGAAATTTCACATATCATTTATATATTTTACGAGGGAATATTATGATGAAAGTCCATGCAAAAAATCAACTGAAAATTAGATTCTATGAAACTTTTCAAAATGCATGTTTCTGTCAAAAATCATAGTATATTATACACTAGTTTCGGTCTAAAAAATCAAATTTAATTGGGACTATTTGAAATGATAAAATACTTTTTATATTATTTATATATGTTAAGAGGGAAGGTTATGATGTAAGTCCATGCAAAGAAATCATCTGAAAACTAGATTCTATGAAACTTTTCGAAATGCAAGTTTCGGTCAAAAAAACATAATATATTATACACTAGTTTCTATTAGTTTCGGTCAAAAATCAAATTAAATCGGGAACTGTTTGAAATGATATGAAACTTCACATATCATTTATATATTTTACGAGGGAAGGTTATGATGGAATTCGATGCAAAAAATTATCTGAAAATTAGATTCTATGAAACTTTTCGAAATTCAAGTTTTGGTTAAAAATTATAGTATATTATACACTAGTTTCGGCCAAAAAAATCAAATTTAATTGGGGACTTTTTGAAATGATACGAGACTTTACAAATCATTTATATATGTTAAGAGGGAAGGTTGTGATGGAAGTCCATTCAAAAATATCATCTGGAAACAAGATTCTATGAAACTTTTCGAAATGCAAGTTTCGGTCAAAAATCATAGTATATTATACACTAGTTTCGGTCAAAAAAATCAAATTTAATTGGGGACTATTTGAAATGATACGAGACTTTTCAAATCATTTATATATGTTAAGAGGGAAGGTTATGATGGAAGTCCATGCAAAAAAATTATCTGAAAAATAGATTCTATGAAACTTTTCGAAATGCAAGTTTCGGTCAAAAAATCATAATATATTATACACTAGTTTATACTAGTTTCGGTCAAAAATCAAATTAAATCGGGGACAGTTCGATATGTTACGATCTTTCACATATCATTTATATATTTTTACGAGGGAATATTATGATGAAAGTCCATGCAAAAAATCAACTGAAAATTAGATTTTATGAAACATTTCGAAATGCATGTTTCGGTCAAAAATCATTGTATATTATTCACTAGTTTTGGTCAAAAAAATCAAATTTAATTGGGACTATTTGAAATGAAACGAGACGTTTCAAATCATTTATATGTGTTAAGAAGGAAGGTTATGATGGAAGTCCATGGAAAAAATTCATCTGAAAACTAGATTCAATGAAACTTTTCGAAATGCAAGTTTCAGTCAAAAAATCATAATATATTATACACTAGTTTATACTAGTTTCAGTCTTAAATAAAATTAAATCGGAGACTGTTCAAAATGATATGAAACTTCACATATCATTTATATATTTTATGAGGCAAGTTTATGATGGAAGTCGATGCAAAAACATATCTGAAAATTAGATTCTATGAAACGTTTCGAAATCCAAGTTTCGGTCAAAAATCATAGTATATTATACACTAGTTTCGGCCAAGAAAATCAAATTTAACTGGGGACTATTTGAAATGATAAGAGACTTTTCAAATCATTTATATATGTTAAGAGGGAAGGTTATGATGGAATTCCATGCAAAAAAATCATCTGAAAACTAGATTCTATGAAACTTTTCGCAATGCAAGTTTCGGTCAAAAATCATAGTATATTGTACACTAGTTTCGGTCAAAAAAATCAAATTTAATTCGGGACTATTTGAAATTATACAAGACTTTTCAAATCCTTTATATATGTTAAGAGGGAAGGTTATGATGGAAGTCTATGCAAAAAAAATCATCTGAAAACTAGATACTATGAAACTTTTAAAATGCAAGTTTCGGTCAAAAAATCATAATATATTATACACTAGTTTATACTAGTTTCGGTCAAAAATCAAATTAAATCTGGGACAGTTCGAAATGATAAAAAATTTCACATATCATTTATTATTTTACGAGGGAATATTATGATGAAATTCCATGCAAAAAAACAACTGAAAATTAGATTCAATGAAAGTTTTCGAAATGCATGTTTCGGTCAAAAATCATAGTATATTATTCACTAGTTTCGGTCAAAAAAATCAAATTTTATTGGTACTATTTGAAATGATACGTGACTTTTCAAATCATTTATATATGTTAAGAGGGAAGGTTATGATGGAAGTCCATGCAAAAAAATAATCTGAAAACTAGATTCAATGAAACTTTTCGAAATGTAAGTTTTGGTCAAATAATCATAATATATTTTACACTAGTTTATACTAGTTTCGGTCAAAAATCAAATTAAATCGGGGACTGTACGAAATGATATGAAACTTCACATATCATTTATATATTTTACGAGGGAAGGTTATGATGGAAGTCGATGCAAAAAATTATTTGAAAATTAGATTCTATGAAACTTTTCGAAATGCAAGTTTCGGTCAAAAATCATAGTATGTTATACACTAGTTTCAGCCAAAAAAATCAAATTTAAATCGGGGACTGTTCGAAATGATACGATACTTTTCAAATCATTTATATATGTTAAGAGGGAAGGTTATGATGGAAGTCCATGCAAAAAAATCATCTGAAAACTAGATTCTATGAAACTTTTCGAAATGCAAGTTTCGGTAAAAAATCATAGTATATTATACACTAGTTTCGGTCAAAAAAATCAAATTTAATTCGGGACTATTTGAAATAATACAAGACTTTTCAATTCATATATATATGTTAAGAGGGAAGGTTATGATGGAAGTCCATGCAAAAAAAAATCATCTGAAAACTAGATTCTATGAAACTTTTCCAAATGCAAGTTTCGGTCAAAAATCATAGTATATTATACACTAGTTTCGGTCAAAAAAATCAAATTTAATTGGGGACTATTTGAAATGATACGAGACTTTTCAAATCATTTATATATGTTAAGAGGGATGGTTATGATGGAAGTCCATGCAAAAAAATCTTCTGAAATCTAGATTCTATGAAACTTTTTGAAATGAAAGTTTCGGGTAAAAAATCATAGTATATTATACACTAGTTTCGGTCAAAAAAATCAAATTTTATTCGGGACAATTTGAAATGATACGAGACTTTTCAAATAATTTATATATGTTAAGAGGGAAGGTTATGATGGAATTACATGCAAAAAAATCATCTTAAAACTATATTCTATGAAACTTTTCGAAATGCAAGTTTCAGTCAAAAAATCATAAGATATTATACACTAGTTTATACTAGTTTCGGTCAAAAATCAAATTAAATCGGGGACAGTTCGAAATGATACGAAATTTCACATATCATTTATATATTTTACAAGGGAATATTATTATGAAAGTCCATTTAAAAAATCAACTGAAAATTAGATTCTATGAAACTTTTCAAAATGCAAGTTTCGGTCAAAAATCATAGTATATTATACACTAGTTTCGGTCAAAAAAATCAAATTTAATTGGGACTATTTGAAATGATAAGAGACTTTTTAAATTATTTATATATGTTAAGAGGGAAGGTTATGATGTAAGTCCATGCAAAGAAATCATCTGAAAACTAGATTCTATGAAACTTTTCGAAATGCAAGTTTCGGTCAAAAAAACATAATATATTATACACTAGTTTCTATTAGTTTCGGTCAAAAATCAAATTAAATCGGGAACTGTTCGAAATGATATGAAACTTCACATATCATTTATATATTTTACAAGGGAAGGTTATGATGGAAGTCGATGCAAAAAATTATCTGAAAATTAGATTCTATGAAACTTTTCGAAATTCAAGTTTCGGTTGAAAAGTATAGTATATTATACACTAGTTTCGGCCAAAAAAATCAAATTTAAATCGGGGACTGTTCGAAATGATACGATACTTTTCAAATCATTTATATATGTTAAGAGGGAAGGTTATGATGGAAGTCCATGCAAAAAAATCATCTGAAAACTAGATTCTATGAAGCTTTTCGAAATGCAAGTTTCGGTCAAAAATCATAGTATATTTTACACTAGTTTCGGTCAAAAAAATCAAATTTAATTCGGGACTATTTGAAATAATACAAGACTTTTCAATTCATTTATATATGTTAAGAGGGAAGGTTATGATGGAAGTCCATGCAAAAAAAAATCATCTGAAAACTAGATTCTATGAAACTTTTTCAAATGCAAGTTTCGGTCAAAAATCATAGTATATTATACACTATTTTCGGTCAAAAAAATCAAATTTAATTGGGGACTATTTGAAATGATACGAGACTTTTCAGATCATTTATATATGTTAAGAGGGAAGGTTATGATGGAAGTCCATGCAAAAAAATCATCTGAAAAATAGATTCTATGAAACTTTTCGAAATGCAAGTTTCGGTCAAAAAATCATAATATATTATACACTAGTTTATACTAGTTTCGGTCAAAAATCAAATTAAATCGGGGACAGTTCGATATGTTACGATCTTTCACATATCATTTATATATTTTACGAGGGAATATTATGATGAAATTCCATGCAAAAAATCAACTGAAAATTAGATTCTATGAAACTTTTCGAAATGCATGTTTCAGTCAAAAATCATAGAATATTATTCACTAGTTTCGGTCAAAAAAATCAAATTTAATTGGGACTATTTGAAATGATACGAGACGTTTCAAATCATTTATATGTGTTACGAAGGAAGGTTATGATGGAAGTCCATGGAAAAAATTCATCTGAAAACTAGATTCAATGAAACTTTTTGAAATGCAAGTTTCAGTCAAAAAATCATAATATATTATACACTAGTTTATACTAGTTTCGGTCTAAAATAAAATTAAATCGGGGACTGTTCGAAATGATATGAAACTTCACATATCATTTATATATTTTACGAGGGAAGTTTATGATGGAAGTCGATGCAAAAACATATCTGAAAATTAGATTCTATGAAACGTTTCGAAATCCAAGTTTCGGTCAAAAATCATAGTATATTATACACTAGTTTCGGCCAAAAAAATCAAATTTAATTGGGGACTATTTGAAATGATACGAGACTTTTCAAATCATTTATATATGTTAAGAGGGAAGGTTATGATGGAAGTCCATGCAAAAAAATCATCTGAAAACTAGATTTTATGAAACTTTTCGAAATGCATGTTTCGGTCAAAAATCATAGTATATTATACACTAGTTTCGGTCAAAAAAATAAAATTTAATTCGGGACTATTTGAAATTATACAAGACTTTTCAAATCATTTATATATGTTAAGAGGGAAGGTTATGATGGAAGTCTAAGCAAAAAAAATCATCTGAAAACTAGATTCAATGAAACTTTAAAAATGCAAGTTTCGATAAAAAAATCACAATATATTATACACTAGTTTATACTAGTTTCGGTCAAAAATCAAATTAAATCTGGGACAGTTCGAAATGATACGAAATTTCACATATCATTTATATATTTTACGAGGGAATATTATGATGAAATTCCATGCAAAAAATCAACTGAAAATTAGATTCTATGAAACTTTTCGAAATGCATGTTTCGGTCAAAAATTATAGTATATTATTCACTAGTTTCGGTCAAAAAAATCAAATTTTATTGGTAGTATTTGAAATGATACGTGACTTTTCAAATCATTTATATATGTTAAGAGGGAAGGTTATGATGGAAGTCCATGCAAAAAAATCATCGGAGAACTAGATTCTATGAAACTTTTCGAAATGCAAGTTTCGTTCAAAAAATCATAATATATTATACACTAGTTTATACTAGTTTCGGTCAAAAATCAAATTAAATCGGGGACTGTTCGAAATGATATGAAACTTCACATATCATTTATATATTTTACGAGGGAAGTTTATGATGGAAGTCGATGCAAAAACATATCTTAAAATTAGATTCTATGAAACGTTTCGAAATCCAAGTTTCGGTCAAAAATCATAGTATATTATACACTAGTTTCGGCCAAAAAAATCAAATTTAATTGGGGACTTTTTGAAATGATACGAGACTTTTCAAATCATTTATATATGTTAAGAGGGAAGGTTATGATGGATGTCCATGCAAAAAAATCATCTGAAAACTAGATTCTATGAAACTTTTCGAAATGCAAGTTTCGGTCAAAATCATAGTATATTATACACTAGTTTCGGTCAAAAAAATAAAATTTAATTCGGGACTATTTGAAATTATACAAGACTTTTCAAATCATTTATATATGTTAAGAGGGAAGGTTATGATGGAAGTCTATGCAAAAAAAATCATCTGAAAACTAGATTCAATGAAACTTTAAAAATGCAAGTTTCAGTCAAAAAATCACAATATATTATACACTAGTTTATACTAGTTTCGGTCAAAAATCAAATTAAATCTGGGACAGTTCGAAATGATATGAAATTTCACATATCATTTATATATTTTACGAGGGAATATTATGATGAAATTCCATGCAAAAAATCAACTGAAAATTAGATTCTATGAAACTTTTCGAAATGCATGTTTCGGTCAAAAATTATAGTATATTATTCACTAGTTTCGGTCAAAAAAATCAAATTTTATTGGTAGTATTTGAAATGATACGTGACTTTTCAAATCATTTATATATGTTAAGAGGGAAGGTTATGATGGAAGTCCATGCAAAAAAATCATCTGAAAACTAGATTCTATGAAACTTTTCGAAATGCAAGTTTCGGTCAAAAATCATAGTATATTATACACTAGTTTCGGTCAAAAAAATCAAATTTAATTCGGGACTATTTGAAATAATACAAGACTTTTCAATTCATTTATATATGTTAAGAGGGAAGGTTATGATGGAAGTCCATGCAAAAAAAAATCATCTGAAAACTAGATTCTATGAAACTTTTTCAAATGCAAGTTTCGGTCAAAAATCATAGTATATTATACACTATTTTCGGTCAAAAAAATCAAATTTAATTGGGGACTATTTGAAATGATACGAGACTTTTCAGATCATTTATATATGTTAAGAGGGAAGGTTATGATGGAAGTCCATGCAAAAAAATCATCTGAAAAATAGATTCTATGAAACTTTTCGAAATGCAAGTTTCGGTCAAAAAATCATAATATATTATACACTAGTTTATACTAGTTTCGGTCAAAAATCAAATTAAATCGGGGACAGTTCGATATGTTACGATCTTTCACATATCATTTATATATTTTACGAGGGAATATTATGATGAAATTCCATGCAAAAAATCAACTGAAAATTAGATTCTATGAAACTTTTCGAAATGCATGTTTCAGTCAAAAATCATAGAATATTATTCACTAGTTTCGGTCAAAAAAATCAAATTTAATTGGGACTATTTGAAATGATACGAGACGTTTCAAATCATTTATATGTGTTACGAAGGAAGGTTATGATGGAAGTCCATGGAAAAAATTCATCTGAAAACTAGATTCAATGAAACTTTTTGAAATGCATGTTTCAGTCAAAAAATCATAATATATTATACACTAGTTTATACTAGTTTCGGTCTAAAATAAAATTAAATCGGGGACTGTTCGAAATGATATGAAACTTCACATATCATTTATATATTTTACGAGGGAAGTTTATGATGGAAGTCGATGCAAAAACATATCTGAAAATTAGATTCTATGAAACGTTTCGAAATCCAAGTTTCGGTCAAAAATCATAGTATATTATACACTAGTTTCGGCCAAAAAAATCAAATTTAATTGGGGACTATTTGAAATGATACGAGACTTTTCAAATCATTTATATATGTTAAGAGGGAAGGTTATGAAGGAAGTCCATGCAAAAAAATCATCTGAAAACTAGATTTTATGAAACTTTTCGAAATGCAAGTTTCGGTCAAAAATCATAGTATATTATACACTAGTTTCGGCAAAAAAATAAAATTTAATTCGGGACTATTTGAAATTATACAAGACTTTTCAAATCATTTATATATGTTAAGAGGGAAGGTTATGATGGAAGTCTAAGCAAAAAAAATCATCTGAAAACTAGATTCAATGAAACTTTAAAAATGCAAGTTTCGATAAAAAAATCACAATATATTATACACTAGTTTATACTAGTTTCGGTCAAAAATCAAATTAAATCTGGGACAGTTCGAAATGATACGAAATTTCACATATCATTTATATATTTTACGAGGGAATATTATGATGAAATTCCATGCAAAAAATCAACTGAAAATTAGATTCTATGAAACTTTTCGAAATGCATGTTTCGGTCAAAAATTATAGTATATTATTCACTAGTTTCGGTCAAAAAAATCAAATTTTATTGGTAGTATTTGAAATGATACGTGACTTTTCAAATCATTTATATATGTTAAGAGGGAAGGTTATGATGGAAGTCCATGCAAAAAAATCATCGGAGAACTAGATTCTATGAAACTTTTCGAAATGCAAGTTTCGTTCAAAAAATCATAATATATTATACACTAGTTTATACTAGTTTCGGTCAAAAATCAAATTAAATCGGGGACTGTTCGAAATGATATGAAACTTCACATATCATTTATATATTTTACGAGGGAAGTTTATGATGGAAGTCGATGCAAAAACATATCTTAAAATTAGATTCTATGAAACGTTTCGAAATCCAAGTTTCGGTCAAAAATCATAGTATATTATACACTAGTTTCGGCCAAAAAAATCAAATTTAATTGGGGACTTTTTGAAATGATACGAGACTTTTCAAATCATTTATATATGTTAAGAGGGAAGGTTATGATGGAAGTCCATGCAAAAAAATCATCTGAAAACTAGATTCTATGAAACTTTTCGAAATGCAAGTTTCGGTCAAAAATCATAGTATATTATACACTAGTTTCGGTCAAAAAAATAAAATTTAATTCGGGACTATTTGAAATTATACAAGACTTTTCAAATCATTTATATATGTTAAGAGGGAAGGTTATGATGGAAGTCTATGCAAAAAAAATCATCTGAAAACTAGATTCAATGAAACTTTAAAAATGCAAGTTTCAGTCAAAAAATCACAATATATTATACACTAGTTTATACTAGTTTCGGTCAAAAATCAAATTAAATCTGGGACAGTTCGAAATGATATGAAATTTCACATATCATTTATATATTTTACGAGGGAATATTATGATGAAATTCCATGCAAAAAATCAACTGAAAATTAGATTCTATGAAACTTTTCGAAATGCATGTTTCGGTCAAAAATTATAGTATATTATTCACTAGTTTCGGTCAAAAAAATCAAATTTTATTGGTAGTATTTGAAATGATACGTGACTTTTCAAATCATTTATATATGTTAAGAGGGAAGGTTATGATGGAAGTCCATGCAAAAAAATCATCGGAGAACTAGATTCTATGAAACTTTTCGAAATGCAAGTTTCGTTCAAAAAATCATAATATATTATACACTAGTTTATACTAGTTTCGGTCAAAAATCAAATTAAATCGGGGACTCTTCGAAATGATATGAAACTTCACATATCATTTATATATTTTACGAGGGAAGGTTATGATGGAAGTCGATGCAAAATATTATCTGAAAATTAGATTCTATGAAACTTTTCGAAATGCAAGTTTCGGTCAAAAATCATAGTATATTATACACTAGTTTTGGCCAGAAAATTTAAATTTAATTGGGGACTATTTGAAATGATACGAGACTTTTCAAATCATTTATATATGTTAAGAGGGAAGGTGGTGATGGAAGTCCATTCAAAAAAATCATCTGAAAACTAGATTCAATGAAACTTTTCGAAATGCAAGTTTCGGTCAAAAAATCATAATATATTATACACTAGTTTATACTAGTTTAGGTCAAAAATCAAATTAAATCGGGGACAGTTCGAAATGTTACGAAATTTCACATATCATTTGTATATTTTACGAGGGAATATTATGATGAAAGTCCATGCAAAAAATCAACTGAAAATTAGATTCTATAAAACTTTTCGAAATGCATTTTTCGGTCAAAAATCATAGTATATTATACACTAGTTTCGGTCAAAAAAATAAAATTTAATTGGGACTATTTGAAATGATACGAGACTTTTCAAATCATTTATATATGTTAAGAGGGAAGGTTATGATGGAAATCCATGCAAAAAAAATCATCTGAAAACTAGATTCTATGAAACTTATCGAAATGCAAGTTTCCGTCAAAAATCATAGTATATTATACACTAGTTTCGGTCAAAAAATCAAATTTAATTCGGGAATATTTAAAATGATACAAGACTTTTCAAATTATTTATATATGTTAAGAGGGAAGGTTATGATGGAAGTCCATGCAAAAAAAATCATCTGAAAACTAGATTCTATGAAACTTTTCGAAATGCAAGTTTCGGTCAAAATATCATAATATATTATACACTAGTTTATACTAGTTTTGGTCAAAAATCAAATTAAATCGGGGACAGTTCGAAATGATACGAAATTTCACATATCATTTATATATTTTACGAGGGAATATTATGATGAAAGTCCATGCAAAAAATCAACTGAAAATTAGATTCTATGAAATTTTTCGAAATGCATGTTTCGGTAAAAAATCATAGTATATTATTCACTAGTTTCGGTCAAAAAATATCAAATTTAATTGGGACTATTTGAAATGATACGTGACTTTTCAAATCATTTATATATGTTAAGAGGGAACGTTATGATGGAAGTCCATGCAAAAAAATCATCTGAAAAATAGATTCAATGAAACTTTTCGAAATGCAAGTTTTGGTCAAAAAAACATAATATATTATTCACTAGTTTCTATTAGTTTCGGTCAAAAATCAAATTAAATCGGGGACTGTTCGAAATTATATGAAACTTCACATATCATTTATATATTTTACGAGGGAAGGTTATGATGGAAGTCGATGCAAAAAAATATTTGAAAATTAGATTCTATGAAACTTTTCGAAATGCAAGTTTCGGTCAAAAATCATAGTATGTTATACACTAGTTTCGGCCAAAAAAATCAAATTTAAATCGGGGACTGTTCGAAATGATACGATACTTTTCAAATCATTTATATATGTTAATAGGGAAGGGTATGATGGAAGTCCATGCAAAAAAATCATATGAAAACTAGATTCTATGAAACTTTTCGAAATGCAAGTTTTGGTCAAAAATCATAGTATATTATACACTAGTTTCGGTCAAAAAAATAAAATTTAATTTGGGACTATTTGAAATGATACGAGACATTTTAGATCATTTATATATGTTTTAAGGGAAGGTTATGATGGAAGTCCATGCAAAAAAATCATCTGAAAACTAGATTCTATGAAACTTTTCGAAATGCAAGTTTCGGTCAAAAAATCATAATATATTATACACTAGTTTATACTAGTTTCGGTAAAAAATCAAATTAAATTGGGGACAGTTCGAAATGATACGAAATTTCACATATCATTTATATATATTAGGATGGAATATAATGATGAAATTCCATGCAAAAAATCAACTGAAAATTAGATTATATGAAACTTTTCGAAATTCACGTTTCCGTCAAAAATTATAGTATATTATACACTAGTTTCTGTCAAAAAAATCAAATTTAATTGGGAATATTTGAAATGATACGAGACTTTTCAAATTATTTATATATGTTAAGAGTGAAGATTATGATGTAAGTCCATGCAAAGAAATCATCTGAAAACTAGATTCTATGAAACTTTTCGAAATGCAAGTTTTGGTCAAAAAAACATAATATATTATTCATTAGTTTCTATTAGTTTCGGTTAAAAATCAAATTAAATCGGGGACAGTTCGAAATGATATGAAACTTCATATATCATTTATATATTTTACGAGGGAAGGTTATGATGGAAGTCGACGCAAAACATTATCTAAAAATTAGATTCTATGAAACTTTTCGAAATTCATGTTTCGGTTAAAAATTATAGTATATTATACACTAGTTTGGGCCAAAAAAATCAAATTTAATTGGGGACTATTTGAAATGATACGAGACTTTACAAATCATTTATATATGTTAAGAGGGAAGGTTGTGATGGAAGTCCATTCAAAAAAATCATCTAAAAACTAGATTCTATGAAACTTTTCGAAATGCAAGTTTTGGTCAAAAATCATAGTATATTATACACTAGTTTCGGTCAAAAAAATCAAATTTAATTGGGACTATTTGAAATGATACGAGACTTTTCAAATCATTTATATATGTTAAGAGGGAAGGATATGATTGAAGTCCATTCAAAAAAATCATCTGAAAACTAGATTCTATGAAACTTTTCGAAATGCAAGTTTCGGTCAAAAAATCACAATATATTATACACTAGTTTATAATAGTTTCGGTCAAAAATCAAATTAAATCGGGGACAGTTCGAAATGTTACGAAATTTCACATATCATTTGTATATTTTACGAGCTAATATTATGATGAAAGTCCATGCAAAATATCAACTGAAAATTAGATTCTATGGAACCTTTCGAAATGCATGTTACGGTCAAAAATCATAGTATATTATTCACTAGTTTCGGTCAAATAACTCAAATTTAATTGGGACTATTTGAAATGATACGAGACTTTTCAAATCATTTATATATGTTAAGAGGGAAGGTTATGATGGAAGTCCATGGGAAAAATTCATCTGAAAACTAGATTCAATGAAACTTTTCGAAATGTAAGTTTCGGTCAAAAAATCATAATATATTATACACTAGTTTATACTAGTTTCGGTCAAAAATCAAATTAAAATCGGGGACTCTTCAAAATGATATGAAACTTTACATATCATTTATATATTTTACGAGGGAAGGTTATGATGGAAGTCGATGCAAAAATTTATCTGAAAATTAGATTCTATGAAACATTTCGAAATCCATGTTTCGGTCAAAAATCATAGTATATTATACACTAGATTCGGCCAAAATAATCAAATTTAATTGGGGACTATTTGAAATGATACGAGACTTTTCAAATCATTTATATATGTTAAGAGGGAAGGTTATGATGGAAGTCCATGCAAAAAAATCATCTGAAAACTAGATTCTATGAAACTTTTCGAAATGCAAGTTTTGGTCAAAAATCATACTATATTATACACTAGTTTCGGTAAAAAATATCAAATTTAATTGGGGACTATTTGAAATGATACGAGACTTTTCAAATCATTTATATATGTTAAGAGGGAAGGTTATGATGGAAGTCCATGCAAAAAAATCATCTGAAAACTAGATTCTATGAAACTTTTCGAAATGCAAGTTTCGGTCAAAAAATCATCAAATATTATACACTAGTCCATACTAGTTTCGGTCAAAAATCAAATTAAATCGGGGATAGTTCGAAATGATACGAAATTTCATCTATCATTTTTATATTTTACGAGGGATTATTATGATGAAAGTCCATGCAAAAAATCAACTGAAAATTAGATTCTATGAAACTTTTCGAAATGCAAGTTTCGGTCAAAAATCATAGTATATTATACACTAGTGTCGGCCAAAAAAATCAAATTTAATTGGGGACTATTTGAAATGATACAAGACTTTTCAAATCATTTATATATGTTAAGAGGGAAGGTTATGATGGAAGTTCATGCAAAAAATAATCTGAAAACTAGATTCAATGAAACTTTTCGAAATGTAAGTTTCGGTCAAAAAATCATAATATATTATACACTAGTTTATACTAGTATCGGTCAAAAATCAAATTAAATCGGGGACTGTTAGAAATGATATTAAACTTCACATATCATTTATATAATTTACGAGGGAAGGTTATGATGGAAGTCGATGCAAAAAATTATCTGAAAATTAGATTTTATGAAACTTTTCGAAAAGCAAGTTTCAGTCAAAAATCATAGTATGTTATACCCTAGTTTCGGCCAATAAAATCAAATTTAAACCGGGGACTGTTCGAAATGATACGAGACTTTTCAAATCATTTATATATGTTAAGAGGGAATGTTATGATGGAAGTCCATGTAAAAAAAATCATCTGAAAACTAGATTCTATGAAACTTTTCGAAATGCTCATTCCGGTCAAATATCAAAGTATATTATACACTTGTTTAGGTCAAAAAAGCAAATTTAATTGGGGACTATTTGACATGATACTAGACTTTTCAAATCATTTATATATGTAAGGAGGGAAGGTTGTGATGGAAGTCCATGCAAAAAAAATCATCTGAAAACTAGATTCTATGAAACTTTTCGAAATGCAAGTTTCGGTTTAAAATCATAGTATATTATACACTAGTTTCGGTCAAAAATATCAAATTTCATTGGGGACTATTTGAAATGATACGAGACTTTTCAAATCTTTTATATATGTTAAGAGGGAAGGTTTTGATGGAAGTCAATGCAAAAAAATCATCTGAAAACTAGATTCTATGAAACTTTTCGAAATGCATGTTTCGGTCAAAAATCATAGTATATTATACACAAGTTTCGGCCAAAATTATCAAATTTAATTGGGGACTATTTGAAATGATACGAGACTTTTCAAATAATTTATATATGTTACAGGGAAGGTTATGATGGAAGTCCATGAAAAAAAATCATCTGAAAACTTGATTCTATGAAACTTTTCGAAATGCAAGTTTTGGTCAAAAAATCATAATATATTATACACTAGTTTATACTAGTTTCGTTCAAAAATCAAATTAAATCGGGGACAGTTCGAAATGATACGAAATTTCACATATCATTTATTTATTTTAGGATGGAATATTATGATGAAATTCCATGCAAAAAATCAACTGACAATTAGATTCTATGAAACTTTTCGAAATGCAAGTTTCCGTTAAAAATCATAGTATATTATACACTTGTTTCTGTCAAAAAAATCAAATTTAATTGGGACTATTTGAAATGATACGAGACTTTTCAAATCATTTATATATGTTAAGAAAGAAGGTTATGATGGAAGTCCATGCAAAAAAATCATCAGAAAACTAGATTCTATGAAACTTTTCGAAATGCATGTTTCGGTCAAAAAATCATAATATATTATACACTAGTTTATACTAGTTTCGGTAAAAAAATCAAATTAAATCTAGGACTGTTCGAAATGAAATGAAACTTCACATATCATTTATATATTTTACGAGGGAATGTTATGATGGAAGTCGATGCAAAAAATTATCTGAAAAATTAGATTCTATGAAACTTTTCGAAATGGAAGTTTCGGTCAAAAATCATAGTATATTATACACTATTTTCGGCCAAAAAAATCCAATTTAATTGGTGACTATTTGAAATGATACGAGACTTTTCAAATCATTTATATATGTTAAGAGGGAAGGTTATGATGGAAGTCCATGCAAAAAATAATCTGAAAACTAGATTCAATGAAACTTTTCGAAATGTAAGTTTCGGTCAAAAAATCATAATATATTATACACTAGTTTATACTAGTATCGGTCAAAAATCAAATTAAATCAGGGACTGTTCGAAATGATATTAAACTTCACATATCATTTATATAATTTACGAGGGAAGGTTATGATGGAAGTCGATGCAAAAAATTATCTGAAAATTAGATTTTATGAAACTTTTCGAAATGCAAGTTTCGGTCAAAAAATCATTGTATTGTATACCCTAGTTTCGGCCAAAAAAATCAAATTTAAATCGGGGACTGTTCAAAATGATACGAGACTTTTCAGATCATTTATTTATGTTAAGAGGGAAGGTTATGATGGAAGTCCATGCAAAAAAAATCATCTGAAAACTAGATTCTATGAAACTTTTCGAAATGCAAGTTTCGGTCAAATATCATAGTATATTATACACTAGTTTAGGTCAAAACAATCAAATTAAATCGGGGACTGTTCAAAATGATACGAAACTTCACATATCATTTATATATGTTAAGAGGGAAGGTTATGAATGAAGTCCATGCAAAAAAATCATCTGAAAACTAGATTCTATGAAACTTTTCGAAATGCAAGTTTCGGTCAAAAATTATAGTATATTATACACTAGTTTCGGTCAAAAAAATCAAATTTAATTGGGGACTATTTGACATGATACAAGACTTTTCAAATCATTTATATATGTTAAGAGGGAATGTTGTGATGGAAGTCCATGCAAAAAAATCATCTGAAAACTAGATTCTATGAAACTTTTCGAAATGCAAGTTTCGGTCAAAAATCATAGTATATTATACACTAGTTTCGGTCAAAAAAATCAAATTTAATTGGGGACTATTTGAAATGATACGAGACTTTTCAAATAATTTATATATGTTAAGAGGGAAGGTTATGATGGAATTCCATGCAAAATAATCATCTGAAAACTAGATTCTATGAAACTTTTCGAAATGCAAGTTTCGGTCAAAAAATCATAATATATTATACACTAGTTTATACTAGTTTCGGTCAAAAATCAAATTAAATCGGGGATAGTTCGAAATGATACGAAATTTCACATATCATTTATATATTTTACGAGGGAATATTATGATTAAAGTCCATACAAAAAATCAACTGAAAATTAGATTCTATGAAACTTTTCGTAATGCATGTTTCGGTCAAAAATCATAGTATATTATACACTAGTTTCGGTCAAAAAAACAAAATTTAATTGGGACTATTTGAAATGATACGAGACTTTTCAAATCATTAATATATGTTAAGAGGGAAGGTTATGATGGAATTCCATGCCAAATAATCATCTGAAAACTAGATTCTATGAATATTTTCGAAATGCAAGTTTCGGTCAAAAAATCATAATATATTATTATACACTAGTTTATACTAGTTTCGGTCAAAAATCAAATTAAATCGGGGACAATTCGAAATGATACTAAATTTCACATATCATTTATATATTTTACGAGGGAATATTATGATTAAAGTCCATGCAAAAAATCAACTGAAAATTTGATTCTATGAAACTTTTTGAAATGCATGTTTCGGTCAAAAATCATAGTATATTATTCACTAGTTTCAGTCAAAAAATATCAAATTTAATTGGGACTATTTGAAATGATACGTGACTTTTCAAATCATTTATATATGTTAAGAGGGAACGTTATGGAAAGGAGATGGATTTGAGGATTGAGTATGTTGATTGGATATTACTAATGGTTACTCCTTAGTAAGTAGGAAGTGAATTGGAGATCGTCGATTGTGAAAAGTTGAACGTTGCATCTACTGAGTATGTAGAGGAGCTTTTGAGAGGGGACTCTGATGTCTAATTTGGTTGCATATATGGTATTGATTGGGAGTAAGGTTACATCGATGGACCATCTGTAAAGTATGAATTGTAATTATGTTTTGAAGAATATATTAGAGGTGTTGTTATAAGTAAAGATGGAACTATTCCTTGGTCAGCCCTGGCGCTAAGAGGGATAGTGGGAGAATTCATCGACAAAAAGGAATGGTGGGAACAAGGGTGCCTTCTTGGAAAACTTCGGTGTTATTGATATAGAGAGCTGGATATATAAAGTTGCATATTGATTGGTGAATATTATAAGAATTCACCATTGTAAAAGGGATAAATTGGATTCGATTAATAAAGGATCAAGAGTGAGCTGGAATTCATCCGTAGTATTGATGTTGTTGTGAGTTGGATTATAGTGCCTACCAGGACCTTGAGTTAGTTGGAATTTCGTAAGCATGTTATAAAGAGAAGGTGATAATTTGAACCAAATGTTAACAGGTCATGTTGGATGAATTTACTTCGTTGAAGGTTGTAGAAGAGAGATTGAGGGAGTAAGCATTGAACTATGTTTTGGCATAGTATGATAAGAAGTGGATGAGTTTTTGAAAGTATAAAGGTATAATTTTTGTCGGAAATTAATTATAACCGCGTGCCTTCGCTATGTAGTGATGTTGATTCGTTGCCTTAGGAGTGCGGTATATGGGATGCAAAGTATAAATAGTTTCGTAAATGTTTTTGGAAATGGTGGACCGTGAGTTAAGAGATCGATTAAAAACTATATGTTGTGGTTATTATGGGATGAAGCGAGAGAAATATAAGTATCGTTGTATGTGTTTGACTATTAAGACAAAAGTAAAATAGTAATTGTGCAATATTATCTTTATGGAATTTATGACTTAAGGGTTTAATTAATATGAAATTTGAAACGTTGGAAGGATGATCCAACGAGTGAGTAGAAGTAATGTGAAACTATGAAATGACCATGGATGTGTTGTAGAAGATAGTGGTGACTGGTATGTATTACATTGGATATGGAGTATGGATTGTACCTTTCATATTTATTTGGATAATTTGGAGATGATAACTTTTGGAAGATATCCTTATCTATGATGAAAGTAGAAAAAGGATTTGTGGAATGTTGGAAATTGAAGTATAAGGATTGGAAAAGATACAGTTATATACTAGGCTATCAAGAATGATTTTTATGAACAAGTGTAGATGTGTTTGATTGTGTTGTTCAGAGGGAGGTATGAGTCTGTCCGAAGTAGATGTGGATCTACAAGGATGGAAGCGAGTAAGTTATAAGAGATTAGAATGTATTTGGACTTAGTTGGTTGTTATTGCAGGTTATGAAAAGTTTTCCAAGTTCTTATTTTGTTGTTCGGATAACTTGTGAAAGATAAGTCGTTCGTTGAGAATGGTTGTTTTGAGGGAGAGCGCTGGAGAGTCGGAGTAAGAATTAACTACGGTTACAATATGATTTTGTTTGATTCTGACAAGCTGTGGATAGAATGTTGGTTAATGATGTGATAAGTTGATAGGTTATTAGTACTTGATCGTGAAGTCATAGTTGGTATTATATGATGAGAGAGGAATTATGAAAGTATTTATCTTACCCATGGATTGGAAGTGGATGAGAGTAAAATGGTGTTGAGTATCCGATGATATTGTTGCCATGATTGGAGATTGAAGTGTTCGGTAATCACATGAGCATACAATTCCGATTTGATCGGGAAGAGTGGAGTATGAAATGACTAAGATGGTCGGAATGTCTGAGATAGGGAGTTGGGAATTTTCCTATGTTTGCATTGATAGTTAAAGAGTTGAAATTGAGTTAGTAGTCAAGAGACTTGCATTCGAATATTGAGGTATGTTAAGTGAATTGTTATAATTGTGGTGAAGATTAGAAAGTTAGATGTGAACTTCATGGAATAGATAGCTGCGAGTAATCAGAGTGCGCAACAGAAGAGTGAAGTGGTGTAATTGTTTGTATATAAATGGCTAGTAAAGGCCCAAGATATTGAGCGATAAGACCTGTTGAGGTATTGAGACTATTGGACATCCCGGAATGGATGGGTAATGGTAAGAAGTTATCTACACATCGAGAATTACGGGATATGCAGAGATATTAATATATGTGATATGTGTGCTTCATTGATGGGTTATGATTATATTGTTTTAGTGGAGAAACTGCAAGGTTAGTCCGTTATCAGTATTGTTGTAGCTAGACGATGTGTATCATGAGATTTTGGTGCTTGTCCTTGTTATCGCCTCGTTACCTTTGGTGATGGTACGAGTGCGAGTAACTAATTCCTATGATGAGGATTAGGGAAGTGTTACCTATGGTGATGGTAACAATTTTTGTTGTGTTCTATTTCAGGTGTATACCTACGTGTTGTGAATTGTGATTGTGGTGTTTTTGTTGTTGTGGTAGTTTCGTGGCACTAATATTGTTGTTTTGGATTAATTATAGAATTATCAGTTATGGAAAGGGAGTGATTAGACGGGTGCGATAGTATATCTAAGTAATTCCATTGAGTGCTATTTTCGAGGACGAAAATAAAATAAGTGGGGGAGAGTTGTAACACCCCGATTTCATAATTTATTTAATAAAATAATTATTATGTATATGGGTGGTGTTTTTGAAATTATAAGTGAAGAATTATTTATTTAAATAATAATATAATGATAATATGGTATTATTTGAATATTATTACTAAATAAATAAAATAGTAAGAATTGGAGGTCTAAGGGGCAAGGTGGTAAATTGGTGTGGTTTTATGAGAAGGGAAAAAAGGAATCATTTTCATTCATCGTGTTTTGGGTGGAAATAAGAAGTTGGCTCCGGAGAAAGAGGAAAAAGGGAGAGAAGAGCAAGAGACCTAAAGCTCCAAGATCAAGATTGTTCAAGGAATCGATTGAATCTAAGGTAAGGGGGGGGGGGGGGAGAAAGGGTTCTTTATTGGTGATCTAACATGAAAGGGTAGTTGAGAGGTCCTTACTCTCCTAGGGATTGTGTGATTTGGTATAATTTGATGAATTGTGGTATGAATATGGAATTGCATGATTGATTGTTGTATTTGGAATAATCATTGTTTGAATTGATATAATTGGATTAACATGAAAACTGTTATATGAATGTTGTTGTTGATGATGTGAATTAAGAAGAGGAAGAGAAACTTAAAATCCCTAATTTGATTAGTAATATTAGGTTGGAAAGATATGTGGTGTTGAAGGTCTTAAAATCAGTATAAGAATGACATTGGGACTGTTTTGAGTGATAAAAGTGAGATATAATCAATTGAACCTGAACTGGTATGAGATGGGGAATGAAAAGTGATTTTTGGGAAAAAGCTGATTTTTGGGCGCAGGGCTCCTGACACGGGCCGTGTCACACGACACGGGTGGCCGTGTCAGGCTACGGGAACAAGATTGGGAGGATTTTTGGGAAGATTGGAGATCAGAGGGTGTGACACGGGCCGTGTCACACGACACGGGTGGCCGTGTCACACGACACGGGTGGCCGTGTCACAGTTCTGTACTTTGGAAAATGATGTTTTCAGGATGGTTCGTCAGGCCGTGTGACACGGGCCGTGTCAGGGGACACGGGGGGCCGTGTCAGGCCTCTGTATTTGGGAAATTCTTGTTATTTTAAGCTGGTTTCGTCCTGTTCCCTTGGTCTACTTTCTTACCATTAGTCTAAGGCTTTGAGAATAACATCCATGAGTAACTATAGGACCTGACAACCGATAATTAGTGTGTGAGTTTTATATGATTATTGTGGATAGTATAACTTTATTAATTGGTTACTTAAAATGTGTTGAGTATGGTGATGTTATTATAATTCTTGTACAAACTATATGATGGGCTGTTTAATAACCGATGAAGATCACGAGGATCATGTTGATTGGTAATATTGTTGATTGTATGCTTTGCGTAGACCCCATGAGGTAAGGTTGGTAGCGGTGAGGATAAGAAGGATCATGTTATATTGGAAAATGTATGGAAAATCATTGAGCGTGGAATTAATGAGGAATTCATAGGATATGATAATTGGTAATTAGTGTGTAGGAATATATGTGCTTATGCTGATTTATATGACTCTTGATGATGAACCATATGAATTGTGTTGATAATATGTGTGAATATTGTCTGATTGTTTATGTGACCCATGTGATGGGATGTGTGATAATTGATGAAGATCATGAGGATCGTGAAGGCATGACTGTTGTCATGCGTATTTGTATTATGGTGTATGTGTTTGAGTCTGCATATGCATACACTTTTGGTGGAATGATCATGTCTCGGTGGAGCGTAAGTGATCATTCGGTATTCGTTGAGAATCGTGGTTGCAGGGATGATCGTGTCTGGTTGGAGACGTTAACGATGCATTCGGGGTTCTATTTGATGAACCATTATTGTGAGTCGGTACCGCATTTGCAGTGTGTCATTGAGTCACTTTGCATTGATTGAATTAATGATGTATGATATGTGTTGATGAACTATTTGAGATATCGATTAATTGTATGATGTATGATGTGTATTTGATGAATAGAGGTGAGACTACCCCGTAATATGTTTTTTGCAACGTTAATATATTGAATTGTTTTCTCACCCCTTTGTTGTTTGGTTGCGTCTGTGCTTCTTCGGAAGTACAGATGATTCAGGTACTTGAGTATGCTCGGAGTACAAGTTGTTTGGTCGAGTCCTAGGAGTCGCTCTGATACGTCACACGGGAAATGGGGATATTTGTTATTTAATTATTCTTGTTGTAATAGTTACGTATCATATTTTGTTGAGACTTATAAATTAAATCAAATAGGGGACTGTTCGAAATGATACGAAACTTCACATATCATTTATATATTTTACAAGGGAAGATTATGATGGAAGTCCATGCAAAAAACGATCGGAAAATTAGATTCTATGAAAGTTTTCGAAATGCAATTTTCGGTCAAAAATCATAGTATATTATACACTAGTTTCGGTAAAAAAAAATCAAATTTAATCGGGGACTATTTGAAATGATACGAAACTTTTTAGATCATTTTAAGAGGGAAGATTATGATGGAAGTCCATGCAAAAAAATCATCTGAAAACTAGATTCTATGAAACTTTTCGAAAGCAAGTTTCGGTCAAAAACTCATAATATATTATACATTAGTTTATACTAGTTTCTGTCAAAAATTAAAGTAAATCGGGGACAGTTCATAATGATACGAAACTTCACATATCATTTATATATTTTACGAGGGAAGGTTATGATGGAAGTCCATGCAAAAAATCATTGTAAAATCAAATTCTATGAAACTTTTCGAAAGGCAATTTTCGATCAAAAATCATAGTATATTATACATTAGTTTGGTAAAAAAAATCAAATTTAATCGGGGGTTATTTGAAATGATAAGAAACTTTTAAGATCATTTATATATGTTAAGAGGGAAGGTTACGATGGAAGTCCATGCAAAAAATCATATGAAAATTAAATTCTATGAAACTTTTCGAAATATAAGTTTCGGTCAAAAATAAAAATATATTATAAACTACTTATACTAGTTTCGGTCAAAAATCAAATTAAATCGGGGGCAGTTCGAAATAATACAAAACATCACATATCATTTATATATTTTACGAAGGAAGGTTATGATGGAAGTCCATGCAAAAAATCATCGTAACATTTGATTCTATGAAACTTTTCGAAATGAAAGTTTCGTTCAAAAAATCATAATATATACACTAGTTTTTACTAGTTTTGATCAAAAATCAAATTAAATCGAGGATTGTTCGAAATGATACGAAACTTCACATATCATTTATATATTTTACGGGGGAAGGTTACGATGGAAGTCCATGCAAAAAATAATCGGAAAATTAAATTCTATGAAAAATCAAATTTAATCGGGGACTATTTGAAATGATAAGAAACTTTTCAGATCATTTCTATATGTTAAGAGGGAAGATTATGAAGGAAGTCCATGCAAAAAATTATCTGAAAATTAAATTCTATGAAACTTTTCGAAATACAATTTTCGGTCAAATTATCATAATATATTATACATTAGTTTATACTAGTTTCGGTCAAAAATCAAATTAAATCGGGGAATATTCGAAATGATATGAAACTTCACATATAATTTATATATTTTACGAGGGAAGGTTATGGTGGAAGTCCATGCAAAAAATCATCGGAATATTAGATTCTATGAAAATTTTCGAAATGCATGTTTCGGTCAAAAATCATACTATATTATACACTAGTTTCGGTAAGAAATACAAATTAAATCGGGTAATATTTTAAATGATAACAAATTTTTCAGGTCATTTATATATGTTACAAGGGATGGTTATGATGGAAGTCCATGCAAAAAAATCATCTGAAAACTAGATTCTATGAAACTTTTAGAAATGCAAGTTTCGGTCAAAAAATCATAATATATTATACAATAGTTTATACTAGTTTCGCTCAAAAATAAAATTAAATCGGGGACAGTCGGAAATAATACGAAACTTCACATATCATTTATATATTTTACGAGGGAAGGATATGATGGAAGTCCATGCAATAAATCATCGGAACATTAGATTCTATGAAACTTTTCGAAATGCAAGTTTCAGCAAAAAATCATAATATATACACTAGTTTATACTAGTTTCGGTCAAAAATCAAATTAAATCGGGGACTATTCGAAATGATAAGAAACTTCACATATAATTTATATATTTTACGAGGGAAGATTATGATTGAAGTCCATGCAAAAAATGATCGGAAAATTAGATTTTATGAAAATTTTCGAAATGCGATTTTCGGTCAAAAATCATAGTATATTATACACTAGTTTCGGTCAAAAAAATCAAATTTAATAGGGGACTATTTGAAATGATACGAAACTTTTCAGATCATTTTAAAAGGGAAGGTTATAATGGAAGTCCATGCAAAAAATTCATCTGAAAACTAGATTCTATGAAACTTTTCGAATGCAAGTTTCAATTAAAAAATCATAATATATTTTACACTAGTTTATACTAGTTTCGGTCAAAAGTCAAAGTAAATCGGGGACAGTTCGTAATGATACGAAACTTCACATATCATTTATATATTTTACGAGGGAAGGTTATGATGGAAGTCCATGCAAAAAACGATCGGAAAATTAGATTCTATGAAAGTTTTCGAAATGCAATTTTCGGTCAAAAATCATAGTATATTATACACTATTTTCGGTAAAAAAAAATCAAATTTAATCGGGGACTATTTGAAATGATACGAAACTTTTTAGATCATTTTAAGAGGGAAGATTATGATGGAAGTCCATGCAAAAAAATCATCTGAAAACTAGATTCTATGAAACTTTTCGAAAGCAAGTTTCGGTCAAAAACTCATAATATATTATTCATTAGTTTATACTAGTTTCTGTCAAAAATTAAAGTAAATCGGGGACAGTTCATAATGATACGAAACTTCACATATCATTTATATATTTTACGAGGGAAGGTTATGATGGAAGTCCATGCAAAAAGTCATTGTAAAATCAAATTCTATGAAACTTTTCGAAAGGCAATTTTCGATCAAAAATCATAGTATATTATACATTAGTTTGGTAAAAAAAATCAAATTTAATCGGGGGTTATTTGAAATGATAAGAAACTTTTAAGATCATTTATATATGTTAAGAGGGAAGGTTACGATGGAAGTCCATGCAAAAAATCATATGAAAATTAAATTCTATGAAACTTTTCGAAATATAAGTTTCGGTCAAAAATAAAAATATATTATAAACTACTTATACTAGTTTCGGTCAAAAATCAAATTAAATCGGGGGCAGTTCGAAATAATACAAAACTTCACATATCATTTATATATTTTACGAGGGAAGGTTATGATGGAAGTCCATGCAAAAAATCATCGTAACATTTGATTCTATGAAACTTTTCGAAATGAAAGTTTCGTTCAAAAAATCATAATATATACACTAGTTTTTACTAGTTTTGATCAAAAATCAAATTAAATCGAGGATTGTTCGAAATGATACGAAACTTCACATATCATTTATATATTTTACGGGGGAAGGTTACGATGGAAGTCCATGCAAAAAATAATCGGAAAATTAAATTCTATGAAAAATCAAATTTAATCGGGGACTATTTGAAATGATAAGAAACTTTTCAGATCATTTCTATATGTTAAGAGGGAAGATTATGAAGGAAGTCCATGCAAAAAATTATCTGAAAATTAAATTCTATGAAACTTTTCGAAATACAATTTTCGGTCAAATTATCATAATATATTATACATTAGTTTATACTAGTTTCGGTCAAAAATCAAATTAAATCGGGGAATATTCGAAATGATATGAAACTTCACATATAATTTATATATTTTACGAGGGAAGGTTATGGTGGAAGTCCATGCAAAAAATCATCGGAATATTAGATTCTATGAAAATTTTCGAAATGCATGTTTCGGTCAAAAATCATACTATATTATACACTAGTTTCGGTAAGAAATACAAATTAAATCGGGTAATATTTTAAATGATAACAAATTTTTCAGGTCATTTATATATGTTACAAGGGATGGTTATGATGGAAGTCCGTGCAAAAAAATCATCTGAAAACTAGATTCTATGAAACTTTTAGAAATGCAAGTTTCGGTCAAAAAATCATAATATATTATACAATAGTTTATACTAGTTTCGCTCAAAAATAAAATTAAATCGGGGACAGTCGGAAATAATACGAAACTTCACATATCATTTATATATTTTACGAGGGAAGGATATGATGGAAGTCCATGCAATAAATCATCGGAACATTAGATTCTATGAAACTTTTCGAAATGCAAGTTTCAGCAAAAAATCATAATATATACACTAGTTTATACTAGTTTCGGTCAAAAATCAAATTAAATCGGGGACTATTCGAAATGATAAGAAACTTCACATATAATTTATATATTTTACGAGGGAAGATTATGATTGAAGTCCATGCAAAAAATGATCGGAAAATTAGATTTTATGAAAATTTTCGAAATGCGATTTTCGGTCAAAAATCATAGTATATTATACACTAGTTTCGGTCAAAAAAATCAAATTTAATAGGGGACTATTTGAAATGATACGAAACTTTTCAGATCATTTTAAAAGGGAAGGTTATAATGGAAGTCCATGCAAAAAATTCATCTGAAAACTAGATTCTATGAAACTTTTCGAATGCAAGTTTCAATTAAAAAATCATAATATATTTTACACTAGTTTATACTAGTTTCGGTCAAAAGTCAAAGTAAATCGGGGACAGTTCGTAATGATACGAAACTTCACATATCATTTATATATTTTACGAGGGAAGGTTATGATGGAAGTCCATGCAAAAAACGATCGGAAAATTAGATTCTATGAAAGTTTTCGAAATGCAATTTTCGGTCAAAAATCATAGTATATTATACACTAGTTTCGGTAAAAAAAATCAAATTTAATCGGGGACTATTTGAAATGATACGAAACTTTTTAGATCATTTTAAGAGGGAAGATTATGATGGAAGTCCATGCAAAAAAATCATCTGAAAACTAGATTCTATGAAACTTTTCGAAAGCAAGTTTCGGTCAAAAACTCATAATATATTATACATTAGTTTATACTAGTTTCTGTCAAAAATTAAAGTAAATCGGGGACAGTTCATAATGATACGAAACTTCACATATCATTTATATATTTTACGAGGGAAGGTTATGATGGAAGTCCATGCAAAAAATCATTGTAAAATCAAATTCTATGAAACTTTTCGAAAGGCAATTTTCGATCAAAAATCATAGTATATTATACATTAGTTTGGTAAAAAAAATCAAATTTAATCGGGGGTTATTTGAAATGATAAGAAACTTTTAAGATCATTTATATATGTTAAGAGGGAAGGTTACGATGGAAGTCCATGCAAAAAATCATATGAAAATTAAATTCTATGAAACTTTTCGAAATATAAGTTTCGGTCAAAAATAAAAATATATTATAAACTACTTATACTAGTTTCGGTCAAAAATCAAATTAAATCGGGGGCAGTTCGAAATAATACAAAACTTCACATATCATTTATATATTTTACGAGGGAAGGTTATGATGGAAGTCCATGCAAAAAATCATCGTAACATTTGATTCTATGAAACTTTTCGAAATGAAAGTTTCGTTCAAAAAATCATAATATATACACTAGTTTTTACTAGTTTTGATCAAAAATCAAATTAAATCGAGGATTGTTCGAAATGATACGAAACTTCACATATCATTTATATATTTTACGGGGGAAGGTTACGATGGAAGTCCATGCAAAAAATAATCGGAAAATTAAATTCTATGAAAAATCAAATTTAATCGGGGACTATTTGAAATGATAAGAAACTTTTCAGATCATTTCTATATGTTAAGAGGGAAGATTATGAAGGAAGTCCATGCAAAAAATTATCTGAAAATTAAATTCTATGAAACTTTTCGAAATACAATTTTCGGTCAAATTATCATAATATATTATACATTAGTTTATACTAGTTTCGGTCAAAAATCAAATTAAATCGGGGAATATTCGAAATGATATGAAACTTCACATATAATTTATATATTTTACGAGGGAAGGTTATGGTGGAAGTCCATGCAAAAAATCATCGGAATATTAGATTCTATGAAAATTTTCGAAATGCATGTTTCGGTCAAAAATCATACTATATTATACACTAGTTTCGGTAAGAAATACAAATTAAATCGGGTAATATTTTAAATGATAACAAATTTTTCAGGTCATTTATATATGTTACAAGGGATGGTTATGATGGAAGTCCATGCAAAAAAATCATCTGAAAACTAGATTCTATGAAACTTTTAGAAATGCAAGTTTCGGTCAAAAAATCATAATATATTATACAATAGTTTATACTAGTTTCGCTCAAAAATAAAATTAAATCGGGGACAGTCGGAAATAATACGAAACTTCACATATCATTTATATATTTTACGAGGGAAGGATATGATGGAAGTCCATGCAATAAATCATCGGAACATTAGATTCTATGAAACTTTTCGAAATGCAAGTTTCAGCAAAAAATCATAATATATACACTAGTTT
The DNA here is from genome assembly GCA_963966055.1 of Lathyrus aphaca. Classification (NCBI taxonomy): domain Eukaryota; kingdom Viridiplantae; phylum Streptophyta; class Magnoliopsida; order Fabales; family Fabaceae; genus Lathyrus; species Lathyrus aphaca. Next base: position 502,128,157 of record OZ014525.1, read on the forward strand.
ATACTAGTTTCGGTCAAAAATCAAATTAAATCGGGGACTATTCGAAATGATAAGAAACTTCACATATAATTTATATATTTTACGAGGGAAGATTATGATTGAAGTCCATGCAAAAAATGATCGGAAAATTAGATTTTATGAAAATTTTCGAAATGCGATTTTCGGTCAAAAATCATAGTATATTATACACTAGTTTCGGTCAAAAAAATCAAATTTAATAGGGGACTATTTGAAATGATACGAAACTTTTCAGATCATTTTAAAAGGGAAGGTTATAATGGAAGTCCATGCAAAAAATTCATCTGAAAACTAGATTCTATGAAACTTTTCGAATGCAAGTTTCAATTAAAAAATCATAATATATTTTACACTAGTTTATACTAGTTTCGGTCAAAAGTCAAAGTAAATCGGGGACAGTTCGTAATGATACGAAACTTCACATATCATTTATATATTTTACGAGGGAAGGTTATGATGGAAGTCCATGCAAAAAACGATCGGAAAATTAGATTCTATGAAAGTTTTCGAAATGCAATTTTCGGTCAAAAATCATAGTATATTATACACTAGTTTCGGTAAAAAAAAATCAAATTTAATCGGGGACTATTTGAAATGATACGAAACTTTTTAGATCATTTTAAGAGGGAAGATTATGATGGAAGTCCATGCAAAAAAATCATCTGAAAACTAGATTCTATGAAACTTTTCGAAAGCAAGTTTCGGTCAAAAACTCATAATATATTATTCATTAGTGTATACTAGTTTCTGTCAAAAATTAAAGTAAATCGGGGACAGTTCATAATGATACGAAACTTCACATATCATTTATATATTTTACGAGGGAAGGTTATGATGGAAGTCCATGCAAAAAATCATTGTAAAATCAAATTCTATGAAACTTTTCGAAAGGCAATTTTCGATCAAAAATCATAGTATATTATACATTAGTTTGGTAAAAAAAATCAAATTTAATCGGGGGTTATTTGAAATGATAAGAAACTTTTAAGATCATTTATATATGTTAAGAGGGAAGGTTACGATGGAAGTCCATGCAAAAAATCATATGAAAATTAAATTCTATGAAACTTTTCGAAATATAAGTTTCGGTCAAAAATAAAAATATATTATAAACCACTTATACTAGTTTCGGTCAAAAATCAAATTAAATCGGGGGCAGTTCGAAATAATACAAAACTTCACATATCATTTATATATTTTACGAGGGAAGGTTATGATGGAAGTCCATGCAAAAAATCATCGTAAGATTTGATTCTATGAAACTTTTCGAAATGAAAGTTTCGTTCAAAAAATCATAATATATACACTAGTTTTTACTAGTTTTGATCAAAAATCAAATTAAATCGAGGATTGTTCGAAATGATACGAAACTTCACATATCATTTATATATTTTACGGGGGAAGGTTACGATGGAAGTCCATGCAAAAAATAATCGGAAAATTAAATTCTATGAAAAATCAAATTAAATCGGGGACTATTTGAAATGATAAGAAACTTTTCAGATCATTTCTATATGTTAAGAGGGAAGATTATGAAGGAAGTCCATGCAAAAAATTATCTGAAAATTAAATTCTATGAAACTTTTCGAAATACAATTTTCGGTCAAATTATCATAATATATTATACATTAGTTTATACTAGTTTCGGTCAAAAATCAAATTAAATCGGGGAATATTCGAAATGATATGAAACATCACATATAATTTATATATTTTACGAGGGAAGGTTATGGTGGAAGTCCATGCAAAAAATCATCGGAATATTAGATTCTATGAAAATTTTCGAAATGCATGTTTCGGTCAAAAGTCATACTATATTATACACTAGTTTCGGTAAGAAATTCAAATTAAATCGGGTAATATTTTAAATGATAACAAATTTTTCAGGTCATTTATATATGTTACAAGGGATGGTTATGATGGAAGTCCGTGCAAAAAAATCATCTGAAAACTAGATTCTATGAAACTTTTAGAAATGCAAGTTTCGGTCAAAAAATCATAATATATTATACAATAGTTTATACTAGTTTCGCTCAAAAATAAAATTAAATCGGGGACAGTCGGAAATAATACGAAACTTCACATATCATTTATATATTTTACGAGGGAAGGATATGATGGAAGTCCATGCAATAAATCATCGGAACATTAGATTCTATGAAACTTTTCGAAATGCAAGTTTCAGCAAAAAATCATAATATATACACTAGTTTATACTAGTTTCGGTCAAAAATCAAATTAAATCGGGGACTATTCGAAATGATAAGAAACTTCACATATAATTTATATATTTTACGAGGGAAGATTATGATTGAAGTCCATGCAAAAAATGATCGGAAAATTAGATTTTATGAAAATTTTCGAAATGCGATTTTCGGTCAAAAATCATAGTATATTATACACTAGTTTCGGTCAAAAAAATCAAATTTAATAGGGGACTATTTGAAATGATACGAAACTTTTCAGATCATTTTAAAAGGGAAGGTTATAATGGAAGTACATGCAAAAAATTCATCTGAAAACTAGATTCTATGAAACTTTTCGAATGCAAGTTTCAATTAAAAAATCATAATATATTTTACACTAGTTTATACTAGTTTCGGTCAAAAGTCAAAGTAAATCGGGGACAGTTCGTAATGATACGAAACTTCACATATCATTTATATATTTTACGAGGGAAGGTTATGATGGAAGTCCATGCAAAAAACGATCGGAAAATTAGATTCTATGAAAGTTTTCGAAATGCAATTTTCGGTCAAAAATCATAGTATATTATACACTAGTTTCGGTAAAAAAAAATCAAATTTAATCGGGGACTATTTGAAATGATACGAAACTTTTTAGATCATTTTAAGAGGGAAGATTATGATGGAAGTCCATGCAAAAAAATCATCTGAAAACTAGATTCTATGAAACTTTTCGAAAGCAAGTTTCGGTCAAAAACTCATAATATATTATTCATTAGTGTATACTAGTTTCTGTCAAAAATTAAAGTAAATCGGGGACAGTTCATAATGATACGAAACTTCACATATCATTTATATATTTTACGAGGGAAGGTTATGATGGAAGTCCATGCAAAAAATCATTGTAAAATCAAATTCTATGAAACTTTTCGAAAGGCAATTTTCGATCAAAAATCATAGTATATTATACATTAGTTTGGTAAAAAAAATCAAATTTAATCGGGGGTTATTTGAAATGATAAGAAACTTTTAAGATCATTTATATATGTTAAGAGGGAAGGTTACGATGGAAGTCCATGCAAAAAATCATATGAAAATTAAATTCTATGAAACTTTTCGAAATATAAGTTTCGGTCAAAAATAAAAATATATTATAAACCACTTATACTAGTTTCGGTCAAAAATCAAATTAAATCGGGGGCAGTTCGAAATAATACAAAACTTCACATATCATTTATATATTTTACGAGGGAAGGTTATGATGGAAGTCCATGCAAAAAATCATCGTAAGATTTGATTCTATGAAACTTTTCGAAATGAAAGTTTCGTTCAAAAAATCATAATATATACACTAGTTTTTACTAGTTTTGATCAAAAATCAAATTAAATCGAGGATTGTTCGAAATGATACGAAACTTCACATATCATTTATATATTTTACGGGGGAAGGTTACGATGGAAGTCCATGCAAAAAATAATCGGAAAATTAAATTCTATGAAAAATCAAATTAAATCGGGGACTATTTGAAATGATAAGAAACTTTTCAGATCATTTCTATATGTTAAGAGGGAAGATTATGAAGGAAGTCCATGCAAAAAATTATCTGAAAATTAAATTCTATGAAACTTTTCGAAATACAATTTTCGGTCAAATTATCATAATATATTATACATTAGTTTATACTAGTTTCGGTCAAAAATCAAATTAAATCGGGGAATATTCGAAATGATATGAAACATCACATATAATTTATATATTTTACGAGGGAAGGTTATGGTGGAAGTCCATGCAAAAAATCATCGGAATATTAGATTCTATGAAAATTTTCGAAATGCATGTTTCGGTCAAAAGTCATACTATATTATACACTAGTTTCGGTAAGAAATTCAAATTAAATCGGGTAATATTTTAAATGATAACAAATTTTTCAGGTCATTTATATATGTTACAAGGGATGGTTATGATGGAAGTCCGTGCAAAAAAATCATCTGAAAACTAGATTCTATGAAACTTTTAGAAATGCAAGTTTCGGTCAAAAAATCATAATATATTATACAATAGTTTATACTAGTTTCGCTCAAAAATAAAATTAAATCGGGGACAGTCGGAAATAATACGAAACTTCACATATCATTTATATATTTTACGAGGGAAGGATATGATGGAAGTCCATGCAATAAATCATCGGAACATTAGATTCTATGAAACTTTTCGAAATGCAAGTTTCAGCAAAAAATCATAATATATACACTAGTTTATACTAGTTTCGGTCAAAAATCAAATTAAATCGGGGACTATTCGAAATGATAAGAAACTTCACATATAATTTATATATTTTACGAGGGAAGATTATGATTGAAGTCCATGCAAAAAATGATCGGAAAATTAGATTTTATGAAAATTTTCGAAATGCGATTTTCGGTCAAAAATCATAGTATATTATACACTAGTTTCGGTCAAAAAAATCAAATTTAATAGGGGACTATTTGAAATGATACGAAACTTTTCAGATCATTTTAAAAGGGAAGGTTATAATGGAAGTACATGCAAAAAATTCATCTGAAAACTAGATTCTATGAAACTTTTCGAATGCAAGTTTCAATTAAAAAATCATAATATATTTTACACTAGTTTATACTAGTTTCGGTCAAAAGTCAAAGTAAATCGGGGACAGTTCGTAATGATACGAAACTTCACATATCATTTATATATTTTACGAGGGAAGGTTATGATGGAAGTCCATGCAAAAAATCATCGGAAAATTAGATTCTATGAAACTTTTCGAAATCAAAGTTTCGTTCAAAAAATCATAATGTCTAAACTAGTTTTTACTGGTTTCAGTCAAAAATCAAATTAAATCGAGGACTGTTCGAAATGATACGAAACTTCACATATCATTTATATATTTTACGAGGGAAGGTTATAATGGAAGTCCATGCAAAAAATAATAGGAAAATTAAATTCTATGAAACTTTTCGAAATGCAAGTTTCGGACAAAAATCATAGTATATTATACACTAGTTCCGGTAAAAAAAATCAAATTTAATCGGGGACTATTTGAAATGATAAGAAACTTTTCAGATCATTTATATATGTTAAGAGGGAAGGTTATGATGGAACTCCATTCAAAAAATCATCTGAAAATTAAATTCTATGAAAATTTTCGAAATGCAATTTTGAGTCAAAAAAAAAAATTATACATTAGTTTATACTAGTTTCGGTCAAAAATCAAATTAAATCGAGGACTGTTAGAAATGATACGAAACTTCAGATATCATTTATATATTATACGAGGGAAGGTTATGATGGAAGTCCATGCAAAAAATCATTGGAAAATTAGATTCTATGAAAATTTTCGAAATGCATGTTTCGGTAAAATATCATAGTATATTATACACTAGTTTCGGTTAGAAAATAAAATTTAATTGGGGACTATTTTAAATGATAACAAACTTTTCAGATCGTTTATATTTGTTATGAAGGAAGTTTATGATGGAAGTCCATGCAAAAAAATCATCTGAAAAGTAGATTCTATGAATCTTTTAGAAGTGCAAGTTTCAGTAAAAAAATCACAATATATTATACACTAGTTTATACTAATTTCGGTCAAAAATCAAATTAAATCGGGGACAGTTCGAAATGTTATGATCTTTCACATATCATTTATATATATTTTGTGAGGGAATGTTATGATGTATGTCCACGCAAAAAATCCCCGGAACATTAGATTCTATGAAACTTTTTCGAAATTCACGTTTCGGTTAAAATATCATAATATTTACACTAGTTTATACTAGTTCGATAAAAAATCAAATTAAATCGCGGACTATTCGAAATGATAAGAAACTTCACATATCATTTAAGGTATATTATACACTAGTTTCTGTCAAAAAATCAAATTTAATTGGGGATTATTTGAAATGATAAGAGACTTTTCAGATCATTTATATATGTTAAGAGGGAAGGTTATGATGGAAGTCCATGCAAAAAAATTATCTGAAAAATAGATTCTATGAAACTTTTCGAAATGCTAGTTTCGGTCAAAAATCATAGTATATTATACACTAGTTTCGGTCAAAAAAATCAAATTTAATTTGGGACTATTTGAAATGATACGGGACTTTTCCATGCAAAAAAATCATCTGAAAACTAGATTCTATGAAACTTTTCGAAATGCAAGTTTCGGTCAAAAAATCCTAATATATTATACATTAGTTTATACTAGTTTGGTCAAATATCAAATTAAATCGGGGACTGTTCGAAATGATATGAAACTTCACATATCATTTATATATTTTACGAGGGAAGGTTATTATGGAAGTCGATGCAAAAAATTATCTGAAAATTAGATTCTATGAAACTTTTCGAAATTCAAGTTTCGGTCAAAAATCAAAGTATATTATACAATTGTTTCGGTCAATAAAAATCAAATTTAATTGGGGACTATTTGAAATGATACAGGACTTTTTCATATCATTTATATATCTTAAGAGGGGAGGTTATGATGGAAGTCCATGCAAAAAAATCATTTGAAAACTAAATTCTATGAAACTTTTCGAAATGCAAGTTTGGTTCAAAAAATCATAATATATTATACACTAGTTTATACTAGTTTCAGTCAGAAAAAATTTATTTGGGGACTATTTGAAATGATACAGGACTTTTTCATATCATTTATATATCTTAAGAGGGGAGGTTATGATGGAAGTCCATGCAAAAAAATCATTTGAAAACTAAATTCTATGAAACTTTTCGAAATGCAAGTTTCGGTCAAAAAATCATAATATATTATACACTATTTTATACTAGTTTCGGTCAAAAATAAAATTAAATCGGGGACTGTTCGAAATGATACCTAATTTCACATATCATTTATATATTTTACGAGGGAATGTTATGATGAAGGTCCTTGCAAAAAATCAACTGAAAATTAGATTCTATGAAACTTTTTGAAATGCAAGTTTCGGTCAAAAATCATAGTATATTATACACTAGTTTCGGTCCAAAAAATCAAATTTAATTGGGGACTATTTGAAATGATACGAGACTTTTCAAATCATTTATATATTTTAAGAGGGAAGGTTATGATGGAAGTCCATGCAAAAAAAATAATCTGAAAACTAGATTCTATGAAACTTTTTGAAATGCAAGTTTCGGGTAAAAAATCATAGTATATTATACACTAGTTTCGGTCAAAAAAATCAAATTTAATTCAGGACTATTTGAAATGATACGAGACTTTTCAAATCATTTATATATGTTAAGAGGCAAGGTTATGATGGAAGTCCATGCAAAAAAATCATCTTAAAACTATATTCTATGAAACTTTTCGAAATGCAAGTGTCAGTAAAAAAATCATAATATATTATACACTAGTTTATACTAGTTTCGGTCAAAAATCAAATTAAATCGGGGACAGTTCGAAATGATACGAAATTTCACATATCATTTATATATTTTATGAGGGAATATTATGATGAAAGTCCATGCAAAAAATAAACTGAAAATTAGATTCTATGAAACTTTTCAAAATGCAAGTTTCGGTCAAAAATCATAGTATATTATACACTAGTTTCGGTCAAAAAAATCAAACTTAATTGGGACTATTTGAAATGAAACGATACTTTTCAAATCATTAATATATGTTAAGAGGGAAGGTTATGATGGAAGCACATGGAAAAAATTCATCTGAAAACTAGATTCAATGAAACTTTTCGAAATGCAAGTTTCGGTCAAAAAATCATAATATATTATACACTAGTTTATACTAGTTTCGGTCAAAAATGAAATTAAATCGGGGACTATTCGAAATGATAAGAAACTTCACATATAATTTATATATTTTATAAGGGAAGATTATGATGGAAGTCCATGCAAAAAATGATCGGAAAATTAGATTTTATGAAAATTTTAGAAATGTGATTTTCGGTCAAAAATCATAGTATATTATACACTAGTTTCGGCCAAAAAAATCAAATTTATTTGGGGACTATTTGAAATGATACGAGACTTTTCAAATCTTTATATATGTTAAGAGGGAAGGTTATGATGGAAGTCCATTCAAAAAAATCATCTGAAAACTAGATTCTATGAAACTTTTCGAATGCAAGTTTCGGTCAAAAATCATAGTATATTATACACTAGTTTCGGTCAAAAAAATCAAATTTAATTAGGGACTATTTGAAATCATACGAGACTTTTCAAATCATTTATATATGTTAAGAGGGAAGGTTATGATGGAAGTCCATGCAAAAAAATCATCTAAAAAACTAGATTCTATGAAACTTTTCGAAATGCAAGTTTCGGTCAAAAAATCATAATATATTATACACTAGTTTATACTAGTTTCAGTTAAAAATCAAATAAAATCGGGGACAGTTCAAAATGTTACGATCTTTCACATATCATTTATATATTTTACGAGGGAATGTTATGATGAAAGTTCATACAAAAAATCCACTGAAAATTAGATTCTATGAAACTTTTCGAAATGCATGTTTCGGTCAAAAATCATAGTATATTATTCACTAGTTTCGGTCAAAAAAATCAAATTTAATTGGGACTATTTGAAATGATACGAGACTTTTCAAATTATTTATATGTGTTAAGAAGGATGGTTATGATGGAAGTCCATGGAAAAAATTCATCTAAAAACTAGATTCAATGAAACTTTTCGAAATGCAAGTTTCTGTCAAAAAACCATAATATATTATACACTAGTTTATACTAGTTTCGGTCTAAAATAAATTTAAATCGGGGACTGTTCGAAATGATATGAAACTTCACATATCATTTATATATTTTACGAGGGAAGGTTATGATGGAAGTCGATGCAAAAAATTATTTGAAAATTAGATTCTATGAAACTTTTCGAAATCCAAGTTTCGATCAAAAATCAAATAATACTATACACTAGTTTCTGTCAAAAAAATCAATTTAATTGGGGACTATTTGAAATGATACGAGATTTATTCAGATCATTTATATATGGTAAGAGGGGAGGTTATGATGGAAGTCCATGCAAAAAAATCATTTGAAAACTAGATTCTACGAAACTTTTCGAAATGCAAGTTTCGATCAAAAAATCATAATATATTATACACTAGTTTATACTAGTTTCGGTCAAAAATCAAATTAAATCGGGGATTGTTCGAAATGATATGAAACTTCACATATCATTTATATATTTTACGAGGGAAGGTTATGATGGAAGTCGATGTAAAAAATTATCTGAAAATTAGATTCTATGAAACTTTTCGAAATTCAAGTTTCGGTCAAAAATCAAAGTATATTATACAATTGTTTCGGTCAATAAAAATCAAATTTAATTGGGGACTATTTGAAATGATACGGGACTTTTTTATATCATTTATATATCTTAAGAGGGGAGGTTATGATGGAAGTCCATGCAAAAAAATCATTTGAAAACTAGATTCTATGAAACGTTTCGAAATGAAAGTTTCGGTCAAAAAATCATAATATATTATACACTAGTTTATACTAGTTTCGGTCAAAAATAAAATTAAATCGGGGACTGTTCGAAATGATACGAAATTTCACATATCATTTATATATTTTACGAGGGAATGTTATGATGAAGGTCCTTGCAAAAAATCAACTGAAAATTAGATTCTATGAAACTTTTCGAAATGCAAGTTTCGGTCAAAAATCATAGTATATTATACACTAGTTTTGGTCAAAAAAATCAAATTTAATTGGGGACTATTTGAAATGATACGAGACTTTTCAAATCATTTATATATGTTAAGAGGGAAGGTTATGATGGAAGTCCATGCAAAAAAATCATCTAAAAAACTAGATTCTATGAAACTTTTCGAAATGCAAGTTTCGGTCAAAAAATCATAATATATTATACACTAGTTTATACTAGTTTCAGTCAAAAATCAAATAAAATCGGGGACAGTTCGAAATGTTACGATCTTTCACATATCATTTATATATTTTACGAGGGAATGTTATGATGAAAGTTCATACAAAAAATCCACTGAAAATTAGATTCTATGAAACTTTTCGAAATGCATGTTTCGGTCAAAAATCATAGTATATTATTCACTAGTTTCGGTCAAAAAAATCAAATTTAATTGGGACTATTTGAAATGATACGAGACTTTTCAAATTATTTATATGTGTTAAGAAGGATGGTTATGATGGAAGTCCATGGAAAAAATTCATCTAAAAACTAGATTCAATGAAACTTTTCGAAATGCAAGTTTCTGTCAAAAAATCATAATATATTATACACTAGTTTATACTAGTTTCGGTCTAAAAAAAATTTAAATCGGGGACTGTTCGAAATGATATGAAACTTCACATATCATTTATATATTTTACGAGGGAAGGTTATGATGGAAGTCGATGCAAAAAATTATTTGAAAATTAGATTCTATGAAACTTTTCGAAATCCAAGTTTCGATCAAAAATCAAATAATACTATACACTAGTTTCTGTCAAAAAAATCAATTTAATTGGGGACTATTTGAAATGATACGAGATTTATTCAGATCATTTATATATGGTAAGAGGGGAGGTTATGATGGAAGTCCATGCAAAAAAATCATTTGAAAACTAGATTCTACGAAACTTTTCGAAATGCAAGTTTCGATCAAAAAATCATAATATATTATACACTAGTTTATACTAGTTTCGGTCAAAAATCAAATTAAATCGGGGATTGTTCGAAATGATATGAAACTTCACATATCATTTATATATTTTACGAGGGAAGGTTATGATGGAAGTCGATGCAAAAAATTATCTGAAAATTAGATTCTATGAAACTTTTCGAAATTCAAGTTTCGGTCAAAAATCAAAGTATATTATACAATTGATTCGGTCAATAAAAATCAAATTTAATTGGGGACTATTTGAAATGATACGGGACTTTTTTATATCATTTATATATCTTAAGAGGGGAGGTTATGATGGAAGTCCATGCAAAAAAATCATTTGAAAACTAGATTCTATGAAACGTTTCGAAATGAAAGTTTCGGTCAAAAAATCATAATATATTATACACTAGTTTATACTTGTTTCGGTCAAAAATAAAATTAAATCGGGGACTGTTCGAAATGATACGAAATTTCACATATCATTTATATATTTTACGAGGGAATGTTATGATGAAGGTCCTTGCAAAAAATCAACTGAAAATTAGATTCTATGAAACTTTTCGAAATGCAAGTTTCGGTCAAAAATCATAGTATATTATACACTAGTTTTGGTCAAAAAAATCAAATTTAATTGGGGACTATTTGAAATGATACGAGACTTTTCAAATCATTTATATATGTTAAGAGAGATGGTTAAGATGGAAGTCCATGCAAAAAAATCTTCTGAAAACTAGATTCTATGAAACTTTTTGAAATGAAAGTTTCGGGTAAAAAATCATAGTATATTATACACTAGTTTCGGTCAAAAAAATCAAATTTAATTCGGGACAATTTGAAATGATACGAGACGTTTCTAATAATTTATATATGTTAAGAGGGAAGGTTATGATGGAATTACATGCAAAAAAATCATCTTAAAACTATATTCTATGAAACTTTTCGAAATGCAAGGTTAAGTCAAAAAATCATAATATATTATACACTAGTTTATACTAGTTTCGGTCAAAAATCAAATTAAATCGGGGACAGTTCGAAATGATACGAAATTTCACATATCATTTATAAATTTTACAAGGGAATATTATGATGAAAGTCCATGCAAAAAATCAACTGAAAATTAGATTCTATGAAACTTTTCAAAATGCAAGTTTCGGTCAAAAATCATAGTATATTATACACTAGTTTCGGTCAAAAAAATAAAATTTAATTCGGGACTATTTGAAATGATACGATACTTTTCAAATCATTTATATATGTTAAGAGGGAAGGTTATGATGGAAGTTCATGCAAAAAAACTTTTGAAAACTAGATTCTATAAAACTTTTTGAAATGAAAGTTTCGGGTAAAAAATCATAGTATATTATACACTAGTTTCGGTCAAAAAAATCAAATTTAATTCAGGACTATTTGAAATGATACGAGACTTTTCAAATCATTTATATATGTTAAGAGGAAAGGATATGATGGAAGTACATGCAAAAAAATCATCTTAAAACTATATTCTATGAAACTTTTTGAAATGCAAGTTTCAGTCAAAAAATCATAATATATTATACACTAGTTTATACTAGTTTCGATCAAAATTCAAATTAAATCGGGGACAGTTCGAATTGATACGAAATTTCATATATCATTTATATATTTTACGAGGGAATATTATGATGAAAGTCCATGCAAAAAATCAACTGAAAATTAGATTCTATGAAACGTTTCAAAATGCATGTTTCGGTCAAAAATCATAGTATATTATACACTAGTTTCGGTCAAAAAAATCAAATTTAATTGGGACTATTTGAAATGATACAAGACTTTTTAAGTTATTTATATATGTTAAAAGGGAAGGTTATGATGTAAGTCCATGCAAAGAAATCATCTGAAAACTAGATTCTATGAAACTTTTCGAAATGCAAGTTTCGGTCAAAAAAACATAATATATTATACACTAGTTTCTATTAGTTTCGGTCAAAAATCAAATTAAATCGGGAACTGTTCGAAATGATATGAAACTTCACATATCATTTATATATTTTACAAGGGAAGGTTATGATGGAAGTCGATGCAAAAAATTATCTGAAAATTAGATTCTATGAAACGTTTCGAAATTCAAGTTTCGGTTGAAAAGTATAGTATATTATACACTAGTTTCGGCCAAAAAAATCAAATTTAAATCGGGGACTTTACGAAATGATACGATACTTTTAAAATCATTTATATATGTTAAGAGGGAAGGTTATGATGGAAGTCCATGCAAAAAAATCATCTGAAAACTAGATTCTATGAAACTTTTCGAAATGCAAGTTTCGGTCAAAAATCATAGTATATTATACATTAATTTCGGTCAAAAAAATCAAATTTAATTCGGGACTATTTGAAATAATACAAGACTTTTCAATTCATTTATATATGTTAAGAGGGAAGGTTATGATGGAAGTCCATGCAAAAAAAAATCATCTGAAAACTAGATTCTAAGAAACTTTTCCAAATGCAAGTTTCGGTCAAAAATCATAGTATATTATACACTATTTTAGGTCAAAAAAATCAAATTTAATTGGGGACTATTTGAAATGATACGAGACTTTTCAGATCATTTATATATGTTAAGAGGGAAGGTTATGATGGAAGTCCATGCAAAAAAATCATCTGAAAAATAGATTCTATGAAACTTTTCGAAATGCAAGTTTCGGTCAAAAAATCATAATATATTATACACTAGTTTATACTAGTTTCGGTCAAAAATCAAATTAAATCGGGGACAGTTCGATATGTTACGATCTTTCACATATCATTTATATATTCTACGAGGGAATATTATGATGAAAGTCCATGCAAAAAATCAACTTAAAATTAGATTCTATGAAACATTTCGAAATGCATGTTTCGGTCAAAAATCATAGTATATTATTCACTAGTTTTGGTCAAAAAAATCAAATTTAATTGGGACTATTTGAAATGATACGAGACGTTTCAAATCATTTATATGTGTTACGAAGGAAGGTTATGATGGAAGTCCATGGAAAAAATTCATCTGAAAACTAGATTCAATGAAACTTTTTGAAATGCAAGTTTCAGTCAAAAAATCATAATATATTATACACTAGTTTATACTAGTTTCGGTCTAAAATAAAATTAAATCGGGGACTGTTCGAAATGATATGAAACTTCACATATCATTTATATATTTTACGAGGGAAGTTTATGATGGAAGTCGATGCAAAAACATATCTAAAAATTAGATTCTATGAAACGTTTCGAAATCCAAGTTTCGGTCAAAAATCATAGTATATTATACACTAGTTTCGGCCAAAAAAATAAAATTTAATTGGGGACTATTTGAAATGATACGAGACTTTTCAAATCATTTATATATGTTAAGAGGGAAGGTTATGATGGAAGTCCATGCAAAGAAATCATCTGAAAACTAGATTCTATGAAACTTTTCGAAATGCAAGTTTCGGTCAAAAAAACATAATATATTATACACTAGTTTCTATTAGTTTCGGTCAAAAATCAAATTAAATCGGGAACTGTTCGAAATGATATGAAACTTCACATATCATTTATATATTTTACGAGGGAAGGTTATGATGGAATTCGATGCAAAAAATTATCTGAAAATTAGATTCTATGAAACTTTTCGAAATTCAAGTTTTGGTTAAAAATTATAGTATATTATACACTAGTTTCGGCCAAAAAAATCAAATTTAATTGGGGACTTTTTGAAATGATACGAGACTTTACAAATCATTTATATATGTTAAGAGGGAAGGTTGTGATGGAAGTCCATTCAAAAAAATCATCTGGAAACTAGATTCTATGAAACTTTTCGAAATGCAAGTTTCGGTCAAAAATCATAGTATATTATACACTAGTTTCGGTCAAAATAATCAAATTTAATTGGGGACTATTTGAAATGATACGAGACTTTTCAAATCATTTATATATGTTAAGAGGGAAGGTTATGATGGAAGTCCATGCAAAAAAATCATCTGAAAAATAGATTCTATGAAACTTTTCGAAATGCAAGTTTCGGTCAAAAAATCATAATATATTATACACTAGTTTATACTAGTTTCGGTCAAAAATCAAATTAAATCGGGGACAGTTCGATATGTTACGATCTTTCACATATCATTTATATATTTTACGAGGGAATATTATGATGAAAGTCCATGCAATAAATCAACTGAAAATTAGATTTTATGAAACATTTCGAATTGCATGTTTCGGTCAAAAATCATAGTATATTATTCACTAGTTTTGGTCAAAAAAATCAAATTTAATTGGGACTATTTGAAATGATACGAGACGTTTCAAATCATTTATATGTGTTAAGAAGGAAGGTTATGATGGAAGTCCATGGAAAAAATTCATCTGAAAACTAGATTCAATGAAACTTTTCGAAATGCAAGTTTCAGTCAAAAAATCATAATATATTATACACTAGTTTATACTTGTTTCGGTCTTAAATAAAATTAAATCGGGGACTGTTCGAAATGATATGAAACTTCACATATCATTTATATATTTTATGAGGCAAGTTTATGATGGAAGTCGATGCAAAAACATACATGAAAATTAGATTCTATGAAACGTTTCGAAATCCATGTTTCGGTCAAAAATCATAGTATATTATACACTAGTTTCGGCCAAGAAAATCAAATTTAATTGGGGACTATTTGAAATGATACGAGACTTTTCAAATCATTTATATATGTTAAGAGGGAAGGTTATGATGGAAGTCCATGCAAAAAAATCATCTGAAAACTAGATTCTATGAAACTTTTCGCAATGCAAGTTTCGGTCAAAAATCATAGTATATTGTACACTAGTTTCGGTCAAAAAAATCAAATTTAATTCGGGACTATTTGAAATTATACAGTACTTTTCAAATCCTTTATATATGTTAAGAGGGAAGGTTATGATGGAAGTCTATGAAAAAAAAATCATCTGAAAACTAGATACTATGAAACTTTTAAAATGCAAGTTTCGGTCAAAAAATCATAATATATTATACACTAGTTTATACTAGTTTCGGTCAAAAATCAAATTAAATCTGGGACAGTTCGAAATGATACTATTTGAAATGATACGTGACTTTTCAAATCATTTATATATGTTAAGAGGGAAGGTTATGATGGAAGTCCATGCAAAAAAATCATCTGAAAACTAGATTCAATGAAACTTTTCGAAATGCAAGTTTTGGTCAAATAATCATAATATATTATACACTAGTTTATACTATTTTCGGTCAAAAATCAAATTAAATCGGGGACTGTACGAAATGATATGAAACTTCACATATCATTTATATATTTTACGAGGGAAGGTTATGATGGAAGTCGATGCAAAAAATTATTTGAAAATTAGATTCTATGAAACTTTTCGAAATGCAAGTTTCGGTCAAAAATCATAGTATGTTATACACTAGTTTCGGCCAAAAAAATCAAATTTAAATCGGGGACTGTTCGAAATGATACGATACTTTTTAAATCATTTATATATGTTAAGAGGGAAGGTTATGATGGAAGTCCATGCAAAAAAATCATCTAAAAACTAGATTCTATGAAACTTTTCAAAATGCAAGTTTCGGTCAAAAATCATAGTATATTATACACTAGTTTCGGTCAAAAAAATCAAATTTAATTCGGGACTATTTGAAATAATACAAGACTTTTCAATTCATTTAAATATGTTAAGAGCGAAGCTTATGATGGAAGTCCATGCAAAAAAAAATCATCTGAAAACTAGATTCTATGAAACTTTTCCAAATGCAAGTTTCGGTCAAAAATCATAGTATATTATACACTAGTTTCGGTCAAAAAAAATCAAATTTAATTGGGGACTATTTGAAATGATACGAGACTTTTCAAATCATTTATATATGTTAAGAGAGATGGTTAAGATGGAAGTCCATGCAAAAAAATCTTCTGAAAACTAGATTCTATGAAACTTTTTGAAATGAAAGTTCTATACACTAGTTTCGGTCAAAAAAATCAAATTTAATTCGGGACAATTTGAAATGATACGAGACGTTTCTAATAATTTATATATGTTAAGAGGGAAGGTTATGATGGAATTACATGCAAAAAAATCATCTTAAAACTATATTCTATGAAACTTTTCGAAATGCAAGGTTCAGTCAAAAAATCATAATATATTATACACTAGTTTATACTAGTTTCGGTCAAAAATCAAATTAAATCGGGGACAGTTCGAAATGATACGAAATTTCACATATCATTTATAAATTTTACAAGGGAATATTATGATGAAAGTCCATGCAAAAAATCAACTGAAAATTAGATTCTATGAAACTTTTCAAAATGCAAGTTTCGGTCAAAAATCATAGTATATTATACACTAGTTTCGGTCAAAAAAATCAAATTTAATTGGGACTATTTGAAATGATACGAGACTTTTTAAATTATTTATATATGTTAAGAGGGAAGGTTATGATGTAAGTCCATGCAAAGAAATCATCTGAAAACTAGATTCTATGAAACTTTTCGAAATGCAAGTTTCGGTCAAAAAAACATAATATATTATACACTAGTTTCTATTAGTTTCGGTCAAAAATCAAATTAAATCGGGAACTGTTCGAAATGATATGAAACTTCACATATCATTTATATATTTTACAAGGGAAGGTTATGATGGAAGTCGATGCAAAAAATTATCTGAAAATTAGATTCTATGAAACGTTTCGAAATTCAAGTTTCGGTTGAAATTTATAGTATATTATACACTAGTTTCGGCCAAAAAAATCAAATTTAAATCGGGGACTTTACGAAATGATACAATACTTTTAAAATCATTTATATATGTTAAGAGGGAAGGTTATGATGGAAGTCCATGCAAAAAAATCATCTGAAAACTAGATTCTATGAAACTTTTCGAAATGCAAGTTTCGGTCAAAAATCATAGTATATTATACATTAATTTCGGTCAAAAAAATCAAATTTAATTCGGGACTATTTGAAATAATACAAGACTTTTCAATTCATTTATATATGTTAAGAGGGAAGGTTATGATGGAAGTCCATGCAAAAAAAAAATCATCTGAAAACTAGATTCTATGAAACTTTTCCAAATGCAAGTTTCGGTCAAAAATCATAGTATATTATACACTATTTTCGGTCAAAAAAATCAAATTTAATTGGGGACTATTTGAAATGATACGAGACTTTTCAGATCATTTATATATGTTAAGAGGGAAGGTTATGATGGAAGTCCATGCAAAAAAATCATCTGAAAAATAGATTCTATGAAACTTTTCGAAATGCAAGTTTCGGTCAAAAAATCATAATATATTATACACTAGTTTATACTAGTTTCGGTCAAAAATCAAATTAAATCGGGGACAGTTCGATATGTTACGATCTTTCACATATCATTTATATATTCTACGAGGGAATATTATGATGAAAGTCCATGCAAAAAATCAACTTAAAATTAGATTCTATGAAACATTTCGAAATGCATGTTTCGGTCAAAAATCATAGTATATTATTCACTAGTTTTGGTCAAAAAAATCAAATTTAATTGGGACTATTTGAAATGATACGAGACGTTTCAAATCATTTATATGTGTTACGAAGGAAGGTTATGATGGAAGTCCATGGAAAAAATTCATCTGAAAACTAGATTCAATGAAACTTTTTGAAATGCAAGTTTCAGTCAAAAAATCATAATATATTATACACTAGTTTATACTAGTTTCGGTCTAAAATAAAATTAAATCGGGGACTGTTCGAAATGATATGAAACTTCACATATCATTTATATATTTTACGAGGGAAGTTTATGATGGAAGTCGATGCAAAAACATATCTAAAAATTAGATTCTATGAAACGTTTCGAAATCCAAGTTTCGGTCAAAAATCATAGTATATTATACACTAGTTTCGGCCAAAAAAATCAAATTTAATTGGGGACTATTTGAAATGATACGAGACTTTTCAAATCATTTATATATGTTAAGAGGTAAGGTTATGATGGAAGTCCATGCAAAAAAATCATCTGAAAACTAGATTCTATGAAACTTTTCGAAATCCAAGTTTCGGTCAAAAATCATAGTATATTATACACTAGTTTCGGTCAAAAAAATAAAATTTAATTCGGGACTATTTGAAATGATACGATACTTTTCAAATCATTTATATATGTAAAGAGGGAAGGTTATGATGGAAGTCCATGCAAAAAAAAATCATCTGAAAACTAGATTCTATGAAACTTTTCCAAATGCAAGTTTCGGTCAAAAATCATAGTATATTATACACTATTTTCTGTCAAAAAAATCAAATTTAATTGGGGACTATTTGAAATGATACGAGACTTTTCAGATCATTTATATATGTTAAGAGGGAAGGTTATGATGGAAGTCCATGCAAAAAAATCATCTGAAAAATAGATTCTATGAAACTTTTCGAAATGCAAGTTTCGGTCAAAAAATCATAATATATTATACACTAGTTTATACTAGTTTCGGTCAAAAATCAAATTAAATCGGGGACAGTTTGATATGTTACGATCTTTCACATATCATTTATATATTTTACGAGGGAATATTATGATGAAAGTCCATGCAAAAAATCAACTTAAAATTAGATTCTATGAAACATTTCGAAATGCATGTTTCGGTCAAAAATCATAGTATATTATTCACTAGTTTTGGTCAAAAAAATCAAATTTAATTGGGACTATTTGAAATGATACGAGACGTTTCAAATCATTTATATGTGTTACGAAGGAAGGTTATGATGGAAGTCCATGGAAAAAATTCATCTGAAAACTAGATTCAATGAAAATTTTTGAAATGCAATTTTCAGTCAAAAAATCATAATATATTATACACTAGTTTATACTAGTTTCGGCCTAAAATTAAATTAAATCGGGGACTGTTCGAAATGATATGAAACTTCACATATCATTTATATATTTTACGAAGGAAGTTTATGATGGAAGTCGATGCAAAAACATATCTAAAAATTAGATTCTATGAAACGTTTCGAAATCCAAGTTTCGGTCAAAAATCATAGTATATTATACACTAGTTTCGGCCAAAAAAATCAAATTTAATTGGGGACTATTTGAAATGATACGAGACTTTTCAAATCATTTATATATGTTAAGAGGGAAGGTTATGATGGAAGTCCATGCAAAAAAATTATCTGAAAACTAGATTCTATGAAACTTTTCGAAATCCAAGTTTTGGTCAAAAATCATAGTATATTATACACTAGTTTCGGTCAAAAAAATAAAATTTAATTCGGGACTATTTGAAATGATACGATACTTTTCAAATCATTTATATATGTTAAGAGGGAAGGTTATGATGGAAGTCTATGCAAAAAAAATCATCTTCAAACTAGATTCAATGAAACTTTTAAAATGCAAGTTTCGGTCAAAAAATCACAATATATTATACACTAGTTTATACTAGTTTCGGTCAAAAATCAAATTAAATCTGGGACAGTTCGAAATGATACGAAATTTCACATATCATTTATATATTTTACGAGGGAATATTATGATGAAATTCCTTGCAAAAAATCAACTGAAAATTAGATTCTATGAAACTTTTCGAAAAGCATGTTTCGGTCAAAAATTATAGTATATTATTCACTAGTTTCGGTCAAAAAAATCAAATTTTATTGGTAGTATTTGAAATGATACGTGACTTTTCAAATCATTTATATATGTGAAGAGGGAAGGTTATGATGGAAGTCCATGCAAAAAAATCATCGGAGAACTAGATTCTATGAAACTTTTCGAAATGCAAGTTTCGTTCAAAAAATCATAATATATTATACACTAGTTTATACTAGTTTCGGTCAAAAATCAAATTAAATCGGGGACTCTTCGAAATGATATGAAACTTCACATATCATTTATATATTTTACGAGGGAAGGTTATGATGGAAGTCGATGCAAAAAATTATTTGAAAATTAGATTCTATGAAACTTTTCAAAATGCAAGTTTCGGTCAAAAATCATAGTATGTTATACACTAGTTTCGGCCAAAAAATCAAATTTAAATCGGGGACTGTTCGAAATGATACGATACTTTTTAAATCATTTATATATGTTAAGAGGGAAGGTTATGATGGAAGTCCATGCAAAAAAATCATCTGAAAACTAGATTCTATGAAACTTTTCAAAATGCAAGTTTCGGTCAAAAATCATAGTATATTATACACTAGTTTCGGTCAAAAAAATCAAATTTAATTCGGGACTATTTGAAATAATACAAGACTTTTCAATTCATTTAAATATGTTAAGAGCGAAGCTTATGATGGAAGTCCATGCAAAAAAAAATCATCTGAAAACTAGATTCTATGAAACTTTTCCAAATGCAAGTTTCGGTCAAAAATCATAGTATATTATACACTAGTTTCGGTCAAAAAAATCAAATTTAATTGGGGACTATTTGAAATGATACGAGACTTTTCAAATCATTTATATATGTTAAGAGAGATGGTTAAGATGGAAGTCCATGCAAAAAAATCTTCTGAAAACTAGATTCTATGAAACTTTTTGAAATGAAATTTTCGGGTAAAAAATCATAGTATATTATACACTAGTTTCGGTCAAAAAAATCAAATTTAATTCGGGACAATTTGAAATGATACGAGACGTTTCTAATAATTTATATATGTTAAGAGGGAAGGTTATGATGGAATTACATGCAAAAAAATCATCTTAAAACTATATTCTATGAAACTTTTCGAAATGCAAGGTTCAGTCAAAAAATCATAATATATTATACACTAGTTTATACTAGTTTCGGTCAAAAATCAAATTAAATCGGGGACAGTTCGAAATGATACGAAATTTCACATATCATTTATAAATTTTACAAGGGAATATTATGATGAAAGTCCATGCAAAAAATCAACTGAAAATTAGATTCTATGAAACTTTTCAAAATGCAAGTTTCGGTCAAAAATCATAGTATATTATACACTAGTTTCGGTCAAAAAAATCAAATTTAATTGGGACTATTTGAAATGATACGAGACTTTTTAAATTATTTATATATGTTAAGAGGGAAGGTTATGATGTAAGTCCATGCAAAGAAATCATCTGAAAACTAGATTCTATGAAACTTTTCGAAATGCAAGTTTCGGTCAAAAAAACATAATATATTATACACTAGTTTCTATTAGTTTCGGTCAAAAATCAAATTAAATCGGGAACTGTTCGAAATGATATGAAACTTCACATATCATTTATAAATTTTACAAGGGAAGGTTATGATGGAAGTCGATGCAAAAAATTATCTGAAAATTAGATTCTATGAAACGTTTCGAAATTCAAGTTTCGGTTGAAAAGTATAGTATATTATACACTAGTTTCGGCCAAAAAAATCAAATTTAAATCGGGGACTTTACGAAATGATACGATACTTTTAAAATCATTTATATATGTTAAGAGGGAAGGTTATGATGGAAGTCCATGCAAAAAAATCATCTGAAAACTAGATTCTATGAAACTTTTCGAAATGCAAGTTTCGGTCAAAAATCATAGTATATTATACATTAATTTCGGTTAAAAAAATCAAATTTAATTCGGGACTATTTGAAATAATACAAGACTTTTCAATTCATTTATATATGTTAAGAGGGAAGGTTATGATGGAAGTCCATGCAAAAAAAAATCATCTGAAAACTAGATTCTATGAAACTTTTCCAAATGCAAGTTTCGGTCAAAAATCATAGTATATTATACACTATTTTCGGTCAAAAAAATCAAATTTAATTGGGGACTATTTGAAATGATACGAGACTTTTCAGATCATTTATATATGTTAAGAGGGAAGGTTATGATGGAAGTCCATGCAAAAAAATCATCTGAAAAATAGATTCTATGAAACTTTTCGAAATGCAAGTTTCGGTCAAAAAATCATAATATATTATACACTAGTTTATACTAGTTTCGGTCAAAAATCAAATTAAATCGGGGACAGTTCGATATGTTACGATCTTTCACATATCATTTATATATTCTACGAGGGAATATTATGATGAAAGTCCATGCAAAAAATCAACTTAAAATTAGATTCTATGAAACATTTCGAAATGCATGTTTCGGTCAAAAATCATAGTATATTATTCACTAGTTTTGGTCAAAAAAATCAAATTTAATTGGGACTATTTGAAATGATACGAGACGTTTCAAATCATTTATATGTGTTACGAAGGAAGGTTATGATGGAAGTCCATGGAAAAAATTCATCTGAAAACTAGATTCAATGAAACTTTTTGAAATGCAAGTTTCAGTCAAAAAATCATAATATATTATACACTAGTTTATACTAGTTTCGGTCTAAAATAAAATTAAATCGGGGACTGTTCGAAATGATATGAAACTTCACATATCATTTATATATTTTACGAGGGAAGTTTATGATGGAAGTCGATGCAAAAACATATCTAAAAATTAGATTCTATGAAACGTTTTGAAATCCAAGTTTCGGTCAAAAATCATAGTATATTATACACTAGTTTCGGCCAAAAAAATCAAATTTAATTGGGGACTATTTGAAATGATACGAGACTTTTCAAATCATTTATATATGTTAAGAGGTAAGGTTATGATGGAAGTCCATGCAAAAAAATCATCTGAAAACTAGATTCTATGAAACTTTTCGAAATCCAAGTTTCGGTCAAAAATCATAGTATATTATACACTAGTTTCGGTCAAAAAAATAAAATTTAATTCGGGACTATTTGAAATGATACGATACTTTTCAAATCATTTATATATGTTAAGAGGGAAGGTTATGATGGAAGTCCATGCAAAAAAAAATCATCTGAAAACTAGATTCTATGAAACTTTTCCAAATGCAAGTTTCGGTCAAAAATCAAAGTATATTATACACTATTTTCTGTCAAAAAAATCAAATTTAATTGGGGACTATTTGAAATGATACGAGACTTTTCAGATCATTTATATATGTTAAGAGGGAAGGTTATGATGGAAGTCCATGCAAAAAAATCATCTGAAAAATAGATTCTATGAAACTTTTCGAAATGCAAGTTTCGGTCAAAAAATCATAATATATTATACACTAGTTTATACTAGTTTCGGTCAAAAATCAAATTAAATCGGGGACAGTTTGATATGTTACGATCTTTCACATATCATTTATATATTTTACGAGGGAATATTATGATGAAAGTCCATGCAAAAAATCAACTTAAAATTAGATTCTATGAAACATTTTGAAATGCATGTTTCGGTCAAAAATCATAGTATATTATTCACTAGTTTTGGTCAAAAAAATCAAATTTAATTGGGACTATTTGAAATGATACGAGACGTTTCAAATCATTTATATGTGTTACGAAGGAAGGTTATGATGGAAGTCCATGGAAAAAATTCATCTGAAAACTAGATTCAATGAAAATTTTTGAAATGCAATTTTCAGTCAAAAAATCATAATATATTATACACTAGTTTATACTAGTTTCGGCCTAAAATTAAATTAAATCGGGGACTGTTCTAAATGATATGAAACTTCACATATCATTTATATATTTTACGAGGGAAGTTTATGATGGAAGTCGATGCAAAAACATATCTAAAAATTAGATTCTATGAAACGTTTCGAAATCCAAGTTTCGGTCAAAAATCATAGTATATTATACACTAGTTTCGGCCAAAAAAATCAAATTTAATTGGGGACTATTTGAAATGATACGAGACTTTTCAAATCATTTATATATGTTAAGAGGGAAGGTTATGATGGAAGTCCATGCAAAAAAATTATCTGAAAACTAGATTCTATGAAACTTTTCGAAATCCAAGTTTTGGTCAAAAATCATAGTATATTATACACTAGTTTCGGTCAAAAAAATAAAATTTAATTCGGGACTATTTGAAATGATACGATACTTTTCAAATCATTTATATATGTTAAGAGGGAAGGTTATGATGGAAGTCTATGCAAAAAAAATCATCTTCAAACTAGATTCAATGAAACTTTTAAAATGCAAGTTTCGGTCAAAAAATCACAATATATTATACACTAGTTTATACTAGTTTCGGTCAAAAATCAAATTAAATCTGGGACAGTTCGAAATGATACGAAATTTCACATATCATTTATATATTTTACGAGGGAATATTATGATGAAATTCCTTGCAAAAAATCAACTGAAAATTAGATTCTATGAAACTTTTCGAAAAGCATGTTTCGGTCAAAAATTATAGTATATTATTCACTAGTTTCGGTCAAAAAAATCAAATTTTATTGGTAGTATTTGAAATGATACGTGACTTTTCAAATCATTTATATATGTGAAGAGGGAAGGTTATGATGGAAGTCCATGCAAAAAAATCATCGGAGAACTAGATTCTATGAAACTTTTCGAAATGCAAGTTTCGTTCAAAAAATCATAATATATTATACACTAGTTTATACTAGTTTCGGTCAAAAATCAAATTAAATCGGGGACTCTTCGAAATGATATGAAACTTCACATATCATTTATATATTTTACGAGGGAAGGTTATGATGGAAGTCGATGCAAAATATTATCTGAAAATTAGATTCTATGAAACTTTTCGAAATGCAAGTTTCGGTCAAAAATCATAGTATATTATACACTAGTTTCGGCCAGAAAATTTAAATTTAATTGGGGACTATTTGAAATGATACGAGACTTTTCAAATCATTTATATATGTTAAGAGGGAAGGTTGTGATGGAAGTCCATTCAAAAAAATCATCTGAAAACTAGATTCAATGAAACTTTTCGAAATGCAAGTTTCGGTAAAAAAATCATAATATATTATACACTAGTTTATACTAGTTTAGGTCAAAAATCAAATTAAATCGGGGACAGTTCGAAAAGTTACGAAATTTCACATATCATTTGTATATTTTACGAGGGAATATTATGATGAAAGTCCATGCAAAAAATCAACTGAAAATTAGATTCTATGAAACTTTTCGAAATGCATTTTTCGGTCAAAAATCATAGTATATTATACACTAGTTTCGGTCTAAAAAATCAAATTTAATTGGGACTATTTGAAATGATACGAGACTTTTCAAATCATTTATATATGTTAAGAGGGAAGGTTATGATGGAAGTCCATGCAAAAAAAATCATCTGAAAACTAGATTCTATGAAACTTATCGAAATGCAAGTTTCCGTCAAAAATCATAGTATATTATACACTAGTTTCGGTCAAAAAATCAAATTTAATTTGGGACTATTTAAAATGATACAAGACTTTTCAAATTATTTATATATGTTAAAAGGGAAGGTTATGATGGAAGTCCATGCAAAAAAAATCATCTGAAAACTAGATTCTATGAAACTTTTCGAAATGCAAGTTTCTGTCAAAATATCATAATATATTATACACTAGTTTATACTAGTTTAGGTCAAAAATCAAATTAAATCGGGGACAGTTCGAAATGATACGAAATTTCACATATCATTTATATATTTTACGAGGGAATATTATGATGAAAGTCCATGCAAAAAATCAACTGAAAATTAGATTCTATGAAATTTTTCGAAATGCATGTTTCGGTCAAAAATCATAGTATATTATTCACTAGTTTCGGTCAAAAAATATCTAATTTAATTGGGACTATTTGAATTGATACGTGACTTTTCAAATCATTTATATATGTTAAGAGGGAACGTTATGATGGAAGTCCATGCAAAAAAATCATCTGAAAACTAGATTCAATGAAACTTTTCGAAATGCATGTTTTGGTCATATAATCATAATATATTATACACTAGTTTATACTAGTTTCGGTCAAAAATCAAATTAAATCGAGGACTGTTCGAAATGATATGAAACTTCACATATCATTTATATATTTTACGAGGGAAGGTTATGATGGAAGTCGATGCAAAAAATTATTTGAAAATTAGATTCTATGAAACTTTTCGAAATGCAAGTTTCGGTCAAAAATCATAGTATGTTATACACTAGTTTCGGCCAAAAAAATCAAATTTAAATCGGGGACTGTTCGAAATGATACGATACTTTTCAAATCATTTATATATGTTAATAGGGAAGGGTATGATGGAAGTCCATGCAAAAAAATCATCTGAAAACTAGATTCTATGAAACTTTTCGAAATGCAAGTTTTGGTCAAAAATCATAGTATATTATACACTAGTTTCGGTCAAAAAAATAAAATTTAATTTGGGACTATTTGAAATGATACGAGACATTTTAGATCATTTATATATGTTTTAAGGGAAGGTTATGATGGAAGTCCATGCAAAAAAATCATCTGAAAACTAGATTCTATGAAACTTTTCGAAATGCAAGTTTCGATCAAAAAATCATAATATATTATACACTAGTTTATACTAGTTTCGGTAAAAAATCAAATTAAATTGGGGACAGTTTGAAATGATACGAAATTTCACATATCATTTATATATATTAGTATGGAATATTATGATGAAATTCCATGCAACAAATCAACTGAAAATTAGATTCTATGAAACTTTTCGAAATTCACGTTTCCGTCAAAAATTATAGTATATTATACACTAGTTTCTGTCAAAAAAATCAAATTTAATTGGGACTATTTGAAATGATACGAGACTTTTCAAATTATTTATATATGTTAAAAGTGAAGGTTATGATGTAAGTCCATGCAAAGAAATCATCTGAAAACTAGATTCTATGAAACTTTTCGAAATGCAAGTTTTGGTCAAAAAAACATAATATATTATTCACTAGTTTCTATTAGTTTCGGTTAAAAATCAAATTAAATCGGGGACAGTTCGAAATGATATGAAACTTCATATATCATTTATATATTTTACGAGGGAAGGTTATGATGGAAGTCGACGCAAAACATTATCTAAAAATTAGAATCTATGAAACATTTCGAAATCCATGTTTCGGTCAAAAATCATAGTATATTATACACTAGTTTCTGCCAAAATAATCAAATTTAATTGGGGACTATTTGAAATGATACGAGACTTTTCAAATCATTTATATATGTTAAGAGGGAAGGTTATGATGGAAGTCCATGCAAAAAAATCATCTGAAAACTAGATTCTATGAAACTTTTCGAAATGCAAGTTTTGGTCAAAAATTATACTATATTATACACTAGTTTCGGTAAAAAATATCAAATTTAATTGGGGACTATTTGAAATGATACGAGACTTTTCAAATCATTTATATATGTTAAGAGGGAAGGTTATGATGGAAGTCCATGCAAAAAAATCATCTGAAAACTAGATTCTATGAAACTTTTCGAAATGCAAGTTTCGGTCAAAAAATCATAAAATATTATACACTAGTTCATACTAGTTTCGGTCAAAAATCAAATTAAATCGGGGATAGTTCGAAATGATACGAAATTTCATCTATCATTTATATATTTTACGAGGGATTATTATGATGAAAGTCCATGCAAAAAATCAACTGAAAATTAGATTCTATGAAACTTTTCGAAATGCAAGTTTCGGTCAAAAATCATAGTATATTATACACTAGTGTCGGCCAAAAAAATCAAATTTAATTGGGGACTATTTGAAATGATACGAGACTTTTCAAATCATTTATATATGTTAAGAGGGAAGGTTATGATGGAAGTCCATGCAAAAAATAATCTGAAAACTAGATTCAATGAAACTTTTCGAAATGTAAGTTTCGGTAAAAAAATCATAATATATTATACACTAGTTTATACTAGTATCGGTCAAAAATCAAATTAAATCGGGGACTGTTCGAAATGATATTAAACTTCACATATCATTTATATAATTTACGAGGGAAGGTTATGATGGAAGTCGATGCAAAAAATTATCTGAAAATTAGATTTTATGAAACTTTTCGAAAAGCAAGTTTCAGTCAAAAATCATAGTATGTTATACCCTAGTTTCGGCCAAAAAAATCAAATTTAAACCGGGTACTATTCGAAATGATACGAGACTTTTCAAATCATTTATATATGTTAAGAGGGAAGGTTATGTGGAAGTCCATGTTAAAAAAATCATCTGAAAACTAGATTCTATGAAACTTTTCGAAATGCTCGTTCCGGTCAAATATCAAAGTATATTATACACTAGTTTAGGTCAAAAAAAGCAAATTTAATTGGGGACTATTTGACATGATACTAGACTTTTCAAATCATTTATATATGTTAAGAGGGAAGGTTGTGATGGAAGTCCATGCAAAAAAAATCATCTGAAAACTAGATTCTATGAAACTTTTCGAAATGCAAGTTTCGGTTTAAAATCATAGTATATTATACACTAGTTTCGGTCAAAAATATCAAATTTCATTGGGGACTATTTGAAATGATACGAGACTTTTCAAATAATTTATATATGTTAAGAGGGAAGGTTTTGATGGAAGTCCATGCAAAAAAATCATCTGAAAACTAGATTCTATGAAACTTTTCGAAATGCAAGTTTCGGTCAAAAATCATAGTATATTATACACATGTCTCGGCCAAAAATTTCAAATTTAATTGGGGACTATTTGAAATGATACGAGACTTTTCAAATAATTTATATATGTTACAGGGAAGGTTATGATGGAAGTCCATGAAAAAAAATCATCTGAAAACTTGATTCTATGAAACTTTTCGAAATGCAAGTTATGGTCAAAAAATCATAATATATTATACACTAGTTTATACTAGTTTCGTTCAAAAATCAAATTAAATCGGGGACAGTTCGAAATGATACGAAATTTCACATATCATTTATTTATTTTAGGATGGAATATTATGATGAAATTCCATGCAAAAAATCAACTGACAATTAGATTCTATGAAACTTTTCGAAATGCAAGTTTCCGTCAAAAATCATAGTATATTATACACTTGTTTCTGTCAAAAAAATCAAATTTAGTTGGGACTATTTGAAATGATACGAGACTTTTCAAATCATTTATATATGTTAAGAAAGAAGGTTATGATGGAAGTCCATGCAAAAAAATCATCGGAAAACTAGATTCTATGAAACTTTTCGAAATGCATGTTTCGGTCAAAAAATCATAATATATTATACACTAGTTCATACTAGTTTCGGTAAAAAATCAAATTAAATCGAGGACTGTTCGAAATGAAATGAAACTTCACATATCATTTATATATTTTACGAGGGATTATTATGATGAAAGTCCATGCAAAAAATCAACTGAAAATTAGATTCTATGAAACTTTTCGAAATGCAAGTTTCGGTCAAAAATCATAGTATATTATACACTAGTGTCGGCCAAAAAAATCAAATTTAATTGGGGACTATTTGAAATGATACGAGACTTTTCAAATCATTTATATATGTTAAGAGGGAAGGTTATGATGGAAGTCCATGCAAAAAATAATCTGAAAACTAGATTCAATGAAACTTTTCGAAATGTAAGTTTCGGTCAAAAAATCATAATATATTATACACTAGTTTATACTAGTATCGGTCAAAAATCAAATTAAATCGGGGACTGTTTGAAATGATATTAAAATTCACATATCATTTATATAATTTACGAGGGAAGGTTATGATGGAAGTCGATGCAAAAAATTATCTGAAAATTAGATTTTATGAAACTTTTCGAAAAGCAAGTTTCAGTCAAAAATCATAGTATGTTATACCCTAGTTTCGGCCAAAAAAATCAAATTTAAACCGGGGACTGTTCGAAATGATACGAGACTTTTCAAATAATTTATATATGTTAAGAGGGAAGGTTATGATGGAAGTCCATGTTAAAAAAATCATCTGAAAACTAGATTCTATGAAACTTTTCGAAATGCTCATTCCGGTCAAATATCAAAGTATATTATACACTAGTTTAGGTCAAAAAAAGAAAATTTAATTGGGGACTATTTGACATGATACTAGACTTTTCAAATCATTTATATATGTTAAGAGGGAAGGTTGTGATGGAAGTCCATGCAAAAAAAATCATCTGAAAACTAGATTCTATGAAACTTTTCGAAATGCAAGTTTCGGTTTAAAATCATAGTATATTATACACTAGTTTCGGTCAAAAATATCAAATTTCATTGGGGACTATTTGAAATGATACGAGACTTTTCAAATCATTTATATATGTTAAGAGGGAAGGTTTTGATGGAAGTCCATGCAAAAAAATCATCTGAAAACTAGATTCTATGAAACTTTTCGAAATGCAAGTTTCGGTAAAAAATCATAGTATATTATACACAAGTTTCGGCCAAAAATATAAAATTTAATTGGGGATTATTTGAAATGATTCGATACTTTTCAAATAATTTCTATATGTTACAGGGAAGGTTATGTTGGAAGTCCATGAAAAAAAATCATCTGAAAACTTGATTCTATGAAACTTTTCGAAATGCAAGTTTTGGTCCTAAAATCATAATATATTATACACTAGTTTATACTAGTTTCATTCAAAAATCAAATTAAATCGGGGACAGTTCGAAATGATACGAAATTTCACATATCATTTATTTATTTTAGGATGGAATATTATGATGAAATTCCATGCAAAAAATCAACTGACAATTAGATTCTATGAAACTTTTCGAAATGCAAGTTTCCGTCAAAAATCATAGTATATTATACACTTGTTTCTGTCAAAAAAATCAAATTTAGTTGGGACTATTTGAAATGATACGAGACTTTTCAAATCATTTATATATGTTAAGAAATAAGGTTATGATGGAAGTCCATGCAAAAAAATCATCGGAAAACTAGATTCTATGAAACTTTTCGAAATGCATGTTTCGGTCAAAAAATCATAATATATTATACACTAGTTTATACTAGTTTCGGTAAAAAATCAAATTAAATCGAGGACTATTTGAAATGAAATGAAACTTCACATATCATTTATATATTTTATGAGGGAAGGTTATGATGGAAGTCGATGCAAAAAATTATCTAAAAAATTAGATTCTATGAAACTTTTCGAAATGCAAGTTTCGGTCAAAAATCATAGTATATTATACACTAGTTTCGGCCAAAAAAATCAAATTTAATTGGTGACTATTTGAAATTATACGAGACTTTTCAAATCATTTATATATGTTAAGAGGGAAGGTTATGATGGAAGTCCATGCAAAAAATAATCTGAAAACTAGATTCAATGAAACTTTTCGAAATGTAAGTTTCGGTCAAAAAATCATAATATATCATACACTAGTTTATACTAGTATCGGTCAAAAATCAAATTAAATCGGGGACTGTTCGAAATGATATTAAACTCCACATATCATTTATATAATTTACGAGGGAAGGTTATGATGGAAGTCGATGCAAAAAATTATCTGAAAATTAGATTTTATGAAACTTTTCGAAATGCAAGTTTCGGTCAAAAAATCATAGTATTGTATACCCTAGTTTCGGCCAAAAAAATCAAATTTAAATCGGGGACTGTTCAAAATGATACGAGACTTTTCAGATCATTTATATATGTTAAGAGGGAAGGTTATGATGGAAGTCCATGCAAAAAAAATCATCTGAAAACTAGATTCTATGAAACTTTTCGAAATGCAAGTTTCGGTCAAATATCATAGTATATTATACACTAGTTTATGTCAAAACAATCAAATTAAATCGGGGACTGTTCAAAATGATACGAAACTTCACATATCATTTATATATGTTAAGAGGGAAGGTTATGAATGAAGTCCATGCAAAAAAATCATATGAAAACTAGATTCTATGAAACTTTTCGAAATGCAAGTTTCGGTAGAAAATTATAGTATATTATACACTAGTTTCGGTCAAAAAAATCAAATTTAATTGGGGACTATTTGACATGATACGAGACTTTTCAAATCATTTATATATGTTAAGAGGGAAGGTTGTGATGGAAGTCCATGCAAAAAATTCATCTGAAAACTAGATTCTATGAAACTTTCCGAAATGCAAGTTTCGGTCAAAAATCATAGTATATTATACACTAGTTTCGGTCAAAAAAATTAAATTTTATTGGGGACTATTTGAAATGATACGAGACTTTTCAAATAATTTATATATGTTAAGAGGGAAGGTTATGATGGAATTCCATGCAAAATAATCATCTGAAAACTAGATTCTATGAAACTTTTCGAAAAGCAAGTTTCGGTCAAAAAATCATAATATATTATACACTAGTTTATACTAGTTTCGGTCAAAAATCAAATTAAATCGGGGATAGTTCGAAATGATACAAAATTTCACATATCATTTAGATATTTTACGAGGGAATATTATGATTAAAGTCCATGCAAAAAATCAACTGAAAATTAGATTCTATGAAACTTTTCGAAATGCATTTTTCGGTCAAAAATCATAGTATATTATACACTAGTTTCGGTCTAAAAAATCAAATTTAATTGGGACTATTTGAAATGATACGAGACTTTTCAAATCATTTATATATGTTAAGAGGGAAGGTTATGATGGAAGTCCATGCAAAAAAAATCATCTGAAAACTAGATTCTATGAAACTTATCAAAATGCAAGTTTCCGTCAAAAATCATAGTATATTATACACTAGTTTCGGTCAAAAAATCAAATTTAATTCGGGACTATTTAAAATGATACAAGACTTTTCAAATTATTTATATATGTTAAGAGGGAAGGTTATGATGGAAGTCCATGCAAAAAAAATCATCTGAAAACTAGATTCTATGAAACTTTTCGAAATGCAAGTTTCTGTCAAAATATCATAATATATTATACACTAGTTTATACTAGTTTAGGTCAAAAATCAAATTAAATCGGGGACAGTTCGAAATGATACGAAATTTCACATATCATTTATATATTTTACGAGGGAATATTATGATGAAAGTCCATGCAAAAAATCAACTGAAAATTAGATTCTATGAAATTTTTCGAAATGCATGTTTCGGTCAAAAATCATAGTATATTATTCACTAGTTTCGGTCAAAAAATATCTAATTTAATTGGGACTATTTGAATTGATACGTGACTTTTCAAATCATTTATATATTTTAAGAGGGAACGTTATGATGGAAGTCCATGCAAAAAAATCATCTGAAAACTAGATTCAATGAAACTTTTCGAAATGCAAGTTTTGGTCATATAATCATAATATATTATACACTAGTTTATACTAGTTTCGGTCAAAAATCAAATTAAATCGAGGACTGTTCGAAATGATATGAAACTTCACATATCATTTATATATTTTACGAGGGAAGGTTATGATGGAAGTCGATGCAAAAAATTATTTGAAAATTAGATTCTATGAAACTTTTCGAAATGCAAGTTTCGGTCAAAAATCATAGTATGTTATACACTAGTTTCGGCCAAAAAAATCAAATTTAAATCGGGGACTGTTCGAAATGATACGATACTTTTCAAATCATTTATATATGTTAATAGGGAAGGGTATGATGGAAGTCCATGCAAAAAAATCATCTGAAAACTAGATTCTATGAAACTTTTCGAAATGCAAGTTTTGGTCAAAAATCATAGTATATTATACACTAGTTTCGGTCAAAAAAATAAAATTTAATTTGGGACTATTTGAAATGATACGAGACATTTTAGATCATTTATATATGTTTTAAGGGAAGGTTATGATGGAAGTCCATGCAAAAAAATCATCTGAAAACTAGATTCTATGAAACTTTTCGAAATGCAAGTTTCGATCAAAAAATCATAATATATTATACACTAGTTTATACTAGTTTCGGTAAAAAATCAAATTAAATTGGGGACAGTTTGAAATGATACGAAATTTCACATATCATTTATATATATTAGGATGGAATATTATGATGAAATTCCATGCAACAAATCAACTGAAAATTAGATTCTATGAAACTTTTCGAAATTCACGTTTCCGTCAAAAATTATAGTATATTATACACTAGTTTCTGTCAAAAAAATCAAATTTAATTGGGACTATTTGAAATGATACGAGACTTTTCAAATTATTTATATATGTTAAAAGTGAAGGTTATGATGTAAGTCCATGCAAAGAAATCATCTGAAAACTAGATTCTATGAAACTTTTCGAAATGCAAGTTTTGGTCAAAAAAACATAATATATTATTCACTAGTTTCTATTAGTTTCGGTTAAAAATCAAATTAAATCGGGGACAGTTCGAAATGATATGAAACTTCATATATCATTTATATATTTTACGAGGGAAGGTTATGATGGAAGTCGACGCAAAACATTATCTAAAAATTAGAATCTATGAAACATTTCGAAATCCATGTTTCGGTCAAAAATCATAGTATATTATACACTAGTTTCTGCCAAAATAATCAAATTTAATTGGGGACTATTTGAAATGATACGAGACTTTTCAAATCATTTATATATGTTAAGAGGGAAGGTTATGATGGAAGTCCATGCAAAAAAATCATCTGAAAACTAGATTCTATGAAACTTTTCGAAATGCAAGTTTCGGTCAAAAAATCATAAAATATTATACACTAGTTCATACTAGTTTCGGTCAAAAATCAAATTAAATCGGGGATAGTTCGAAATGATACGAAATTTCATCTATCATTTATATATTTTACGAGGGATTATTATGATGAAAGTCCATGCAAAAAATCAACTGAAAATTAGATTCTATGAAACTTTTCGAAATGCAAGTTTCGGTCAAAAATCATAGTATATTATACACTAGTGTCGGCCAAAAAAATCAAATTTAATTGGGGACTATTTGAAATGATACGAGACTTTTCAAATCATTTATATATGTTAAGAGGGAAGGTTATGATGGAAGTCCATGCAAAAAATAATCTGAAAACTAGATTCAATGAAACTTTTCGAAATGTAAGTTTCGGTAAAAAAATCATAATATATTATACACTAGTTTATACTAGTATCAGTCAAAAATCAAATTAAATCGGGGACTGTTCGAAATGATATTAAACTTCACATATCATTTAT
Source organism: Lathyrus aphaca (assembly GCA_963966055.1). Lineage (NCBI taxonomy): Eukaryota > Viridiplantae > Streptophyta > Magnoliopsida > Fabales > Fabaceae > Lathyrus > Lathyrus aphaca. The sequence continues at coordinate 502,163,857 of OZ014525.1, forward strand.
ATAATTTACGAGGGAAGGTTATGATGGAAGTCGATGCAAAAAATTATCTGAAAATTAGATTTTATGAAACTTTTCGAAAAGCAAGTTTCAGTCAAAAATCATAGTATGTTATACCCTAGTTTCGGCCAAAAAAATCAAATTTAAACCGGGTACTATTCGAAATGATACGAGACTTTTCAAATCATTTATATATGTTAAGAGGGAAGGTTATGATGGAAGTCCATGTTAAAAAAATCATCTGAAAACTAGATTCTATGAAACTTTTCGAAATGCTCGTTCCGGTCAAATATCAAAGTATATTATACACTAGTTTAGGTCAAAAAAAGCAAATTTAATTGGGGACTATTTGACATGATACTAGACTTTTCAAATCATTTATATATGTTAAGAGGGAAGGTTGTGATGGAAGTCCATGCAAAAAAAATCATCTGAAAACTAGATTCTATGAAACTTTTCGAAATGCAAGTTTCGGTTTAAAATCATAGTATATTATACACTAGTTTCGGTCAAAAATATCAAATTTCATTGGGGACTATTTGAAATGATACGAGACTTTTCAAATCATTTATATATGTTAAGAGGGAAGGTTTTGATGGAAGTCCATGCAAAAAAATCATCTGAAAACTAGATTCTATGAAACTTTTCGAAATGCAAGTTTCGGTCAAAAATCATAGTATATTATACACATGTCTCGGCCAAAAATTTCAAATTTAATTGGGGACTATTTGAAATGATACGAGACTTTTCAAATAATTTATATATGTTACAGGGAAGGTTATGATGGAAGTCCATGAAAAAAAATCATCTGAAAAATTGATTCTATGAAACTTTTCGAAATGCAAGTTATGGTCAAAAAATCATAATATATTATACACTAGTTTATACTAGTTTCGTTCAAAAATCAAATTAAATCGGGGACAGTTCGAAATGATACGAAATTTCACATATCATTTATTTATTTTAGGATGGAATATTATGATGAAATTCCATGCAAAAAATCAACTGACAATTAGATTCTATGAAACTTTTCGAAATGCAAGTTTCCGTCAAAAATCATAGTATATTATACACTTGTTTCTGTCAAAAAAATCAAATTTAGTTGGGACTATTTGAAATGATACGAGACTTTTCAAATCACTTATATATGTTAAGAAAGAAGGTTATGATGGAAGTCCATGCAAAAAAATCATCGGAAAACTAGATTCTATGAAACTTTTCGAAATGCATGTTTCGGTCAAAAAATCATAATATATTATACACTAGTTCATACTAGTTTCGGTAAAAAATCAAATTAAATCGAGGACTGTTCGAAATGAAATGAAACTTCACATATCATTTATATATTTTACGAGGGATTATTATGATGAAAGTCCATGAAAAAAATCAACTGAAAATTAGATTCTATGAAACTTTTCGAAATGCAAGTTTCGGTCAAAAATCATAGTATATTATACACTAGTGTCGGCCAAAAAAATCAAATTTAATTGGGGACTATTTGAAATGATACGAGACTTTTCAAATCATTTATATATGTTAAGAGGGAAGGTTATGATGGAAGTCCATGCAAAAAATAATCTGAAAACTAGATTCAATGAAACTTTTCGAAATGTAAGTTTCGGTAAAAAAATCATAATATATTATACACTAGTTTATACTAGTATCGGTCAAAAATCAAATTAAATCGGGGACTGTTCGAAATGATATTAAACTTCACATATCATTTATATAATTTACGAGGGAAGGTTATGATGGAAGTCGATGCAAAAAATTATCTGAAAATTAGATTTTATGAAACTTTTCGAAAAGCAAGTTTCAGTCAAAAATCATAGTATGTTATACCCTAGTTTCGGCCAAAAAAATCAAATTTAAACCGGGTACTATTCGAAATGATACGAGACTTTTCAAATCATTTATATATGTTAAGAGGGAAGGTTATGATGGAAGTCCATGTTAAAAAAATCATCTGAAAACTAGATTCTATGAAACTTTTCGAAATGCTCGTTCCGGTCAAATATCAAAGTATATTATACACTAGTTTAGGTCAAAAAAAGCAAATTTAATTGGGGACTATTTGACATGATACTAGACTTTTCAAATCATTTATATATGTTAAGAGGGAAGGTTGTGATGGAAGTCCATGCAAAAAAAATCATCTGAAAACTAGATTCTATGAAACTTTTCGAAATGCAAGTTTCGGTTTAAAATCATAGTATATTATACACTAGTTTCGGTCAAAAATATCAAATTTCATTGGGGACTATTTGAAATGATACGAGACTTTTCAAATCATTTATATATGTTAAGAGGGAAGGTTTTGATGGAAGTCCATGCAAAAAAATCATCTGAAAACTAGATTCTATGAAACTTTTCGAAATGCAAGTTTCGGTCAAAAATCATAGTATATTATACACATGTCTCGGCCAAAAATTTCAAATTTAATTGGGGACTATTTGAAATGATACGAGACTTTTCAAATAATTTATATATGTTACAGGGAAGGTTATGATGGAAGTCCATGAAAAAAAATCATCTGAAAACTTGATTCTATGAAACTTTTCGAAATGCAAGTTATGGTCAAAAAATCATAATATATTATACACTAGTTTATACTAGTTTCGTTCAAAAATTAAATTAAATCGGGGACAGTTCGAAATGATACGAAATTTCACATATCATTTATTTATTTTAGGATGGAATATTATGATGAAATTCCATGCAAAAAATCAACTGACAATTAGATTCTATGAAACTTTTCGAAATGCAAGTTTCCGTCAAAAATCATAGTATATTATACACTTGTTTCTGTCAAAAAAATCAAATTTAGTTGGGACTATTTGAAATGATACGAGACTTTTCAAATCACTTATATATGTTAAGAAAGAAGGTTATGATGGAAGTCCATGCAAAAAAATCATCGGAAAACTAGATTCTATGAAACTTTTCGAAATGCATGTTTCGGTCAAAAAATCATAATATATTATACACTAGTTCATACTAGTTTCGGTAAAAAATCAAATTAAATCGAGGACCGTTCGAAATGAAATGAAACTTCACATATCATTTATATATTTTACGAGGGATTATTATGATGAAAGTCCATGCAAAAAATCAACTGAAAATTAGATTCTATGAAACTTTTCGAAATGCAAGTTTCGGTCAAAAATCATAGTATATTATACACTAGTGTCGGCCAAAAATAATCAAATTTAATTGGGGACTATTTGAAATGATACGAGACTTTTCAAATCATTTATATATGTTAAGAGGGAAGGTTATGATGGAAGTCCATGCAAAAAATAATCTGAAAACTAGATTCAATGAAACTTTTCGAAATGTAAGTTTCGGTCAAAAAATCATAATATATTATACACTAGTTTATACTAGTATCGGTCAAAAATCAAATTAAATCGGGGACTGTTCGAAATGATATTAAACTTCACATATCATTTATATAATTTACGAGGGAAGGTTATGATGGAAGTCGATGCAAAAAATTATCTGAAAATTAGATTTTATGAAACTTTTCGAAAAGCAAGTTTCAGTCAAAAATCATAGTATGTTATACCCTAGTTTCGGCCAAAAAAATCAAATTTAAACCGGGGACTGTTCGAAATGATACGAGACTTTTCAAATAATTTATATATGTTAAGAGGGAAGGTTATGATGGAAGTCCATGTTAAAAAAATCATCTGAAAACTAGATTCTATGAAACTTTTCGAAATGCTCATTCCGGTCAAATATCAAAGTATATTATACACTAGTTTAGGTCAAAAAAAGAAAATTTAATTGGGGACTATTTGACATGATACTAGACTTTTCAAATCATTTATATATGTTAAGAGGGAAGGTTGTGATGGAAGTCCATGCAAAAAAAATCATCTGAAAACTAGATTCTATGAAACTTTTCGAAATGCAAGTTTCGGTTTAAAATCATAGTATATTATACACTAGTTTCGGTCAAAAATATCAAATTTCATTGGGGACTATTTGAAATGATACGAGACTTTTCAAATCATTTATATATGTTAAGAGGGAAGGTTTTGATGGAAGTCCATGCAAAAAAATCATCTGAAAACTAGATTCTATGAAACTTTTCGAAATGCAAGTTTCGGTCAAAAATCATAGTATATTATACACATGTCTCGGCCAAAAATTTCAAATTTAATTGGGGACTATTTGAAATGATACGAGACTTTTCAAATAATTTATATATGTTACAGGGAAGGTTATGATGGAAGTCCATGAAAAAAAATCATCTGAAAACTTGATTCTATGAAACTTTTCGAAATGCAAGTTATGGTCAAAAAATCATAATATATTATACACTAGTTTATACTAGTTTCGTTCAAAAATTAAATTAAATCGGGGACAGTTCGAAATGATACGAAATTTCACATATCATTTATTTATTTTAGGATGGAATATTATGATGAAATTCCATGCAAAAAATCAACTGACAATTAGATTCTATGAAACTTTTCGAAATGCAAGTTTCCGTCAAAAATCATAGTATATTATACACTTGTTTCTGTCAAAAAAATCAAATTTAGTTGGGACTATTTGAAATGATACGAGACTTTTCAAATCACTTATATATGTTAAGAAAGAAGGTTATGATGGAAGTCCATGCAAAAAAATCATCGGAAAACTAGATTCTATGAAACTTTTCGAAATGCATGTTTCGGTCAAAAAATCATAATATATTATACACTAGTTCATACTAGTTTCGGTAAAAAATCAAATTAAATCGAGGACCGTTCGAAATGAAATGAAACTTCACATATCATTTATATATTTTACGAGGGATTATTATGATGAAAGTCCATGCAAAAAATCAACTGAAAATTAGATTCTATGAAACTTTTCGAAATGCAAGTTTCGGTCAAAAATCATAGTATATTATACACTAGTGTCGGCCAAAAATAATCAAATTTAATTGGGGACTATTTGAAATGATACGAGACTTTTCAAATCATTTATATATGTTAAGAGGGAAGGTTATGATGGAAGTCCATGCAAAAAATAATCTGAAAACTAGATTCAATGAAACTTTTCGAAATGTAAGTTTCGGTCAAAAAATCATAATATATTATACACTAGTTTATACTAGTATCGGTCAAAAATCAAATTAAATCGGGGACTGTTCGAAATGATATTAAACTTCACATATCATTTATATAATTTACGAGGGAAGGTTATGATGGAAGTCGATGCAAAAAATTATCTGAAAATTAGATTTTATGAAACTTTTCGAAAAGCAAGTTTCAGTCAAAAATCATAGTATGTTATACCCTAGTTTCGGCCAAAAAAATCAAATTTAAACCGGGGACTGTTCGAAATGATACGAGACTTTTCAAATAATTTATATATGTTAAGAGGGAAGGTTATGATGGAAGTCCATGTTAAAAAAATCATCTGAAAACTAGATTCTATGAAACTTTTCGAAATGCTCATTCCGGTCAAATATCAAAGTATATTATACACTAGTTTAGGTCAAAAAAAGAAAATTTAATTGGGGACTATTTGACATGATACTAGACTTTTCAAATCATTTATATATGTTAAGAGGGAAGGTTGTGATGGAAGTCCATGCAAAAAAAATCATCTGAAAACTAGATTCTATGAAACTTTTCGAAATGCAAGTTTCGGTTTAAAATCATAGTATATTATACACTAGTTTCGGTCAAAAATATCAAATTTCATTGGGGACTATTTGAAATGATACGAGACTTTTCAAATCATTTATATATGTTAAGAGGGAAGGTTTTGATGGAAGTCCATGCAAAAAAATCATCTGAAAACTAGATTCTATGAAACTTTTCGAAATGCAAGTTTCGGTAAAAAATCATAGTATATTATACACAAGTTTCGGCCAAAAATATCAAATTTAATTGGGGATTATTTGAAATGATTCGAGACTTTTCAAATAATTTATATATGTTACAGGGAAGGTTATGTTGGAAGTCCATGAAAAAAAATCATCTGAAAACTTGATTCTATGAAACTTTTCGAAATGCAAGTTTTGGTCCTAAAATCATAATATATTATACACTAGTTTATACTAGTTTCATTCAAAAATCAAATTAAATCGGGGACAGTTCGAAATGATACGAAATTTCACATATCATTTATTTATTTTAGGATGGAATATTATGATGAAATTCCATGCAAAAAATCAACTGACAATTAGATTCTATGAAACTTTTCGAAATGCAAGTTTCCGTCAAAAATCATAGTATATTATACACTTGTTTCTGTCAAAAAAATCAAATTTAGTTGGGACTATTTGAAATGATACGAGACTTTTCAAATCATTTATATATGTTAAGAAATAAGGTTATGATGGAAGTCCATGCAAAAAAATCATCGGAAAACTAGATTCTATGAAACTTTTCGAAATGCATGTTTCGGTCAAAAAATCATAATATATTATACACTAGTTTATACTAGTTTCGGTAAAAAATCAAATTAAATCGAGGACTGTTTGAAATGAAATGAAACTTCACATATCATTTATATATTTTATGAGGGAAGGTTATGATGGAAGTCGATGCAAAAAATTATCTGAGAAATTAGATTCTATGAAACTTTTCGAAATGCAAGTTTCGGTCAAAAATCATAGTATATTATACACTAGTTTCGGCCAAAAAAATCAAATTTAATTGGTGACTATTTGAAATGATACGAGACTTTTCAAATCATTTATATATGTTAAGAGGGAAGGTTATGATGGAAGTCCATGCAAAAAATAATCTGAAAACTAGATTCAATGAAACTTTTCGAAATGTAAGTTTCGGTCAAAAAATCATAATATATCATACACTAGTTTATACTAGTATCGGTCAAAAATCAAATTAAATCGGGGACTGTTCGAAATGATATTAAACTTCACATATCATTTATATAATTTACGAGGGAAGGTTATGATGGAAGTCGATGCAAAAAATTATCTGAAAATTAGATTTTATGAAACTTTTCGAAATGCAAGTTTCGGTCAAAAAATCATAGTATTGTATACCCTAGTTTCAGCCAAAAAAATCAAATTTAAATCGGGGACTGTTCAAAATGATACGAGACTTTTCAGATCATTTATATATGTTAAGAGGGAAGGTTATGATGGAAGTCCATGCAAAAAAAATCATCTGAAAACTAGATTCTATGAAACTTTTCGAAATGCAAGTTTCGGTCAAATATCATAGTATATTATACACTAGTTTATGTCAAAACAATCAAATTAAATCGGGGACTGTTCAAAATGATACGAAACTTCACATATCATTTATATATGTTAAGAGGGAAGGTTATGAATGAAGTCCATGCAAAAAAATTCATATGAAAACTAGATTCTATGAAACTTTTCGAAATGCAAGTTTCGGTAGAAAATTATAGTATATTATACACTAGTTTCGGTCAAAAAAATCAAATTTAATTGGGGACTATTTGACATGATACGAGACTTTTCAAATCATTTATATATGTTAAGAGGGAAGGTTGTGATGGAAGTCCATGCAAAAAATTCATCTGAAAACTAGATTCTATGAAACTTTCCGAAATGCAAGTTTCGGTCAAAAATCATAGTATATTATACACTAGTTTCGGTCAAAAAAATTAAATTTTATTGGGGACTATTTGAAATGATACGAGACTTTTCAAATAATTTATATATGTTAAGAGGGAAGGTTATGATGGAATTCCATGCAAAATAATCATCTGAAAACTAGATTCTATGAAACTTTTCGAAAAGCAAGTTTCGGTCAAAAAATCATAATATATTATACACTAGTTTATACTAGTTTCGGTCAAAAATCAAATTAAATCGGGGATAGTTCGAAATGATACAAAATTTCACATATCATTTAGATATTTTACGAGGGAATATTATGATTAAAGTCCATGCAAAAAATCAACTGAAAATTAGATTCTATGAAACTTTTCGTAATGCATGTTTCGGTCAAAAATCATAGTATATTATACACTAGTTTCGGTCAAAAAAACCAAATTTAATTGGGACTATTTGAAATGATACGAGAATTTTCAAATCATTAATATATGTTAAGAGGGAAGGTTATGATGGAATTCCATGCAAAATAATCATCTGAAAACTAGATTCTATGAATATTTTCGAAATGCAAGTTTCAGTCAAAAAATCATAATATATTATTATACACTAGTTTATACTAGTTTCGGTCAAAAATCAAATTAAATCGGGGACAATTCGAAATGATACTAAATTTCACATATCATTTATATATTTTACGAGGGAATATTATGATTAAAGTCCATGCAAAAAATCAATTGAAAATTAGATTCTATGAAACTTTTTGAAATGCATGTTTCGGTCAAAAATCAAAGTATATTATACACTAGTTTCGTTCAAAAAAATCAAATTTAATTAGGGATTACTTGAAATGATACGGGACTTTTCAAATCATTAATATATGTTAAGAGGGAAGGTTATGATGGAAGTCCATGGAAAAAATTCATCTGAAAACTAGATTCTATGAAACTTTTCGAAATGCAAGTTTCGGTGAAAAAATCATAATATATTATACACTAGTTTATACTAGTTTCGGTCTAAAATCAAATTAAATCGGGGACTTTTCGAAATGATATGAAACTTCACATATCATTTATATATTTTACGAGGGAAGGTTATGATGGAAGTCGATGCAAAAAATTATCTGAAAATTAGATTCTATGAAACTTTTCGAAATGCATGTTTCGGTCAAAAATCATAGTATATTATACACTAGTTTCGGCCAAAACAATCAAATTTAATTGGGGACTATTTGAAATGATACGAGACTTTTCAAATCATTTATATATGTCAAGAGGGAAGGTTATGATGGAAGTCCATGCAAAAAAATCATCTGAAAACTAGATTCTATGAAACTTTTCGAAATGCAAGTTTCGGTCAAAAAATCATAATATATTATACACTAGATTATACTAGTTTCAGAAAAAAAAATCAAATTAAATCGTGGACAGGTTGAAATGATACGAAATTTCACATATCATTTATATATTTTACGAGGGAATATTATGATGAAAGTCCATGCAAAAAATCAACTGAAAATTAGATTCTATGAAACATTTCGAAATGCAAGTTTCGGTCAAAAATAATAGTATGCATGTTTCGGTCACAAAAATCATAATATATTAAACACTAGTTTATACTAGTTTCGGTCAATAATCAAACTAAATCAGAGACATCTCAAAATGAACTGAAACTTCACATATCATTTATATATTTTACGTGGGAAGGTTATGATGGAAGTATATGCAAAACATCATCTGAAAATTAGATTCTATGAAATTTTTCGAAATGCAAGTTTGGGTCAAAAATCATAGTATATCATACACTAGTTTTGGTCAAAAAAATCAAATTTATTTGGGGACTATTTGAAACGATACGATACTTCTCAGATCATTTATATATGTTAAAAGGGAAGGTTATGATGGAAGTTCATGCAAACAAAATCATCTGAAAACAAGATTCTACGAAACTTTTCAAAATGCAAGTTTCGATCAAAAAATCATAATAAATTATACACTAGTTTATACTAGTTTTGGTCAAAAATCAAATTAAATTGGGGATTGTTCGAAATGATATGAAACTTAACATATCTATTATATATTTTACGAGGGAATTTTATAATGAAAGTTCATGCAAGAAATCAACTGAAAATTAGATTCTATAAAACTTTTCGAAATACAAGTTTCGGTCAAAAATCATAGTATACTATACACTAGTTTCGATCAAAAAAATAAAATTTAATTGGGGACTATTTGAAATGATACGAGACTTTTCAGATCATTTATATATGTTAAGAGGGAAGGTTATGATGGAAATCCATGCAAAAAAATCATCTGAAAACTAGATTCTAAGAAACTATTCGAAATACAAGTTTCGGTCAAAAAATCATAATATATTATACACTAGTTTATACTATTTTCGGTCAAAAATCAAATTAAATCGGGGATTATTCTAAATGATACGAAACTTCACATATCATTTATATATTTTACGAGGGAAGGTTATGATTGAAGGCGATGCAAAAAATCATCTGAAAATTAGTTTCTATGAAACTTATCGAAATGCAATTTTCGGTTAAAAATCATAGTATATTATACACTAGTTTCGGTCAAAAAAATAAAATTTAATTGGGTCTATTTGAAATGATACGAGACTTTTCATATCATTTATATGTGTTAAGAGGGAAGGTTATGATGGAAGTCCGTGCAAAAAAAATCATCTGAAAACTAAATTCTATGAAACTTTTCGAAATGCATGTTTCGGTCAAAAAATCATAATATATTATACACTAGTTAATACTAGTTTCGGTCAAAAATCAAATTAAATCGGGGACTGTTCGAAATGATCAGAAACTTCACTTATCATTTATATATTTTACGTGGGAATGTTATGATGAAAGTCGATGCAAAAAATAATCTGAAAATTAGATTCTATGAAACTTTTCAAAATGCAAGTTTCGGTCAAAAATCATGTATATGATACACTAGTTTCGGTCCAAAAAAATCAAATTTATTTTGGGACTATTTGAAACGATACAAGACTTCTCAGATCATTTATATATGTTAAAACGGAAGGTTATGATGGAAGTCCATGCAAAAAAAATCATCTGAAAACAAGATTCTACGAAACTTTTAGAAATGCAAGTTTCGGTCAAAAAATCATAATATATTATACACTAGTTTATACTAGTTTAGGTAAAAATTCAAATTAAATCGGGGACTGTTCGAAATGATACGAAACTTCACATATCATTTTTATTTTTTACGAGGGAATTTTATGATGAAAGTTCATGCAAGAAATCAACAGAAAATTAGATTCTATGAAACCTTTCGAAATACATGTTTCAGTCAAAAATCATAGTATATTATACACTAGTTTTGGTCAAAAAAATTAAATTTAATTGGGGATTATTTGAAATGATACGAGACTTTTCAGATCATTTATATATGTTACAAGGGAAGGTTTTGATGGAAGTCCATGCAAAAAAATCATCTGAAAACTAGATTCTATGAAACTTTTCGAAATGCATGTTTCGGTCAAAAAATCATAAATATTATACACTAGTTTATACTAGTTTCGGTCAAAAATCAAATTAAATCGGAGATTATTCTAAATGATACGAAACATCACATATCATTTATATATTTTACGAGGGAAGCTTATGATGAAAGTCGATGCAAAAAATCTTCTGAAAATTAGATTCTATGAAACTTTTCGAAATACAAGTTTCGGTCAAAAATCATATTATAATATTATACACTAATTTTGGTCAAAAAAATAAAATTTAATTGGGGACTATTTGAAATGATACGAGACTTTTCAGATCATTTATATATGTTAAGAGGGAAGATTATGATGGAAGTCCATGCAAAAAAAATCATCTGAAAACAAGATTCTATGAAACTTTTCGAAATGCAAGTTTCAGTCAAAAAATCATAATATATTACACACAAGTTTATACTAGTTTCGGTAAAAAAAATCAAATCAAATCGGGGATAGTTCGAAATGATACGAAATTTCACATATCATTTATATATTTTACGAGGGAAGGTTATGATGGAAGTCCATGCAAAAAACCATCTGAAAATTAGATTCTATGAAACTTTTTGAAATGCAGGTTTCGGACAAAAATCATAGTATATCATACACTAGTTTCGGTCAAAAACATAAAATTTAATTGGGGACTATTTGAAACGATACGAGACTTCTTAGATCGTTTATATATGTTAAAAGGGAAGGTTATGATGGAAGTCCATACAAAAAAAATCATCTGAAAACTAGATTCTATGAAACATTTCGAAATGCAAGTTTCGGTCAAAAAATCATAATATATTATACACTAGTTTATACTAGTTTCGGTCAAAAATCAAATTAAATTGGGGACTGTTTAAAATGATATGAAACTTAACATATCATTTATATATTTTACGAGGGAATTTTATGATGAAAGTTCATGCAAAAAATCAACTGAAAATTAGATTCTATAAAAATTTTCGAAATACAAGTTTCGGTCAAAAATCATAGTATATTATATACTAGTTTCGGTCAAAAAAATCAAATTTATTTGGGGACTATTTGAAATGATACGAGACTTTTCTCATCATTTATATATGTTAAGATGGAAGGTTATCATGGAAGTCCATACAAAACAATCATTTAAAAACTAGATTCTATGAAACTTTTCGAAATGCAAGTTTCTGTCAAAAATCATATTATAATATTATACACTAGTTTAGGTCAAAAAAATAAAATTTAATTGGGGACTATTTGAAACGATACGAGACTTCTCAGATCATTTATATATGTTAAGAGGGAAGGTTATGATGGAAATCCATGCAAAAAAAAATCATCTGAAAACAAGATTCTACGAAACATTTCGAAATGCATGTTTCGGTCAAAAAATCATAATATATTATACACTAGTTTATACTAGTTTCGGTATTATACACTAGTTTATAATAGTTTCGGTCAAAAGTCAAATTATATATTTTAAGAGGGAATTTTATGATGAAAGTAGATGCAAAACATCATCTGGAAATTAGATTCTATGAAACTTTTCGAAATGCAAGTTTCGGTCAAAAATTATAGTATTTTATACACTAGATTCGGTCAAAAAAATCAAATCTAATTGGGGACTATTTGAAATGATACGAGACTTTTTGTATCCTTTATATATGTTAAGAGGGAAGGTTATGATGGAAGTCCATGCAAAAAAATCATCTGAAAATTAAATTCTGTGAAACTTTTCGAAATCCAAGTTTCGGTCAAAAAATCATAATATATTATACACTAGTTAATACTAGTTTCGGTCAAAAATTAAATTAAATCGGGGACTGTTTTAAATGATACGAAACTTCACTTATCATTTATATATTTTATGTGGGAAGGTTATGATGAAAGTCGATGCAAAACATCATCTGAAAATTAGATTCTATGAAACCTTTCGAAATGCAAGTTTCGGTCAAAAAATCATAATATATTATACACTAGTTTATACTAGTTTCGGTCAAAAATCAAATTAAATTGGGGACTGTTCGAAATGATATGAAACTTAACATATCTATTATATATTTTACGAGGGAATTTTATGATTAAAGTTCATGCAAAAAATCAAATGAAAATTAGATTCTATAAAACTTTTCGAAATACAAATTTCAGTCAAAAATCATAGTATATTATACACTAGTATCGGTTAAAAAAATAAAATTTAATTGGGGACTATTTGAAATGATACGAGACTTTTCAGATCATTTATATATGTTAAAAGAGAAGGTTATCATGGAAGTCCATGCAAAAAAATCATTTGAAAACTAGATTCTATGAAACTTTTCGAAATGCAAGTTTCTGTCAAAAAATCATAATATATTATACACTAGTTAATACTAGTTTAGGTCAAAAATCAAATTAAATCGGGGACTTTTCAAAATGATATTAAACTTCACATATCATTTATATATGTTAAGAGGGAAGGTTATGAATGAAGTCCGTGCAAAAAAATCATCTGAAAACTAGATTCTATGAAACTTTTCGAAATGCAAGTTTCGGTCAAAAATTATAGTATATTATACACTAGTATTCAAAAAAATCAAATTTAATTGGGGACTATTTGACATGATACGAGACTTTTCAAATTATTTATATATGTTAAGAGGGAAGGTTGTGATGGAAGTCCATGCAAAAAAATCATCTGAAAACTAGATTCTATGAAACTTTTCGAAATGCAAGTTTCGGTCAAAAATCATAATATATTATACACTAGTTTATACTAGTTTAGGTAAAAATTCAAATTAAATCGGGGACTGTTCGAAATGATACGAAACTTCACATATCATTTTTATTTTTTACGAGGAATTTTATGATGAAAGTTCATGCAAGAAATCAACAGAAAATTAGATTCTATGAAACCTTTCGAAATACATGTTTCAGTCAAAAATCATAGTATATTATACACTATTTTGGTCAAAAAAATTAAATTTAATTGGGGACTATTTGAAATGATACGAGACTTTTCAGATCATTTATATATGTTACAAGGGAAGGTTTTGATGGAAGTCCATGCAAAAAAATCATCTGAAAACTAGATTCTATGAAACTTTTCGAAATGCAAGTTTCGGTCAAAAAATCATAAATATTATACACTAGTTTATACTAGTTTCGGTCAAAAATCAAATTAAATCGGAGATTATTCTAAATGATACGAAACATCACATATCATTTATATATTTTACGAGGGAAGCTTATGATGAAAGTCGATGCAAAAAATCTTCTGAAAATTAGATTCTATGAAACTTTTCGAAATACAAGTTTCGGTCAAAAATCATATTATAATATTATACACTAATTTTGGTCAAAAAAATAAAATTTAATTGGGGACTATTTGAAATGATACGAGACTTTTCAGATCATTTATATATGTTAAGAGGGAAGATTATGATGGAAGTCCATGCAAAAAAAATCATCTGAAAACAAGATTCTATGAAACTTTTCGAAATGCAAGTTTCAGTCAAAAAATCATAATATATTACACACAAGTTTATACTAGTTTCGGTAAAAAAAATCAAATCAAATCGGGGATAGTTCGAAATGATACGAAATTTCACATATCATTTATATATTTTACGAGGGAAGGTTATGATGGAAGTCCATGCAAAAAATCATCTGAAAATTAGATTCTATGAAACTTTTTGAAATGCAGGTTTCGGACAAAAATCATAGTATATCATACACTAGTTTCGGTCAAAAACATAAAATTTAATTAGGGACTATTTGAAACGATACGAGACTTCTTAGATCGTTTATATATGTTAAAAGGGAAGGTTATGATGGAAGTCCATACAAAAAAAATCATCTAAAAACTAGATTCTATGAAACATTTCGAAATGCAAGTTTCGGTCAAAAAATCATAATATATTATACACTAGTTTATACTAGTTTCGGTCAAAAATCAAATTAAATTGGGGACTGTTTAAAATGATATGAAACTTAACATATCATTTATATATTTTACGAGGGAATTTTATGATGAAAGTTCATGCAAAAAATCAACTGAAAATTAGATTCTATAAAACTTTTCGAAATACAAGTTTCGGTCAAAAATCATAGTATATTATATACTAGTTTCGGTCAAAAAAATCAAATTTATTTGGGGACTATTTGAAATGATACGAGACTTTTCTCATCATTTATATATGTTAAGATGGAAGGTTATCATGGAAGTCCATACAAAACAATCATTTAAAAACTAGATTCTATGAAACTTTTCGAAATGCAAGTTTCTGTCAAAAATCATATTATAATATTATACACTAGTTTAGGTCAAAAAAATAAAATTTAATTGGGGACTATTTGAAACGATACGAGACTTTTCAAATCATTTATATATGTTAAGAGGGAAGGTTATGATGGAAGTCCATGCAAAAAAATCATCTGAAAACTAGATTCTATGAAACTTTTCGAAATGCAAGTTTCGGTCAAAAATCATAGTATATTATACATTAGTTTCGGTCAAAAAAATCAAATTTAATTAGGGAATATTTGAAATGATACGAGACTTTTCAAATCATTTATATATGTTAAGAGGGACGGTTATGATGGAAGTCCATGCAAAAAAAATCATCTGAAAACTAGATTCTATGAAAGTTTTTGAAATGCACGTTTCGGTCAAAAAATCATAATATATTATACACTAGTTTATACTAGTTTCGGTCAAAAATCAAATTAAATCGGGGACAGTTCGAAATGATACGAAATTTCACATATCATTTATATATTTTACGAGGGAATATTATGATGAAAGTCCATGCAAAATATCAACTGAAAATTAGATTCTATGAAACTTTTCAAAACACTAGTTTCGGTTAAAAAAATCAAATTTAATTGGGACTATTTGAAATGATACGAGACTTTTCAAATCGTTAATATATGTTAAGAGGGAAGGTTATGATGGAAGTCCATGGAAAAAATTCATCTGAAAACTAGATTCAATGAAACTTTTCGAAATGCAAGTTTTGGTCAAAAAATCATAATATATTAAACACTAGTTTATACTAGTTTCGGTCAAAAATCAAATTAAATCGGGCACTGTTCGAAATTATATGAAACTTCACATATCATTTATATATTTTACGAGGGAAGGATATGATGGAAGTCGATGCAAAAAATTATCTGAAAATTAGATTCTATGAAACTTTTCGAAATGAAAGTTTCGGTTAAAAATTATAGTATATTATACACTAGTTTTGTCCAAAAAAATCAAATTTAAATGGGGACTATTTGAAATTATACGAGACTTTTCAAATCATTTATATATGTTAAGAGGGAAGGTTATGATGGTACTCCATGCAAAAAAATCATCTGAAAACTAGATTCTATGAAACTTTTCGAAATGCAAGTTTCGGTCAAAAATCATAGTATATTATACACTAGTTTCGGTCAAAAAAATCAAATTTAATTTGGGACAATTTAAAATGATACGAGACTTTTCAAATCATATATATATGTTAAGAGAGACGGTTATGATGGAAGTCCATCCAAAAAAAATCATCAGAAAACTAGATTCTATGAAACTTTTCGAAATGCAAGTTTCGGTCAAAAAATCATAATATATTATACACTAGTTTATACTAGTTTCGGTCAAAAATCAAATTAAATCGGGGACAGTTCGAAATGATACGAAATTTCACATATCATTTATATATTTTACGAGGGAATATTATGACGAAAGTCCATGCAAAAAATCAACTGAAAATTAGATTCTATGAAACTTTTCAAAATGCAAGTTTTGGTCAAAAATCATAGTATATTATACACTAGTTTCGGTCAAAAAAATCAAATTTAATTAGGACTATTTGAAATGATACGATACTTTTCAAATCATTAATATATGTTAAGAGGGAAGGTTATGATGGAAGTCCATGGAAAAAATTCATCTGAAAACTAGATTCAATGAATCTTTACGAAATGCAAGTTTGAGGCAAAAAATCATAATATATTATACACTAGTTTATACTAGTTTCGGTCAAAAAACAAATTAAATTGGGGACTGTTCGAAATGATATGAAAATTCACATATCATTTATATATTTTACGAAGGAAGGTTATGATGGAAGTCGATGCAAAAAATTATCTGAAAATTAGATTCTATGAAACTTTTCGAAATGCAAGTTTCTGTCAAAAATCATAGTATATTATACACTAGTTTCGGTCAAAAAATCAAATTTAATTGGGGACTATTTGACAAGATACGATACTTTTAAAATCTTTTATATATGTTAAGAGGGAAGGTTGTGATGGAAGTCCATGCAAAAAAATAATCTGAAAACTAGATTCTATGAAACTTTTCGAAATGCAAGTTTCGTTCAAAAATCATAGTATATTATACACTAGTCTCGGTCAAAAAAATCAAATTTAATTGGGGACTATTTAAAATTATACGACACTTTTAAAATCATTTATATATGTTTAGAGGGAAGGTTGTGATGGAAGTCCATGCAAAAAAATCATCTGAAAACTAGATTCTATGAAACTTTTCGAAATGCAAATTTCGATCAAAAATCATAGTATATTATACACTAGTTTTGGCCAAACAAATCAAATTTAATTGTGGACTATTTGAAATGATACGAGACTTTTCAAATCATTTATATATGTTAAGAGGGAAGGTTATGATGGAAGTCCATGCAAAAAAATCATCTGAAAACTAGATTCTATGAAACTTTTCAAAATGCATGTTTAGGTCAAAAATTATATTATATTATACACTAGTTTCGGTCAAAAAATCAAATTTAATTGGGGACTATTTGACAAGATACGATACTTTTAAAATCATTTATATATGTTAAGAGGGAAGGTTGTGATGGAAGTCCATGCAAAAAAATCATCTAAAAACTAGATTCTATGAAGCTTTTCGAAATGCAAGTTTCGTTCAAAAATCATAGTATATTATACACTAGTTTCGGTCAAAAAAATCAAATTTAATTGGGGACTATTTTAAATGATACGAGACTTTTCAAATCATTTATATATGTTTAGAGGGAAGGTTGTGCTGGAAGTCCATGCAAATAAAAAATCAAATTAAATCGGGGACAGTTCGAAATGATATGAAACTTCACATATCATTTATATATTTTACGAGGGAAGGTTACGATGGAAGTCTATGCAAAAAATTTATCTGAAAATTAGATTCTATGAAACTTTTCGAAATGCATGTTTCGGTCAAAAATCATAGTATATTATGCACTAGTTTCGGCCAAAAAAATCTAATTTAATTGGGGACTATTTGAAATGATACGAGACTTTTCAAATCATTTATATATGTTTAGAGGGAAGGTTATAATGGAAGTCCATGCAAAAAAATCATCTGAAAACTAGATTCTATGAAAGTTTTCTAAACGCAAGTTTCGATCAAAAATCATAGTATATTATACACTAGTTTCGGTCAAAAAAATCAAATTTAATTGGGGACTATTTGAAATGATACGAGACTTTTCAAATCATTTATATATGTTAAGAGGGAAGGTTATGATGGAAGTCCATGCAAAAAAATCATCTGAAAACAAGATTCTTTGAAACTTTTTGAAATGCATGTTTCGGTCAAAAAATCATAATATATTATACACTAGTTTATACTAGTTTCAGAAAAAAAATCAAATTAAATCGGGGACAGTTCGAAATGATACGAAATTTCACATATCATTTATATATTTTCCAAGGGAATATTATGATGAAAGTCCATGCAAAAAATCAACTGAAAATTAGATTCTATGAAACTTTTCGAAATGTAAGTTTCGGTCAAAAATCATAGTATATTATACACTAGTTACGTTAAAAATAATCAAATTTAATTGGGAGTATTTGAAATGATACGATACTTTTCAAATCATTTATATATGTTAAGAGGGAAGGTTATGATGGAAGTCCATGCAAAAAATTCTTCTAAAAACTAGATTCAATGAAACTTTTCGAAATGCAATTTTCGGTCAAAAAATCATAATATATTATACACTAGTTTATACTAGTTTCAGTCAAAAATTAAATTAAATAGGGGACTGTTCTAAATGATATGAAACTTCACATATCATTTATATATTTTACGAGGGAAGGTTATGATGGAAGTCGATGCAAAAAATTATCTGAAAATTAGATTCTATGAAACTTTTCGAAATGCAAGTTTCGGTCAAAAATTATTGTATATTATACACTAGTTTCGGTTAAAAAAATCAAATTTAATTGGGGACTATTTGAAATGATACGATACTTGTCAAATC
Organism: Lathyrus aphaca; assembly: GCA_963966055.1. NCBI lineage: Eukaryota > Viridiplantae > Streptophyta > Magnoliopsida > Fabales > Fabaceae > Lathyrus > Lathyrus aphaca. Next base: position 502,183,159 of record OZ014525.1, read on the forward strand.
ATTTATATATGTTAAGAGGGAAGGTTATGATGGAAGTCCATGCAAAAAAATCATCTGAGAACTAGATTCTATGAAACTTTTCGAAATGCATGTTTCGATCAAAAAATCATATTATATTATACACTAGTTTATACTAGTTTCGGGCAAAAATCCAATTAAATCGGAGACAGTTCTAAATGATACGACATTTCACATATCATTTATATATTTTACGAAGGAATATTATGATGAAAGTCCATGCAAAAAATCAACTGAAAATTAGATTCTATGAAACTTTTCGAAATGCATGTTTCGGTCAAAATCATAGTATATTATACACTAGTTTCGGTCAAAAAAAATCAAATTTAACTAGGACTATTTGAAATGATACGAGACTTTTCAGATCATTTATATATGTTAAGAGGGAAGGTTATGATGGAAGTCAATGCAAAAAAATCATCTGAGAACTAGATTCTATAAAACTTTTCGAAATGCAAGTTTCGGTCAAAAAATCATAATATATTATACACGAGTTTATACTAATTTCGTTCAAAAATCAAATTAAATCGGGGAATGTCCGAAATGATATGAAACTTCACATATCATTTATATATTTTACGAGGGAAGGTTATGATGGAAGTCGATGCAAAAAATTATCTGAAAATTAGATTCTATGAATCTTTTCGAAATGCAAGTTTCGGTCAAAAATAATAGTATATTATACACTAGTTTCGGCCAAAAAAATATAATTTAATTGGGGACTATTTGAAATGATACCAGACATTTCAAATCATTTATATATGTTAAGAGAGAAGGTTATGATGGAAGTCCATGCAAAAAAATCATCTGAAAACTAGATACTATGAAACTTTTCGAAATGCAAGTTTCGGTCAAAAATCAGAGTATATTATACACTAGTTTCGGTAAAAAAAATCAAAATTTAATTGGGGACTATTTGAAATGATACGAGACTTTTCAAATCATTTATATAAGTTAAGAGGGAAGGTTATGATGGAAGTCCATGCAAAAAAATTATCTGAAAACAAGATTCTATGAAACTTTTTGAAATGCAAGTTTCGGTCAAAAAATCATAATATATTATACACTAGTTTATACTAGTTTCAGAAAAAAAATCAAATTAAATCGGGGACAGTTCGAAATGATACGAAATTTCACATATCATTTATATATTTTCCGAGGGAATATTATGATGAAAGTCCATGCAAAAAATCAACTGAAAATTAGATTCTATGAAACTTTTCGAAATGCAAGTTTCGGTCAAAAATCATAGTATATTATACACTAGTTACTTTCAAAATAATCAAATTTAATTGGGACTATTTGAAATGATACGAGACTTTTCAAATCATTTATATATGTTAAGAGGGAAGGTTATGATGGAAGTCCATGCAAAAAATTCCTCTAAAAACTAGATTCAATGAAACTTTTCGAAATGCAATTTTCGGTCAAAAAATCATAATATATTATACACTAGTTTATACTAGTTTCAGTCAAAAATTAAATTAAATAGGGGACTGTTCTAAATGATATGAAACTTCACATATCATTTATATATTTTACGAGGGAAGGTTATGATGGAAGTCGATGCAAAAAATTATCTGAAAATTAGATTCTATGAAACTTTTCGAAATGCAAGTTTCGGTCAAAAATTATAGAATATTATACACTAGTTTCGGTCAAAAAAATCAAATTTAATTGGGGACTATTTGAAATGATACGAGACTTTTCAAATCATTTATATATGTTAAGAGGGAAGGTTATGATGGAAGTCCATGCAAAAAATCATCTGAGAACTAGATTCTATAAAACTTTTCGAAATGCAAGTTTCGGTCAAAAAATCATAATATATTATACACGAGTTTATACTAATTTCGGTCAAAAATCAAATTAAATCGGGGACAGTTCGAAATGATATGAAACTTCACATATCATTTATATATTTTACGAGGGAAGGTTATGATGGAAGTCTATGCAAAAAATTTATCTGAAAATTAGATTCTATGAAACTTTTCGAAATGCATGTTTCGGTCAAAAATCATAGTATATTATACACTAGTTTTGGCCAAAAAAATCTAATTTAATTGGGGACTATTTGAAATGATACGAGACTTTTCAAATCATTTATAAATGTTTAGAGGGAAGGTTATAATGGAAGTCCATGCAAAAAAATCATCTGAAAACTAGATTCTATGAAAGTTTTCTAAACGCAAGTTTCGATCAAAAATCATAGTATATTATACACTAGTTTCGGTCAAAAAAAATCAAATTTAATTGGGGACTATTTGAAATGATACGAGACTTTTCAAATCATTTATATATGTTAAGAGGGAAGGTTATGATGGAAGTCCATGCAAAAAAATCATCTGAAAAACAAGATTCTTTGAAACTTTTTGAAATGCAAGTTTCGGTCAAAAAATCATAATATATTATACACTAGTTTATACTAATTTCAAAAAAAAAATGAAATTAAATCGGGGACAGTTCGAAATGATACGAAATTTCACATATCATTTATATATTTTCCGAGGGAATATTATGATGAAAGTCCATGCAAAAAATCAACTGAAAATTAGATTCTATGAAACTTTTCGAAATGCAAGTTTCGGTCAAAAATCATAGTATATTATACACTAGTTACGTTCAAAATAATCAAATTTAATTGGGACTATTTGAAATGATACGAGACTTTTCAAATCATTTATATATGTTTAGAGGGAAGGTTATGATGGAAGTCCATGCAAAAAATTCCTCTAAAAACTAGATTCAATGAAACTTTTCGAAATGCAATTTTCGGTCAAAAAATCATAATATATTATACACTAGTTTATACTAGTTTCAGTCAAAAATTAAATTAAATAGGGGACTGTTCTAAATGATATGAAACTTCACATAGCATTTATATATTTTACGAGGGAAGGTTATGATGGAAGTCGATGCAAAAAATTTATCTGAAAATTAGATTCTATGAAACTTTTCGAAATGCAAGTTTCGGTCAAAAATTATAGTATATTACACACTAGTTTCGGTCAAAAAAATCAAATTTAATTGGGGACTATTTGAAATGATACAATACTTGTCAAATCATTTATATATGTTAAGAGGGAAGGTTATGATGGAAGTCCATGCAAAAAAATCATCTGAGAACTAGATTCTATGAAACTTTTCGAAATGCATGTTTCGGTCAAAAAATCATATTATATTATACACTAGATTATACTAGTTTCGGGTAAAAATCCAATTAAATCGGAGACAGTTCTAAATGATACGACATTTCACATATCATTTATATATTTTACGAGGGAATATTATGATGAAAGTCCATGCAAAAAATCAACTGAAAATTAGATTCTATGAAACTTTTCGAAATGCATGTTTCGGTCAAAATCATAGTATATTATACACTAGTTTCGGTCAAAAAAAATCAAATTTAACTAGGACTATTTGAAATGATACGAGACTTTTCAGATCATTTATATATGTTAAGAGGGAAGGTTATGATGGAAGTCCATGCAAAAAATCATCTGAGAATTAGATTCTATAAAACTTTTCGAAATGCAAGTTTCGGTCAAAAAATCATAATATATTATACACGAGTTTATACTAATTTCGTTCAAAAATCAAATTAAATCGGGGACAGTTCGAAATGATATGAAACTTTACATATCATTTATATATTTTACGAGGGAAGGTTATGATGGAAGTCTATGCAAAAAATTATCTGAAAATTAGATTCTATGAATCTTTTCGAAATGCATGTTTCGGTCAAAAATCATAGTATATTATACACTAGTTTCGACCAAAAAAATATAATTTAATTGGGGACTATTTGAAATGATACGAGACTTTTCAATTCATTTATAAATGTTAAGAGGGAAGGTTATGATGGAAGTCCATGCAAAAAAATCATCTGATAACTAGATACTATGAAACTTTTCTAAACGCAAGTTTCGGTCAAAAATCATAGTATATTATACACTAGTTTCGGTCAAAAAAATCAAAATTTAATTGGGGACTATTTGAAATGATACAAGACTTTTCAAATCATTTATATAAGTTAAGAGGGAAGGTTATTATGCAAGTCCATGCAAAAAAATTATCTGAAAACAAGATTCTATGAAACTTTTTGAAATGCAAGTTTCGGTCAAAAAATCATAATATATTATACACTAGTTTATACTAGTTTCAGAAAAAAAATCAAATTAAATCGGGGACAGTTCGAAATGATACGAAATTTCACATATCATTTATATATTTTCCGAGGGAATATTATGATGAAAGTCCATGCAAAAAATCAACTGAAAATTAGATTCTATGAATTTTTCCGAAATGCAAGTTTCGGTCAAAAATCATAGTATATTATACACTAGTTACGTTCAAAATAATCAAATTTAATTGGGACCATTTGAAATGATACGAGACTTTTCAAATCATTTATATATGTTAAGAGGGAAGGTTATGATGGAAGTCCATGCAAAAAATTCCTCTAAAAACTAGATTCAATGAAACTTTTCGAAATGCAATTTTCGGTCAAAAAATCATAATATATTATACACTAGTTTATACTAGTTTCAGTCAAAAATTAAATTAAATAGGGGACTGTTCTAAATGATATGAAACATCACATATCATTTATATATTTTACGAGGGAAGGTTATGATGGAAGTCGATGCAAAAAATTCTCTGAAAATTAGATTCTATGAAACTTTTTGAAATGCAAGTTTCGGTCAAATATTATAGTATATTATTCACTAGTTTCGGTCAAAAAAATCAAATTTAATTGGGGACTATTTGAAATGATACGAGACTTTTCAAATCATTTATATATGTTAAGAGGGAAGGTTATGATGGAAGTCCATGCAAAAAATCATCTGAGAACTAGATTCTATAAAACTTTTCGAAATGCAAGTTTCGGTCATAAAATCATAATATATTATACACGAGTTTATACTAATTTCGGTCAAAAATCAAATTAAATCGGGGACAGTTCGAAATGATATGAAACTTCACATATCATTTATATATTTTACGAGGGAATATTATGATGAAAGTCCATGCAAAAAATCAACTGAAAATTAGATTCTATGAAACTTTTCGAAATGTATGTTTCGGTCAAAAATCATAGTATATTATACACTAGTTACGTTCAAAATAATCAAATTTAATTGGGACTATTTGAAATGATACGAGACTTTTCAAATCATTTATATATGTTTAGAGGGAAGTTATGATGGAAGTCCATGCAAAAAATTCCTCTAAAAACTAGATTCAATGAAACTTTTCGAAATGCAATTTTCGGTCAAAAAATCATAATATATTATACACTAGTTTATACTAGTTTCAGTCAAAAATTAAATTAAATAGGGGATTGTTCTAAATGATATGAAACTTCACATATCATTTATATATTTTACGAGGGAAGGTTATGATGGAAGTCGATGCAAAAAATTTATCTGAAAATTAGAATCTATGAAACTTTTCGAAATGCAAGTTTCGGTCAAAAATTATAGTATATTACACACTAGTTTCGGTCAAAAAAAATAAAATTTAATTGGGGACTATTTGAAATGATATGATACTTGTCAAATCATTTATATATGTTAGGAGGGAAGGTTATGATGGAAATCCATGCAAAAAAATCATCTGAGAACTAGATTCTATGAAACTTTTCAAAATGCATGTTTCGGTCAAAAAATCATATTATATTATACATTAGTTTATACTAGTTTCGGGTAAAAATCCAATTAAATCGGAGACAGTTCTAAATGATACGACATTTCACATATCATTTATATATTTTACGAGGGAATATTATGATGAAAGTCCATGCAAAAAATCAACTGAAAATTAGATTCTATGAAACTTTTCGAAATGCATGTTTCAGTCAAAATCATAGTATATTATACACTAGTTTCGGTGAAAAAAATCAAATTTAACTAGGACTATTTGAAATGATACGAGACTTCTCAGATCATTTATATATGTTAAGAGGGAAGGTTATGATGGAAGTCCATGTAAAAAAATCATCTGAGAACTAGATTCTATAAAACTTTTCGAAATGCAAGTTTCGGTCAAAAAATCATAATATATTATACACGAGTTTATACTAATTTTGTTCAAAAATCAAATTAAATCGGGGAATGTCCGAAATGATATGAAACTTCACATATCATTTATATATTTTACGAGGGAAGGTTAAGATGGAAGGCGATGCAAAAAAATATCTGAAAATTAGATTCTATGAAACTTTTCGAAATGCATGTTTCGGTCAAAAATCATAGTATATTATACACTAGTTTCAGCATAAAATATAAAATTTAATTGGGGACTATTTAAAATGATACGAGACTTTTCAAATCATTTATATATGTTAAGTGGGAAGGTTATGATGGAAGTCCATGCAAAAAAATCATCTGAAAACTAGATTCTATGAAACTTTTCGAAATGCAAGTTTCGGTTAAAAAATCATAATATATTATACACTAGTTTATACTAGTTTCGGTCAAAAATCAAATAAAATCGGGGACTGTTCGAAATGAAATGAAACTTCACATATAATTTATATATTTTACGAGGGAAGGTTTGATGGAAGTTGATACAAGAAATTATCTTAATATTAGATTCTATGAAACTTTTCGAAATGCATGTTTCGGTAAAAATCATAGTATATTATACAATAGTTTCGGTCAAAAAAATCAAATTTAACTAGGACTATTTGAAATGATACGAGACTTTTCAGATCATTTATATATGTTAAGAGGGAAGGTTATGATGGAAGTCCATGCAAAAAAATCATCTGAAAACTAGATTCAATGAAACTTTTCGAAATGCAAGTTTCGGTCAAAAAATCATAATATATTATACACTAGTTTATACTAGTTTCGGTCTAAAGTCAAATTAAATCGGGGACTGTTCGAAATGTTATGAAACTTCACATATCATTTATATATTTTATGAGGGAAGGTTATGATGGAAGTCGATGAAAAAACATATCTGAAAATTAGATTCTATGAAACTTTTCGAAATGCAAGTTTCAGTCAAAAATCATAGTATATTATACACTAGTTTCAGCCAAAAATATAAAATTTAATTGGGGACTATTTGAAATGATACGAGAGTTTTCAAATCATTTATATATGTTAAGAGGGAAGGTTATGATAGAATTCCATGCAAAAAAATCATCTGAAAACTAGATTCTATGAAATTTTCGAAATGCAAGTTTCGGTCAAAAAATCATAATATATTTATACACTAGTTTATACTAGTTTCGGTTAAAAATCAAATAAAATCGGGGACTGTTCGAAATGAAATGAAACTTCACATATCATTTATATATTTTACAAGGGAAGGTTATGATGGAAGTCGATGCAAACAATTATCTGAAAATTAGATTCTATGAAACTTTTCAAAATGCAAGTTTCGGTCAAAAATCATAGTATATTATACACTAGTTTCGGCCAAAAAAATCAAATTTAATTAGGGACTATTTGAAATGATACGAGACTTTTCAAATCTTTTATATATGTTAAGAGGGGAGGTTATGATGGAAGTCCATGCAAAAAAATCATCTGAAATCTAGATTCAATGAAACTTTTCGAAATGCACGTTTCGGTCAAAAAATTATAATATATTATAGACTAGTTTATACTAGTTTCGGTCAAAATTCAAATTAAATCGGGGACTGTTCGAAATGATATGAAACTTCACATATCATTTTTATATATTTTACGAGGGAAGGTTATGATGGAAGTCGATGCAAAAAATTATCTGAACATTAGATTCTATGAAACTTTTTGAAATGCAAGTTTCGGTCAAAAATTATAGTATATTATACACTAGTTTCGGTCAAAAAAATCAAATTTAATTTGGTACTATTTGAAATGATACAAGACTTTTCAAATCATTTATATATGTTAAGAGGGAAGGTTATGATGGAAGTCTATGCAAAAAAATCAACTGAGAATTAGATTCTATGAAACTTTTCGAAATGCAAGTTTCGGTCAAAAAATCATAGTATATTATACACTAGTTTATACTAGATTGGGTCAAAAATCTAATTAATTCGGGGACTGTTCGAAATGATACGACATTTCACATATCATTTATATACTTTACGAGGGAATATTATGATGAAAGTCCTTGCAAAAAATCAACTGAAAATTAGATTCTATGAAACTTTTCGAAATGCATGTTTCGGTCAAAAATCATAGTATATTATACACTAGTTTCGGTCAAAAAAATAAAATTTAACTGGGACTATTTGAAATGATACGAAACTTTTCAAATCATTTATATATGTTAATAGGGAAGGTTATGATGGAAGTCCATGCAAAAAAATCATCTGAAAACTAGATTCAATGAAGCTTTTCGAAATGCAAGTTTCGGTCAAAAAATCATAATATATTATACACTAGTTTATACTAGTTTCGGTCAAAAATCAAATTAAATCGGGGACTGTTCGAAATGATATGAAACTTCACATATCATTTATATATTTTACGAGGGAAGTTTATGATGGAAGTCGATGCAAAAAATTATCTGAAAATTAGATTCTATGAAACTTTTCGAAATGCAAGTTTCGGTCAAAAATCATAGTATATTATTCACTAGTTTCGATAAAAAAACAAATTTAATTCGGGACTATTTGAAATGATACGAGACTTTTCAAATCATTTATATATGTTAAGAGGGACGGTTATGATGGAAGTCCATCCTAAAAAAATCATCGGAAACTAGATTCTATGAAACTTTTCGAAATGCAAGTTTCGGTCAAAAAATCATAATATATTATACACTAGTTTATACTAGTTTCGGTCTTAAATCAAATTAAATCGGCAACTATTCGAAATTATATGAAACTTCACATATCATTTATATATTTTACGAGGGAAGGATATGATGGAAGTCCATGCAAAAAATCAACTGAAAATTAGAATCTATGAAACTTTTCAAAATGCAAGTTTCGGTCAAAAATTAAATTTAATTCGGGACTATTTGAAATGATACGAGACTTTTCAAATCATTTATATATGTTAAGAGGGACGGTTATGATGGAAGTCCATCCAAAAAAAATCATCTCAAAACTAGATTCTATGAAACTTTTCGAAATGCAAGTTTCGGTCAAAACATCATAATATATTATACACTAGTTTATACTAGTTTCGGTCTAAAATCAATTTAAATCGGGGACTGTTCGAAATGATATGAAACTTCACATATCATTTATATATTTTACGAGGGAAGGTTATGATGTAAGTCGATGAAAAAACTTATCTGAAAATTAGATTCTATGAAACTTTTCGAAATGCAAGTTTCGGTCAAAAATCATAATATATTATACACTAGTTTCAGCCAAAAATATAAAATTTAACTGGGGACTATTTGAAATGATATGAAACTTCACATATCATTTATATATGTTACGAGGGAAGGTTATGATGGAAGTCCATGCAAAAAAATCATCTGAAAACTAGATTCTATGAAACTTTTCGAAATGCAAGTTTCGGTCAAAAAATCATAATATATTATACACTAGTTTATACTAGTTTCGGTCAAAAATCAAATAAAATCGGGGACTGTTCGAAATGAAATGAAACTTCACATATCATTTATATATTTTACGAGGGAAGGTTATGATGGAAGTCGATGCAAAAAATTATCCGAAAAATAGATTCTATGAAACTTTTCGAAATGCAAGTTTCGGTCAAAAATCATAGTATATTATACACTAGTTTCGGTCAAAAAAATCAAATTTAATTAGGACTATTTGAAATGATACGAGACTTTTCAAATCATTAATATATGTTAAGAGGGAAGGTTATGATGGAAGTCCATGGAAAAAATTCATCTGAAAACTAGATTCAATGAAACTTTACGAAATGCAAGTTTCGGTCAAAAAATCATAATATATTATACACTAGTTTATACTAGTTTCGGTCAAAAATCAAATTAAATCGGGGACTATTCGAATTTATATGAAACTTCACATATCATTTATATATTCTACGAGGGAAGGATATGATGGAAGTCGATGCAAAAAATTATATAAAAATTAGATTCTATGAAACTTTTCGAAATGCAAGTTTCGGTCAAAAATCATAGTATATTATACACTAGTTTCGGAAAAAAAAAATCTAATTAAATGGGAACTATTTAAAATGATACGAGACTTTTCAAATCATTTATATATATTAACAGGGAAGGTTATGATGGAAGTCGATGCAATAAAATCATCTGAAAACTAGATTCAATGAAACATTTCGAAATGCAAGTTTCGGTCAAAAAACATAGCATATTATACACTAGTTTCGATCAAAAAAATCAAATTTAATTGGAGACTATTTGAAATGATAAGAGACTTTTCAAATCATTTATATATGTTAAGAGGGAAGGTTATGATGGAAGTCCATGCAAAAAAAACATCTGAGAACTTGATTCTATGAAACTTTTCGGAATGCATGTTTCGGTCAAAATATCATAATATATTATACACTAGTTTATACTAGTTTCGGTCAAAAATCAAATTAAATCGGGGACAGTTCAAAATGATACGACATTTCACATATCATTTATATACTTTACGAGGGAATATTATGATGAAAGTCCATGCAAAAAATCAACTGAAAATTAGATTCTATGAAACTTTTCGAAATGCATGTTTCGGTCAAAAATCATAGTATATTATACACTAGTTTCGGTAAAAAAAAATCAAATTTAACTAGGACTATTTGAAATGATACGAGAATTTTCAGATCATTTATATATGTTAAGAGGGAAGGTTATGATGGAAGTCCATCCAAAAAATTCATCTGAAAACTAGATTCAATGAAACTTTTCGAAATGCAAGTTTCGGTTAAAAAATCATAATATATTATACACACTAGTTTATACTAGTTTCGGTCAAAAATCAAATAAAATCGGGGACTGTTCTAAATGAAATGAAACTTCACATATCATTTATATATTTTACAAGGGAAGGTTATGATGGAAGTCGATGCAAAAAATTATCTGAAAATTCTATTCTATGAAACTTTTCGAAATGCAAGTTTCGGTCAAAAATCATAGTATATTATACACTAGTTTCGATAAAAAAAACAAATTTAATTCGGGACTATTTGAAATGATACGAGACTTTTCAAATCATTTATATATGTTAAGAGGGACGGTTATGATGGAAGTCCATCCTAAAAAAATCATCTGAAAACTAGATTCTATGAAACTTTTCGAAATGCAAGTTTCGGTCAAAAAATCATAATATATTATACACTAGTTTATACTAGTTTCGGTCTAAAATCAAATTAAATCGGCAACTTTTCGAAATTATATGAAACTTCACATATCATTTATATATTTTACGAGGGAAGGATAAGATGGAAGTCCATGCAAAAAATCAACTGAAAATTAGATTCTATGAAACTTTTCAAAATGCAAGTTTCGGTCAAAAATTTAATTTAATTCGGGACTATTTGAAATGATACGAGACTTTTCAAATCATTTATATATGTTAAGAGGGACGGTTATGATGGAAGTCCATCCAAAAAAAATCATCTCAAAACTAGATTCTATGAAACTTTTCGAAATGCAAGTTTCGGTCAAAAAATCATAATATATTATACACTAGTTTATACTAGTTTCGGTTTAAAATCAATTTAAATCGGGGACTGTTCGAAATGATATGAAACTTCACATATCATTTATATATTTTACAAGGGAAGGTTACGATGGAAGTCGATGAAAAAACCTATCTGAAAATTAGATTCTATGAAACTTTTCGAAATGCAAGTTTCGGTCAAAAATCATAGTATATTATACACTAGTTTCAGCCAAAAATATAAAATTTAACTGGGGACTATTTGAAATGATACGAGACTTTTCAAATCATTTATATATGTTAAGAGGGAAGGTTATGATGGAAGTCCATGCAAAAAAATCATTTGAAAACTAGATTCTATGAAACTTTTCGAAATGCAAGTTTCGGTCAAAAAATCATAATATATTATACACTAATTTATACTAGTTTCGGTCAAAAATCAAATAAAATCGGGGACTGTTCGAAATGAAATGAAACTTCACATATCATTTATATATTTTACGAGGGAAGGTTATGATGGAAGTCGATGCAAAAAATTATCTGAAAATTCGATTCTATGAAACTTTTCGAAATGCAAGTTTCGGTCAAAAATCATAGTATATTATACTCTAGTTTCGGCCAAAAAAATCAAATTTATTTAGGGACTATTTTAAATGATACGAGACTTTTCAAATCATTTATATATGTTAAGAGGGAAGGTTATGATGGAAGTCCATGCAAAAAAATCATCTGAAAACTAGATTCAATGAAACTTTTCGAAATGCAAGTTTCAGTCAAAAAATCATAATATATTATAGACTAGTTTATACTAGTTTCAGTCAAAAATCAAATTAAATCGGGGACTGTTCGAAATGATATGAAACTTCACATACCATTTATATATTTTACGAGGGAAGGTTATGATGGAAGTCGATGCAAAAAATTATCTGAAAATTAGATTCTATGAAACTTTTCGAAATGCAAGTTTCTGTCAAAAATTATAGTATATTATACACTAGTTTCGATCAAAAAAAACAAATTTAATTGGGGACTATTTGAAATGATACGAGAATTTTCAAATCATTTATATATGTTAAGAGGGAAGGTTATGATGGAAGTCCATGCAAAAAAAACATCTGAGAACTAGATTCTATGAAACTTTTCGAAATCCAAGTTTCGGTCAAAATATCATAATATATTATACACTAGTTTATACTAGTTTCGGTCAAAAATCAAATTAAATCGGGGACAGTTCAAAATGATACGACATTTCACATATCATTTATATACTTTACGAGGGAATATTATGATGAAAGTCCATGCAAAAAATCAACTGAAAATTAGATTCTATGAAACTTTTCGAAATGCATGTTTCGGTCAAAAATCATAGTATATTATACACTAGTTTCGGTAAAAAAAAATCAAATTTAACTAGGACTATTTGAAATGATACGAGAATTTTCAGATCATTTATATATGTTAAGAGGGAAGGTTATGATGGAAGTCCATCCAAAAAATTCATCTGAAAACTAGATTCAATGAAACTTTTCGAAATGCAAGTTTCGGTAAAAAAATCATAATATATTATACACTAGTTTATACTAGTTTCGGTCAAAAATCAAATAAAATCGGGGACTGTTCTAAATGAAATGAAACTTCACATATCATTTATATATTTTACAAGGTAAGGTTATGATGGAAGTCGATGCAAAAAATTATCTGAAAATTCGATTCTATGAAACTTTTCGAAATGCAAGTATCGGTCAAAAATCATAGTATATTATACACTAGTTTCGATAAAAAAAAACAAATTTAATTCGGGACTATTTGAAATGATACGAGACTTTTCAAATCATTTTTATATGTTAAGAGGGACGGTTATGATGGAAGTCCATCCTAAAAAAATCATCTGAAAACTAGATTCTATGAAACTTTTCGAAATGCAAGTTTCGGTCAAAAAATCATAATATATTATACACTAGTTTATACTAGTTTCGGTCTAAAATCAAATTAAATCGGCAACTTTTCGAAATTATATGAAACTTCACATATCATTTATATATTTTACGAGGGAAGGATAAGATGGAAGTCCATGCAAAAAATCAACTGAAAATTAGATTCTATGAAACTTTTCAAAATGCAAGTTTCGGTCAAAAATTTAATTTAATTCGGGACTATTTGAAATGATACGAGACTTTTCAAATCATTTATATATGTTAAGAGGGACGGTTATGATGGAAGTCCATCCAAAAAAAATCATCTCAAAACTAGATTCTATGAAACTTTTCGAAATGCAAGTTTCGGTCAAAAAATCATAATATATTATACACTAGTTTATACTAGTTTCGGTTTAAAATCAATTTAAATCGGGGACTGTTCGAAATGATATGAAACTTCACATATCATTTATATATTTTACAAGGGAAGGTTACGATGGAAGTCGATGAAAAAACCTATCTGAAAATTAGATTCTATGAAACTTTTCGAAATGCAAGTTTCGGTCAAAAATCATAGTATATTATACACTAGTTTCAGCCAAAAATATAAAATTTAACTGGGGACTATTTGAAATGATACGAGACTTTTCAAATCATTTATATATGTTAAGAGGGAAGTTTATGATGGAAGTCCATGCAAAAAAATCATTTGAAAACTAGATTCTATGAAACTTTTCGAAATGCAAGTTTCGGTCAAAAAATCATAATATATTATACACTAGTTTATACTAGTTTCGGTCAAAAATCAAATAAAATCGGGGACTGTTCGAAATGAAATGAAACTTCACATATCATTTATATATTTTACGAGGGAAGGTTATGATGGAAGTCGATGCAAAAAATTATCTGAAAATTCGATTCTATGAAACTTTTCGAAATGCAAGTTTCGGTCAAAAATCATAGTATATTATACTCTAGTTTCGGCCAAAAAAATCAAATTTAATTAGGGACTATTTTAAATGATACGAGACTTTTCAAATCATTTATATATGTTAAGAGGGAAGGTTATGATGGGAGTCCATGCAAAAAAATCATCTGAAAACTAGATTCAATGAAACTTTTCGAAATGCAAGTTTCGGTCAAAAAATCAAAATATATTATAGACTAGTTTATACTAGTTTCAATCAAAAATCAAATTAAATCGGGGACTGTCCGAAATGATATGAAACTTCACATACCATTTATATATTTTACGAGGGAAGGTTATGATGGAAGTCGATGCAAAAAATTATCTGAAAATTAGATTCTATGAAACTTTTCGAAATGCAAGTTTCGGTCAAAAATCATAGTATATTATACTCTAGTTTCGGCCAAAAAAATCAAATTTAATTAGGGACTATTTTAAATGATATGAGACTTTTCAAATCATTTATATATGTTAAGAGGGAAGGTTATGATGGAAGTCCATATAAAAAAATCATCTGAAAACTAGATTCAATGAAACTTTTCGAAATGCAAGTTTCAGTCAAAAAATCATAATATATTATAGACTAGTTTATACTAGTTTCAATCAAAAATCAAATTAAATCGGGGACTGTTCGAAATGATATGAAACTCCACATACCATTTATATATTTTACGAGGGAAGGTTATGATGGAAGTCGATGCAAAAAATTATCTGAAAATTAGATTCTATGAAACTTTTCGAAATGCAAGTTTCTGTCAAAAATTATAGTATATTATACACTAGTTTCGATCAAAAAAATCAAATTTAATTGGGGACTATTTGAAATGATACGAGAATTTTCAAATCATTTATATATGTTAAGAGGGAAGGTTATGATGGAAGTCCATGCAAAAAAAACATCTGAGAACTAGATTCTATGAAACTTTTCGAAATCCAAGTTTCGGTCAAAATATCATAATATATTATACACTAGTTTACACTAGTTTCGGTCAAAAATCAAATTAAATCGGGGTCAGTTCAAAATGATACGACATTTCACATATCATTTATATACTTTACGAGGGAATATTATGATGAAAGTCCATGCAAAAAATCAACTGAAAATTAGATTCTATGAAACTTTTCGAAATGCATGTTTCGGTCAAAAATCATAGTATATTATACACTAGTTTCGGTAAAAAAAAATCAAATTTAACTAGGACTATTTGAAATGATACGAGAATTTTCAGATCATTTATATATGTTAAGAGGGAAGGTTATGATGGAAGTCCATCCAAAAAATTCATCTGAAAACTAGATTCAATGAAACTTTTCGAAATGCAAGTTTCGGTCAAAAAATCATAATATATTATACACTAGTTTATACTAGTTTCGGTCAAAAATCAAATAAAATCGGGAACTGTTCTAAATGAAATGAAACTTCACATATCATTTATATATTTTACAAGGGAAGGTTATGATGGAATTCGATGCAAAAAATTATCTGAAAATTCGATTCTATGAAACTTTTCGAAATGCAAGTTTCGGTCAAAAATCATAGTATATTATACACTAGTTTCGATAAAAAAAAACAAATTTAATTCGGGACTATTTGAAATGATACGAGACTTTTCAAATCATTTATATATGTTAAGAGGGACGGTTATGATGGAAGTCCATCCTAAAAAAATCATCTGAAAACTAGATTCTATGAAACTTTTCGAAATGCAAGTTTCGGTCAAAAAATCATAATATATTATACACTAGTTTATACTAGTTTCGGTCTAAAATCAAATTAAATCGGCAACTTTTCGAAATTATATGAAACTTCACATATCATTTATATATTTTACGAGGGAAGGATAAGATGGAAGTCCATGCAAAAAATCAACTGAAAATTAGATTCTATGAAACTTTTCAAAATGCAAGTTTCGGTCAAAAATTTAATTTAATTCGGGACTATTTGAAATGATACGAGACTTTTCAAATCATTTATATATGTTAAGAGGGACGGTTATGATGGAAGTCCATCCAAAAAAAATCATCTCAAAACTAGATTCTATGAAACTTTTCGAAATGCAAGTTTCGGTCAAAAAATCATAATATATTATACACTAGTTTATACTAGTTTCGGTTTAAAATCAATTTAAATCGGGGACTGTTCGAAATGATATGAAACTTCACATATCATTTATATATTTTACAAGGGAAGGTTACGATGGAAGTCGATGAAAAAACCTAATTGAAAATTAGATTCTATGAAACTTTTCGAAATGCAAGTTTCGGTCAAAAATCATAGTATATTATACACTAGTTTCAGCCAAAAATATAAAATTTAACTGGGGACTATTTGAAATGATACGAGACTTTTCAAATCATTTATATATGTTAAGAGGGAAGGTTATGATGGAAGTCCATGCAAAAAAATCATTTGAAAACTAGATTCTATGAAACTTTTCGAAATGCAAGTTTCGGTCAAAAAATCATAATATATTATACACTAGTTTATACTAGTTTCGGTCAAAAATCAAATAAAATCGGGGACTGTTCGAAATGAAATGAAACTTCACATATCATTTATATATTTTACGAGGGAAGGTTATGATGGAAGTCGATGCAAAAAATTATCTGAAAATTCGATTCTATGAAACTTTTCGAAATGCAAGTTTCGGTCAAAAATCATAGTATATTATACTCTAGTTTCGGCCAAAAAAATCAAATTTAATTAGGGACTATTTTAAATGATACGAGACTTTTCAAATCATTTATATATGTTAAGAGGGAAGGTTATGATGGGAGTCCATATAAAAAAATCATCTGAAAACTAGATTCAATGAAACTTTTCGAAATGCAAGTTTCAGTCAAAAAATCAAAATATATTATAGACTAGTTTATACTAGTTTCAATCAAAAATTAAATTAAATCGGGGACTGTCCGAAATGATATGAAACTTCACATACCATTTATATATTTTACGAGGGAAGGTTATGATGGAAGTCGATGCAAAAAATTATCTGAAAATTAGATTCTATGAAACTTTTCGAAATGCAAGTTTCGGTCAAAAATCATAGTATATTATACTCTAGTTTCGGCCAAAAAAATCAAATTTAATTAGGGACTATTTTAAATGATATGAGACTTTTCAAATCATTTATATATGTTAAGAGGGAAGGTTATGATGGAAGTCCATATAAAAAAATCATCTGAAAACTAGATTCAATGAAACTTTTCGAAATGCAAGTTTCAGTCAAAAAATCATAATATATTATAGACTAGTTTATACTAGTTTCAATCAAAAATCAAATTAAATCGGGGACTGTTCGAAATGATATGAAACTCCACATACCATTTATATATTTTACGAGGGAAGGTTATGATGGAAGTCGATGCAAAAAATTATCTGAAAATTAGATTCTATGAAACTTTTCGAAATGCAAGTTTCTGTCAAAAATTATAGTATATTATACACTAGTTTCGATCAAAAAAATCAAATTTAATTGGGGACTATTTGAAATGATACGAGAATTTTCAAATCATTTATATATGTTAAGAGGGAAGGTTATGATGGAAGTCCATGCAAAAAAAACATCTGAGAACTAGATTCTATGAAACTTTTCGAAATCCAAGTTTCGGTCAAAATATCATAATATATTATACACTAGTTTACACTAGTTTCGGTCAAAAATCAAATTAAATCGGGGTCAGTTCAAAATGATACGACATTTCACATATCATTTATATACTTTACGAGGGAATATTATGATGAAAGTCCATGCAAAAAATCAACTGAAAATTAGATTCTATGAAACTTTTCGAAATGCATGTTTCGGTCAAAAATCATAGTATATTATACACTAGTTTCGGTAAAAAAAAATCAAATTTAACTAGGACTATTTGAAATGATACGAGAATTTTCAGATCATTTATATATGTTAAGAGGGAAGGTTATGATGGAAGTCCATCCAAAAAATTCATCTGAAAACTAGATTCAATGAAACTTTTCGAAATGCAAGTTTCGGTCAAAAAATCATAATATATTATACACTAGTTTATACTAGTTTCGGTCAAAAATCAAATAAAATCGGGAACTGTTCTAAATGAAATGAAACTTCACATATCATTTATATATTTTACAAGGGAAGGTTATGATGGAATTCGATGCAAAAAATTATCTGAAAATTCGATTCTATGAAACTTTTCGAAATGCAAGTTTCGGTCAAAAATCATAGTATATTATACACTAGTTTCGATAAAAAAAACAAATTTAATTCGGGACTATTTGAAATGATACGAGACTTTTCAAATCATTTATATATGTTAAGAGGGACGGTTATGATGGAAGTCCATCCTAAAAAAATCATCTGAAAACTAGATTCTATGAAACTTTTCGAAATGCAAGTTTCGGTCAAAAAATCATAATATATTATACACTAGTTTATACTAGTTTCGGTCTAAAATCAAATTAAATCGGCAACTTTTCGAAATTATATGAAACTTCACATATCATTTATATATTTTACGAGGGAAGGATAAGATGGAAGTCCATGCAAAAAATCAACTGAAAATTAGATTCTATGAAACTTTTCAAAATGCAAGTTTCGGTCAAAAATTTAATTTAATTCGGGACTATTTGAAATGATATGAGACTTTTCAAATCATTTATATATGTTAAGAGGGACGGTTATGATGGAAGTCCATCCAAAAAAAATCATCTCAAAACTAGATTCTATGAAACTTTTCGAAATGCAAGTTTCGGTCAAAAAATCATAATATATTATACACTAGTTTATACTAGTTTCGGTTTAAAATCAATTTAAATCGGGGACTGTTCGAAATGATATGAAACTTCACATATCATTTATATATTTTACAAGGGAAGGTTACGATGGACGTCGATGAAAAAACCTATCTGAAAATTAGATTCTATGAAACTTTTCGAAATGCAAGTTTCGGTCAAAAATCATAGTATATTATACACTAGTTTCAGCCAAAAATATAAAATTTAACTGGGGACTATTTGAAATGATACGAGACTTTTCAAATCATTTATATATGTTAAGAGGGAAGGTTATGATGGAAGTCCATGCAAAAAAATCATTTGAAAACTAGATTCTATGAAACTTTTCGAAATGCAAGTTTCGGTCAAAAAATCATAATATATTATACACTAGTTTATACTAGTTTCGGTCAAAAATCAAATAAAATCGGGGACTGTTCGAAATGAAATGAAACTTCACATATCATTTATATATTTTACGAGGGAAGGTTATGATGGAAGTCGATGCAAAAAATTATCTGAAAATTCGATTCTATGAAACTTTTCGAAATGCAAGTTTCGGTCAAAAATCATAGTATATTATACTCTAGTTTCGGCCAAAAAAATCAAATTTAATTAGGGACTATTTTAAATGATACGAGACTTTTCAAATCATTTATATATGTTAAGAGGGAAGGTTATGATGGGAGTCCATATAAAAAAATCATCTGAAAACTAGATTCAATGAAACTTTTCGAAATGCAAGTTTCAGTCAAAAAATCAAAATATATTATAGACTAGTTTATACTAGTTTCAATCAAAAATTAAATTAAATCGGGGACTGTCCGAAATGATATGAAACTTCACATACCATTTATATATTTTACGAGGGAAGGTTATGATGGAAGTCGATGCAAAAAATTATCTGAAAATTAGATTCTATGAAACTTTTCGAAATGCAAGTTTCGGTCAAAAATCATAGTATATTATACTCTAGTTTCGGCCAAAAAAATCAAATTTAATTAGGGACTATTTTAAATGATATGAGACTTTTCAAATCATTTATATATGTTAAGAGGGAAGGTTATGATGGAAGTCCATATAAAAAAATCATCTGAAAACTAGATTCAATGAAACTTTTCGAAATGCAAGTTTCAGTCAAAAAATCATAATATATTATAGACTAGTTTATACTAGTTTCAATCAAAAATCAAATTAAATCGGGGACTGTTCGAAATGATATGAAACTTCACATACCATTTATATATTTTACGAGGGAAGGTTATGATGGAAGTCGATGCAAAAAATTATCTGAAAATTAGATTCTATGAAACTTTTCGAAATGCAAGTTTCTGTCAAAAATTATAGTATATTATACACTAGTTTCGATCAAAAAAATCAAATTTAATTGGGGACTATTTGAAATGATACGAGAATTTTCAAATCATTTATATATGTTAAGAGGGAAGGTTATGATGGAAGTCCATGCAAAAAAAACATCTGAGAACTAGATTCTATGAAACTTTTCGAAATCCAAGTTTCGGTCAAAATATCATAATATATTATACACTAGTTTATACTAGTTTCGGTCAAAAATCAAATTAAATCGGGGTCAGTTCAAAATGATACGACATTTCACATATCATTTATATACTTTACGAGGGAATATTATGATGAAAGTCCATGCAAAAAATCAACTGAAAATTAGATTCTATGAAACTTTTCGAAATGCATGTTTCGGTCAAAAATCATAGTATATTATACACTAGTTTCGGTAAAAAAAAATCAAATTTAACTAGGACTATTTGAAATGATACGAGAATTTTCAGATCATTTATATATGTTAAGAGGGAAGGTTATGATGGAAGTCCATCCAAAAAATTCATCTGAAAACTAGATTCAATGAAACTTTTCGAAATGCAAGTTTCGGTCAAAAAATCATAATATATTATACACTAGTTTATACTAGTTTCGGTCAAAAATCAAATAAAATCGGGAACTGTTCTAAATGAAATGAAACTTCACATATCATTTATATATTTTACAAGGGAAGGTTATGATGGAATTCGATGCAAAAAATTATCTGAAAATTCGATTCTATGAAACTTTTCGAAATGCAAGTTTCGGTCAAAAATCATAGTATATTATACACTAGTTTCGATAAAAAAAAACAAATTTAATTCGGGACTATTTGAAATGATACGAGACTTTTCAAATCATTTATATATGTTAAGAGGGACGGTTATGATGGAAGTCCATCCTAAAAAAATCATCTGAAAACTAGATTCTATGAAACTTTTCGAAATGCAAGTTTCGGTCAAAAAATCATAATATATTATACACTAGTTTATACTAGTTTCGGTCTAAAATCAAATTAAATCGGCAACTTTTCGAAATTATATGAAACTTCACATATCATTTATATATTTTACGAGGGAAGGATAAGATGGAAGTCCATGCAAAAAATCAACTGAAAATTAGATTCTATGAAACTTTTCAAAATGCAAGTTTCGGTCAAAAATTTAATTTAATTCGGGACTATTTGAAATGATACGAGACTTTTCAAATCATTTATATATGTTAAGAGGGACGGTTATGATGGAAGTCCATCCAAAAAAAATCATCTCAAAACTAGATTCTATGAAACTTTTCGAAATGCAAGTTTCGGTCAAAAAATCATAATATATTATACACTAGTTTATACTAGTTTCGGTTTAAAATCAATTTAAATCGGGGATTGTTCGAAATGATATGAAACTTCACATATCATTTATATATTTTACAAGGGAAGGTTACGATGGAAGTCGATGAAAAAACCTATCTGAAAATTAGATTCTATGAAACTTTTCGAAATGCAAGTTTCGGTCAAAAATCATAGTATATTATACACTAGTTTCAGCCAAAAATATAAAATTTAACTGGGGACTATTTGAAATGATACGAGACTTTTCAAATCATTTATATATGTTAAGAGGGAAGGTTATGATGGAAGTCCATGCAAAAAAATCATTTGAAAACTAGATTCTATGAAACTTTTCGAAATGCAAGTTTCGGTCAAAAAATCATAATATATTATACACTAGTTTATACTAGTTTCGGTCAAAAATCAAATAAAATCGGGGACTGTTCGAAATGAAATGAAACTTCACATATCATTTATATATTTTACGAGGGAAGGTTATGATGGAAGTCGATGCAAAAAATTATCTGAAAATTCGATTCTATGAAACTTTTCGAAATGCAAGTTTCGGTCAAAAATCATAGTATATTATACTCTAGTTTCGGCCAAAAAAATCAAATTTAATTAGGGACTATTTTAAATGATACGAGACTTTTCAAATCATTTATATATGTTAAGAGGGAAGGTTATGATGGGAGTCCATATAAAAAAATCATCTGAAAACTAGATTCAATGAAACTTTTCGAAATGCAAGTTTCAGTCAAAAAATCAAAATATATTATAGACTAGTTTATACTAGTTTCAATCAAAAATTAAATTAAATCGGGGACTGTCCGAAATGATATGAAACTTCACATACCATTTATATATTTTACGAGGGAAGGTTATGATGGAAGTCGATGCAAAAAATTATCTGAAAATTAGATTCTATGAAACTTTTCGAAATGCAAGTTTCGGTCAAAAATCATAGTATATTATACTCTAGTTTCGGCCAAAAAAATCAAATTTAATTAGGGACTATTTTAAATGATATGAGACTTTTCAAATCATTTATATATGTTAAGAGGGAAGGTTATGATGGAAGTCCATATAAAAAAATCATCTGAAAACTAGATTCAATGAAACTTTTCGAAATGCAAGTTTCAGTCAAAAAATCATAATATATTATAGACTAGTTTATACTAGTTTCAATCAAAAATCAAATTAAATCGGGGACTGTTCGAAATGATATGAAACTTCACATACCATTTATATATTTTACGAGGGAAGGTTATGATGGAAGTCGATGCAAAAAATTATCTGAAAATTAGATTCTATGAAACTTTTCGAAATGCAAGTTTCTGTCAAAAATTATAGTATATTATACACTAGTTTCGATCAAAAAAATCAAATTTAATTGGGGACTATTTGAAATGATACGAGAATTTTCAAATCATTTATATATGTTAAGAGGGAAGGTTATGATGGAAGTCCATGCAAAAAAAACATCTGAGAACTAGATTCTATGAAACTTTTCGAAATCCATGTTTCGGTCAAAATATCATAATATATTATACACTAGTTTATACTAGTTTCGGTCAAAAATCAAATTAAATCGGGGTCAGTTCAAAATGATACGACATTTCACATATCATTTATATACTTTACGAGGGAATATTATGATGAAAGTCCATGCAAAAAATCAACTGAAAATTAGATTCTATGAAACTTTTCGAAATGCATGTTTCGGTCAAAAATCATAGTATATTATACACTAGTTTCGGTAAAAAAAAATCAAATTTAACTAGGACTATTTGAAATGATACGAGAATTTTCATATCATTTATATATGTTAAGAGGGAAGGTTATGATGGAAGTCCATCCAAAAAATTCATCTGAAAACTAGATTCAATGAAACTTTTCGAAATGCAAGTTTCGGTCAAAAAATCATAATATATTATACACTAGTTTATACTAGTTTCGGTCAAAAATCAAATAAAATCGGGAACTGTTCTAAATGAAATGAAACTTCACATATCATTTATATATTTTACAAGGGAAGGTTATGATGGAATTCGATGCAAAAAATTATCTGAAAATTCGATTCTATGAAACTTTTCGAAATGCAAGTTTCGGTCAAAAATCATAGTATATTATACACTAGTTTCGATAAAAAAAAAACAAATTTAATTCGGGACTATTTGAAATGATACGAGACTTTTCAAATCATTTATATATGTTAAGAGGGACGGTTATGATGGAAGTCCATCCTAAAAAAATCATCTGAAAACTAGATTCTATGAAACTTTTCGAAATGCAAGTTTCGGTCAAAAAATCATAATATATTATACACTAGTTTATACTAGTTTCGGTCTAAAATCAAATTAAATCGGCAACTTTTCGAAATTATATGAAACTTCACATATCATTTATATATTTTACGAGGGAAGGATAAGATGGAAGTCCATGCAAAAAATCAACTGAAAATTAGATTCTATGAAACTTTTCAAAATGCAAGTTTCGGTCAAAAATTTAATTTAATTCGGGACTATTTGAAATGATACGAGACTTTTCAAATCATTTATATATGTTAAGAGGGACGGTTATGATGGAAGTCCATCCAAAAAAAATCATCTCAAAACTAGATTCTATGAAACTTTTCGAAATGCAAGTTTCGGTCAAAAAATCATAATATATTATACACTAGTTTATACTAGTTTCGGTTTAAAATCAATTTAAATCGGGGATTGTTCGAAATGATATGAAACTTCACATATCATTTATATATTTTACAAGGGAAGGTTACGATGGAAGTCGATGAAAAAACCTATCTGAAAATTAGATTCTATGAAACTTTTCGAAATGCAAGTTTCGGTCAAAAATCATAGTATATTATACACTAGTTTCAGCCAAAAATATAAAATTTAACTGGGGACTATTTGAAATGATACGAGACTTTTCAAATCATTTATATATGTTAAGAGGGAAGGTTATGATGGAAGTCCATGCAAAAAAATCATTTGAAAACTAGATTCTATGAAACTTTTCGAAATGCAAGTTTCGGTCAAAAAATCATAATATATTATACACTAGTTTATACTAGTTTCGGTCAAAAATCAAATAAAATCGGGGACTGTTCGAAATGAAATGAAACTTCCCATATCATTTATATATTTTACGAGGGAAGGTTATGATGGAAGTCGATGCAAAAAATTATCTGAAAATTCGATTCTATGAAACTTTTCGAAATGCAAGTTTCGGTCAAAAATCATAGTATATTATACTCTAGTTTCGGCCAAAAAAATCAAATTTAATTAGGGACTATTTTAAATGATACGAGACTTTTCAAATCATTTATATATGTTAAGAGGGAAGGTTATGATGGGAGTCCATATAAAAAAATCATCTGAAAACTAGATTCAATGAAACTTTTCGAAATGCAAGTTTCAGTCAAAAAATCAAAATATATTATAGACTAGTTTATACTAGTTTCAATCAAAAATTAAATTAAATCGGGGACTGTCCGAAATGATATGAAACTTCACATACCATTTATATATTTTACGAGGGAAGGTTATGATGGAAGTCGATGCAAAAAATTATCTGAAAATTAGATTCTATGAAACTTTTCGAAATGCAAGTTTCGGTCAAAAATCATAGTATATTATACTCTAGTTTCGGCCAAAAAAATCAAATTTAATTAGGGACTATTTTAAATGATATGAGACTTTTCAAATCATTTATATATGTTAAGAGGGAAGGTTATGATGGAAGTCCATATAAAAAAATCATCTGAAAACTAGATTCAATGAAACTTTTCGAAATGCAAGTTTCAGTCAAAAAATCATAATATATTATAGACTAGTTTATACTAGTTTCAATCAAAAATCAAATTAAATCGGGGACTGTTCGAAATGATATGAAACTTCACATACCATTTATATATTTTACGAGGGAAGGTTATGATGGAAGTCGATGCAAAAAATTATCTGAAAATTAGATTCTATGAAACTTTTCGAAATGCAAGTTTCTGTCAAAAATTATAGTATATTATACACTAGTTTCGATCAAAAAAATCAAATTTAATTGGGGACTATTTGAAATGATACGAGAATTTTCAAATCATTTATATATGTTAAGAGGGAAGGTTATGATGGAAGTCCATCCAAAAAATTCATCTGAGAACTAGATTCTATGAAACTTTTCGAAATCCAAGTTTCGGTCAAAATATCATAATATATTATACACTAGTTTATACTAGTTTCGGTCAAAAATCAAATTAAATCGGGGACTGTTCAAAATGATACGACATTTCACATATCATTTATATACTTTACGAGGGAATATTATGATGAAAGTCCATGCAAAAAATCAACTGAAAATTAGATTCTATGAAACTTTTCGAAATGCATGTTTCGGTCAAAAATCATAGTATATTATACACTAGTTTCGGTAAAAAAAAATCAAATTTAACTAGGACTATTTGAAATGATACGAGAATTTTCAGATCATTTATATATGTTAAGAGGGAAGGTTATGATGGAAGTCCATCCAAAAAATTCATCTGAAAACTAGATTCAATGAAACTTTTCGAAATGCAAGTTTCTGTCAAAAAATCATAATATATTATACACTAGTTTATACTAGTTTCGGTCAAAAATCAAATAAAATCGGGGACTGTTCTAAATGAAATGAAACTTCACATATCATTTATATATTTTACAAGGGAAGGTTATGATGGAAGTCGATGCAAAAAATTATCTGAAAATTCGATTCTATGAAACTTTTCGAAATGCAAGTTTCGGTCAAAAATCATAGTATATTATACACTAGTTTCGATAAAAAAAAACAAATTTAATTCGGGACTATTTGAAATGATACGAGACTTTTCAAATCATTTATATATGTTAAGAGGGACGGTTATGATGGAAGTCCATCATAAAAAAATCATCTGAAAACTAGATTCTATGAAACTTTTCGAAATGCAAGTTTCGGTCAAAAAATCATAATATATTATACACTAGTTTATACTAGTTTCGGTCTAAAATCAAATTAAATCGGCAACTTTTCGAAATTATATGAAACTTCACATATCATTTATATATTTTACGAGGGAAGGATAAGATGGAAGTCCATGCAAAAAATCAACTGAAAATTAGATTCTATGAAACTTTTCAAAATGCAAGTTTCGGTCAAAAATTTAATTTAATTCGGGACTATTTGAAATGATACGAGACTTTTCAAATCATTTATATATGTTAAGAGGGACGGTTATGATGGAAGTCCATCCAAAAAAAATCATCTCAAAACTAGATTCTATGAAACTTTTCGAAATGCAAGTTTCGGTCAAAAAATCATAATATATTATACACTAGTTTATACTAGTTTCGGTTTAAAATCAATTTAAATCGGGGACTGTTCGAAATGATATGAAACTTCACATATCATTTATATATTTTACAAGGGAAGGTTACGATGGAAGTCGATGAAAAAACCTATCTGAAAATTAGATTATATGAAACTTTTCATAATGCAAGTTTCGGTCAAAAATCATAGTATATTATACACTAGTTTCAGCCAAAAATATAAAATTTAACTGGGGACTATTTGAAATGATACGAGACTTTTCAAATCATTTATATATGTTAAGAGGGAAGGTTATGATGGAAGTCCATGCAAAAAAATCATTTGAAAACTAGATTCTATGAAACTTTTCGAAATGCAAGTTTCGGTCAAAAAATATTAATATATTATACACTAGTTTATACTAGTTTCGGTCAAAAATCAAATAAAATCGGGGACTGTTCTAAATGAAATGAAACTTCACATATCATTTATATATTTTACAAGGGAAGGTTATGATGGAAGTCGATGTAAAAAATTATCTGAAAATTCGATTCTATGAAACTTTTCGAAATACAAGTTTCGGTCAAAAATCATAGTATATTATACACTAGTTTCGGCCAAAAAAATCAAATTTATTTAGGGACTATTTGAAATGATACGAGACTTTTCAAATCATTTATATATGTTAATAGGGAAGGTTATGATGGAAGTCCATGCAAAAAAATCATCTGAAAACTAGATTCAATGAAACTTTTCAAAATGCACGTTTCGGTCAAAATATCATAATATATTATAGACTAGTTTATACTAGTTTCGGTCAAAAATCAAATTAAATCGGGGACTGTTCAAAATGATATGAAACTTTACATATCATTTATATATTTTACGAGGGAAGGTTATGATGGAAGTCGATGCAAAAATTTATCTGAAAATTAGATTCTATGAAACTTTTCGAAATGGAAGTTTCGGTCAAAAATTTTAGTATATTATACACTAGTTTCGGTAAAAAAAAATCAAATTTAATTGGGGACTATTTGAAATGAAACGAGACTTTTCAAATCATTTATATATGTTAAGAGGGAAGATTATGATGGAAGTCCATGCAAAAAAATCATCTGAGAACTATATTCTATGAAACTTTTCGAAATGCAAGTTTCGGTCAAAAAATCATAATATATTATACACTAGTTTATACTAGTTTCGGTCAAAAATCAAATTAAATCGGGGACAGTTCGAAATGATACGACATTTCACATATCATTTATATACTTTACGAGGGAATATTATGATAAAGTCCATGCAAAAAATCAACTGAAAATTAGATTCTATGAAACTTTTCGAAATGCATGTTTCGGTCAAAAATCATAGTATATTATACACTAGTTTCGGCCAAAAAAATCAAATTTATTTAGGGACTATTTGAAATGATACGAGACTTTTCAAATCATTTATATATGTTAAGATGGAAGTTTATGATGGAAGTCCATGCAAAAAAATCATCTGAAAACTAGATTCAATGAAACTTTTCGAAATGCACGTTTCGGTCAAAATATCATAATATATTATACACTAGTTTATACTAGTTTTGGTCAAAAATCAAATTAAATCGGGGACTGTTCGAAATGATATGAAACTTTACATATCATTTATATATTTTACGAGGGAAGGTTATGATGGAAGTCGATGCAAAAAATTATCTGAAAATTAGATTGTATGAAACTTTTCGAAATGCAAGTTTCGGTCAAAAATTATAGTATATTATACACTAGTTTCGGTCAAAAAAATCAAATTTAATTGGGGACTATTTGAAATGATACGAGACTTTTCAAATCATTTATATATGTTAAGAGGGAAGATTATGATGGAAGTCCATGCAAAAAAATCATCTGAGAACTATATTCTATGAAACTTTTCGAAATGCAAGTTTCGGTCAAAAAATCATAATATATTATACACTAGTTTATACTAGTTTCGGTCAAAAATCAAATTAAATCGGGGACAGTTCGAAATGATACGACATTTCACATATCATTTATATACTTTACGAGGGAATATTATGATAAAGTCCATGCAAAAAATCAACTGAAAATTAGATTCTATGAAACTTTTCGAAATGCATGTTTCGGTCAAAAATCATAGTATATTATACACTAGTTTCGGCCAAAAAATCAAATTTATTTAGGGACTATTTGAAATGATACGAGACTTTTCAAATCATTTATATATGTTAAGAGGGAAGGTTATGATGGAAGTCCATGCAAAAAAATCATCTGAAAACTAGATTCAATGAAACTTTTCGAAATGCACGTTTCGGTCAAAATATCATAATATATTATACACTAGTTTATACTAGTTTTGGTCAAAAATCAAATTAAATCGGGGACTGTTCGAAATGATATGAAACTTTACATATCATTTATATATTTTACGAGGGAAGGTTATGATGGAAGTCGATGCAAAAAATTATCTGAAAATTAGATTGTATGAAACTTTTCGAAATGCAAGTTTCGGTCAAAAATTATAGTATATTATACACTAGTTTCGGTCAAAAAAATCAAATTTAATTGGGGACTATTTGAAATGATACGAGACTTTTCAAATCATTTATATATGTTTAGAGGGGAGGTTATGATGGAAGTCCATGCAAAAAAATCATCTGAGAACTAGATTCTATGAAACTTTTCGAAATGCAAGTTTCGGTCAAAAAATCATAATATATTATACACTAGTTTATACTAGTTTCGGTTTAAAATCAATTTAAATCGGGGAATGTTCGAAATGATATGAAACTTCACATATCATTTATATATTTTACAAGGGAAGGTTACGATGGAAGTCGATGAAAAAACCTATCTGAAAATTAGATTATATGAAACTTTTCGAAATGCAAGTTTCGGTCAAAAATCATAGTATATTATACACTAGTTTCAGCCAAAAATATAAAATTTAACTAGGGACTATTTGAAATGATACGAGACTTTTCAAATCATTTATATATGTTAAGAGGGAAGGTTATGATGGAAGTCCATGCAAAAAAATCATTTGAAAACTAGATTCTATGAAACTTTTCGAAATGCAAGTTTCGGTCAAAAAATATTAATATATTATACACTAGTTTATACTAGTTTCGGTCAAAAATCAAATAAAATCGGGGACTGTTCGAAATGAAATGAAACTTCACATATCATTTATATATTTTACGAGGGAAGGTTATGATGGAAGTCGATGCAAAAAATTATCTGAAAATTCGATTCTATGAAACTTTTCGAAATGCAAGTTTCGGTCAAAAATCATAGTATATTATACTCTAGTTTCGGCCAAAAAAATCAAATTTAATTAGGGACTATTTTAAATGATACGAGACTTTTCAAATCATTTATATATGTTAAGAGGGAAGGTTATGATGGAAGTCCATGCAAAAAAATCATCTGAAAACTAGATTCAATGAAACTTTTCGAAATGCAAGTTTCGGTCAAAAAATCATAATATATTATAGACTAGTTTATACTAGTTTCAGTCAAAAATCAAATTAAATCGGGGACTGTTCGAAATGATATGAAACTTCACATACCATTTATATATTTTACGAGGGAAGGTTATGATGGAAGTCGATGCAAAAAATTATCTGAAAATTAGATTCTATGAAACTTTTCGAAATGCAAGTTTCTGTCAAAAATTATAGTATATTATACACTAGTTTCGATAAAAAAAAATCAAATTTAATTGGGGACTATTTGAAATGATACGAGAATTTTCAAATCATTTATATATGTTAAGAGGGAAGGTTATGATGGAAGTCCATGCAAAAAAAACATCTGAGAACTAGATTCTATGAAACTTTTCGAAATGCAAGTTTCGGTCAAAAAATCATAATATATTATACACTAGTTTATACTAGTTTCGGTCAAAAATCAAATTAAATCGGGGACAGTTCAAAATGATACGACATTTCACATATCATTTATATACTTTACGTGGGAATATTATGATGAAAGTCCATGCAAAAAATCAACTGAAAATTAGATTCTATGAAACTTTTCGAAATGCATGTTTCGGTCAAAAATCATAGTATATTATACACTAGTTTCGGTAAAAAAAAAATCAAATTTAACTAGGACTATTTGAAATGATACGAGAATTTTCAGATCATTTATATATGTTAAGAGGGAAGGTTATGATGGAAGTCCATCCAAAAAATTCATCTGAAAACTAGATTCAATGAAACTTTTCGAAATGCAAGTTTCGGTCAAAAAATCATAATATATTATACACTAGTTTATACTAGTTTCGGTCAAAAATCAAATAAAATCGGGGACTGTTCTAAATGAAATGAAACTTCACATATCATTTATATATTTTACAAGGGAAGGTTATGATGGAAGTCGATGTAAAAAATTATCTGAAAATTCGATTCTATGAAACTTTTCGAAATACAAGTTTCGGTCAAAAATCATAGTATATTATACACTAGTTTCGGCCAAAAAAATCAAATTTATTTAGGGACTATTTGAAATGATACGAGACTTTTCAAATCATTTATATATGTTAATAGGGAAGGTTATGATGGAAGTCCATGCAAAAAAATCATCTGAAAACTAGATTCAATGAAACTTTTCGAAATGCACGTTTCGGTCAAAATATCATAATATATTATAGACTAGTTTATACTAGTTTCGGTCAAAAATCAAATTAAATCGGGGACTGTTCAAAATGATATGAAACTTTACATATCATTTATATATTTTACGAGGGAAGGTTATGATGGAAGTCGATGCAAAAATTTATCTGAAAATTAGATTCTATGAAACTTTTCGAAATGGAAGTTTCGGTCAAAAATTTTAGTATATTATACACTAGTTTCGGTAAAAAAAAATCAAATTTAATTGGGGACTATTTGAAATGAAACGAGACTTTTCAAATCATTTATATATGTTAAGAGGGAGATTATGATGGAAGTCCATGCAAAAAAATCATCTGAGAACTATATTCTATGAAACTTTTCGAAATGCAAGTTTCGGTCAAAAAATCATAATATATTATACACTAGTTTATACTAGTTTCGGTCAAAAATCAAATAAAATCGGGGACTGTTCTAAATGAAATGAAACTTCACATATCATTTATATATTTTAAAAGGGAAGGTTATGATGGAAGTCGATGTAAAAAATTATCTGAAAATTCGATTCTATGAAACTTTTCGAAATACAAGTTTCGGTCAAAAATCATAGTATATTATACACTAGTTTCGGCCAAAAAAATCAAATTTATTTAGGGACTATTTGAAATGATACGAGACTTTTCAAATCATTTATATATGTTAATAGGGAAGGTTATGATGGAAGTCCATGCAAAAAAATCATCTGAAAACTAGATTCAATGAAACTTTTCGAAATGCACGTTTCGGTCAAAATATCATAATATATTATAGACTAGTTTATACTAGTTTCGGTCAAAAATCAAATTAAATCGGGGACTGTTCAAAATGATATGAAACTTTACATATCATTTATAAATTTTACGAGGGAAGGTTATGATGGAAGTCGATGCAAAAAATTTTCTGAAAATTAGATTCTATGAAACTTTTCGAAATGGAAGTTTCGGTCAAAAATTTTAGTATATTATACACTAGTTTCGGTAAAAAAAAATCAAATTTAATTGGGGACTATTTGAAATGAAACGAGAGTTTTCAAATCATTTATATATGTTAAGAGGGAAGATTATGATGGAAGTCCATGCAAAAAAATCATCTGAGAACTATATTCTATGAAACTTTTCGAAATGCAAGTTTCGGTCAAAAAATCATAATATATTATACACTAGTTTATACTAGTTTCGGTCAAAAATCAAATTAAATCGGGGACAGTTCGAAATGATACGACATTTCACATATCATTTATATACTTTACGAGGGAATATTATGATAAAGTCCATGCAAAAAATCAATTGAAAATTAGATTCTATGAAACTTTTCGAAATGCATGTTTCGGTCAAAAATCATAGTATATTATACACTAGTTTCGGCCAAAAAAATCAAATTTATTTAGGGACTATTTGAAATGATACGAGACTTTTCAAATCATTTATATATGTTAAGATGGAAGGTTATGATGGAAGTCCATGCAAAAAAATCATCTGAAAACTAGATTCAATGATACTTTTCGAAATGCACGTTTCGGTAAAAATATCATAATATATTATACACTAGTTTATACTAGTTTTGGTCAAAAATCAAATTAAATCGGGGACTGTTCGAAATGATATGAAACTTTACATATCATTTATATATTTTACGAGGGAAGGTTATGATGGAAGTCGATGCAAAAATTATCTGAAAATTAGATTGTATGAAACTTTTCGAAATGCAAGTTTCGGTCAAAAATTATAGTATATTATACACTAGTTTCGGTCAAAAAAATCAAATTTAATTGGGGACTATTTGAAATGATACGAGACTTTTCAAATCATTTATATATGTTTAGAGGGGAGGTTATGATGGAAGTCCATGCAAAAAAATCATCTGAGAACTAGATTCTATGAAACGTTTCGAAATGCAAGTTTCGGTCAAAAAATCATAATATATTATACACTAGTTTATACTAGTTTCGGTCAAAAATCAAATAAAATCGGGGACTGTTCGAAATGAAATGAAACTTCACATATTATTTATATATTTTATGAGGGAAGGTTATGATGGAAGTCGATGCAAAAATTTATCTGAAAATTCGATTCTATGAAACTTTTCGAAATGCAAGTTTCGGTCAAAAATCATAGTATATTATACACTAGTTTCGGCCAAAAAAATCAAATTTAATTAGGGACTATTTGAAATGATACGAGACTTTCCAACTCATTTATATATGTTAAGAGGGAAGGTTATTATGGAAGTCCATGCAAAAAAATCATCTAAAAACTAGATTCAATGAAACTTTTCGAAATGCACGTTTCGGTCAAAAAATCATAATATATTATACACTAGTTTATATTAGTTTCGTCAAAAATCAAATTAAATCGGGGACTGTTCGAAATGATATAATAACTTCACATATCATTTATATATTTTACGAGGGAAGGTTATGATGGAAGTCGATTCAAAAAATTATCTAAAAATTAGATTCTATGAAACTTTTCGAAATGCATGTTTCGGTCAAAAATTATAGTATATTATACACTAGTTTCGGTAAAAAAAAAATCAAATTTAATTGGGGACTATTTGAAATGAAACGAGACTTTTCATATCATTTATATATGTTAAGAGGGAAGGTTATGATGGAAGTCCATGCAAAAAAATCATCTGAGAACTATATTCTATGAAACTTTTCGAAATGCAAGTTTCGGTCAAAAAATCATAATATATTATACACTAGTTTATACTAGTTTCGGTCAAAAATCAAATTAAATTGGGGACAGTACGAAATGATACGACATTTCACATATCATTTATATACTTTACGAGGGAATATTATGATGAAAGTCCATGCAAAAAATCAACAGAAAATTAGATTCTATGAAACTTTTCGAAATACATGTTTCGGTCAAAAATCATAGTATATTAAACACTAGTTTCGGTCCAAAAAAATCAAATTTAACTGGGACTATTTGAAATGATACGAAACTTTTCAGATCATTTATATATGTTAAGAGGGAAGGTTATGATGGAAGTCCATCCAAAAAATTCATCTGAAAACTAGATTCAATGAAACTTTTCGAAATGCAAGTTTCGGTCAAAAAATCATAATATATTATACACTAGTTTATACTAGTTTTGGTCTAAAATCAAATTAATTCAGGGACTGTTCGAAATGATATGAAACTTCACATATCATTTATATATTTTACGAGGGAAGGTTATGATGGAAGTCGATGAAAAAACTTATCTGAAAATTAGATTATATGAAACTTTTCGAAATGCAAGTTTCGGTCAAAAATCATAGTAATACACTAGTTTCAGCCAAAAATATAAAATTTAATTGGGGACTATTTGAAATGATACGAGACTTTTCAAATCATTTATATATTCTAAGAGGGAAAGTTATGATGGAAGTCCATGCAAAAAAATCATCTGAAAACTAGATTCTATGAAACTTTTCGAAATGCAAGTTTCGATCAAATAATTATAATATATTATACACTAGTATATATTAGTTTCGGTCAAAAATCAAAAAAATTCGGGGACTGTTCGAAATGAAATGAAACTTCAAATATCATTTATATATTTTACGAGGGAAGTTTATGATGGGAGTCGATGCAAAAAATTATCTGAAAATTCGATTCTATGAAACTTTTCGAAATGCAAGTTTCGCTCAAAAAAATAAAATTTTTTAGGGACTAATTGAAATGATACGAGACTTTTCAAATCATTTATATATGTTAAGAGGGAAGGTTATGATGGAAGTCCATGCAAAAAAAAATCATCTGAAAACTAGATTCAATGTAACTTTTCGAAATGCACATTTCGGTCAAAATATCATATTATATTATAGACTAGTTTATACTAGTTTCGGTCAAAAAACAAATTAAATCGGGGACTGTTCGAAATGATATGAAACTTTACATATCATTTATATATTTTACAAGGGAAGGTTTTGATGGAAGTCGATGCAAAAAATTATCTGAAAATTAGATTGTATGAAAGTTTTCGAAATGCAAGTTTCGGTCAAAAATTATAGTATATTATACACTAGTTTCGGTCAAAAAAATCAAATTTAATTGGGGACTATTTGAAATGATACGAGACTTTTCAAATCATTTATATATGTTTAGAGGGGAGGTTATGATGGAAGTCCATGCAAAAAAGCATCTGAGAACTAGATTCTATGAAACGTTTCGAAATGCAAGTTTCGGTCAAAAAATCATAATATATTATACACTAGTTTATACTAGTTTCGGTCAAAAATCAAATAAAATCGGGGACTGTTCTAAATGAAATGAAACTTCACATATCATTTATATATTTTACAAGGGAAGGTTATGATGGAAGTCGATGTAAAAAATTATCTGAAAATTCGATTCTATGAAACTTTTCGAAATACAAGTTTCGGTCAAAAATCATAGTATATTATACACTAGTTTCGGCCAAAAAAATCAAATTTATTTAGGGACTATTTGAAATGATACGAGACTTTTCAAATCATTTATATATGTTAATAGGGAAGGTTATGATGGAAGTCCATGCAAAAAAATCATCTGAAAACTAGATTCAATGAAACTTTTCGAAATGCACGTTTCGGTCAAAATATCATAATATATTATAGACTAGTTTATACTAGTTTCGGTCAAAAATCAAATTAAATCGGGGACTGTTCAAAATGATATGAAACTTTACATATCATTTATATATTTTACGAGGGAAGGTTATGATGGAAGTCGATGCAAAAATTTATCTGAAAATTAGATTCTATGAAACTTTTCGAAATGGAAGTTTCGGTCAAAAATTTTAGTATATTATACACTAGTTTCGGTAAAAAAAAATCAAATTTAATTGGGGACTATTTGAAATAAAACGAGACTTTTCAAATCATTTATATATGTTAAGAGGGAAGATTATGATGGAAGTCCATGCAAAAAAATCATCTGAGAACTATATTCTATGAAACTTTTCGAAATGCAAGTTTCGGTCAAAAAATCATAATATATTATACACTAGTGTATACTAGTTTCGGTCAAAAATCAAATAAAATCGGGGACTGTTCTAAATGAAATGAAACTTCACATATCATTTAAATATTTTAAAAGGGAAGGTTATGATGGAAGTCGATGTAAAAAATTATCTGAAAATTCGATTCTATGAAACTTTTCGATATACAAGTTTCGGTCAAAAATCATAGTATATTATACACTAGTTTCGGCCAAAAAAATCAAATTTATTTAGGGACTATTTGAAATGATACGAGACTTTTCAAATCATTTATATATGTTAATAGGGAAGGTTATGATGGAAGTCCATGCAAAAAAATCATCTGAAAACTAGATTCAATGAAACTTTTCGAAATGCACGTTTCGGTCAAAATATCATAATATATTATACACTAGTTTATACTAGTTTTGGTCAAAAATCAAATTAAATCGGGGACTGTTCGAAATGATATGAAACTTTACATATCATTTATATATTTTACGAGGGAAGGTTATGATGGAAGTCGATGCAAAAAATTATCTGAAAATTAGATTGTATGAAACTTTTCGAAATGCAAGTTTCGGTCAAAAATTATAGTATATTATACACTAGTTTCGGTCAAAAAAATCAAATTTAATTGGGGACTATTTGAAATGAAACGAGACTTTTCAAATCATTTATATATGTTAAGAGGGAAGATTATGATGGAAGTCCATGCAAAAAAATCATCTGAGAACTATATTCTATGAAACTTTTCGAAATGCAAGTTTCGGTTAAAAAAATCATAATATATTATACACTAGTTTATACTAGTTTCGGTCAAAAATCAAATTAAATCGGGGACAGTTCGAAATGATACGACATTTCACATATCATTTATATATTTTACGAGGGAATATTATGATGAAAGTCCATGCAAAAAATCAACTGAAAATTAGATTCTATGAAACTTTTCGAAATGCATGTTTCGGTCAAAAATCATAGTATATTATACACTAGTTTCGGCCAAAAAAATCAAATTTATTTAGGGACTATTTGAAATGATACGAGACTTTTCAAATCATTTATATATGTTAAGAGGGAAGGTTATGATGGAAGTCCATGCAAAAAAATCATCTGAAAACTAGATTCAATGAAACTTTTCGAAATGCACGTTTCGGTCAAAATATCATAATATATTATACACTAGTTTATACTAGTTTTGGTCAAAAATCAAATTAAATCGGGGACTGTTCGAAATGATATGAAACTTTACATATCATTTATATATTTTACGAGGGAAGGTTATGATGGAAGTCGATGCAAAAAATTATCTGAAAATTAGATTGTATGAAACTTTTCGAAATGCAAGTTTCGGTCAAAAATTATAGTATATTATACAGTAGTTTCGGTCAAAAAAATCAAATTTAATTGGGGACTATTTGAAATGATACGAGACTTTTCAAATCATTTATATATGTTTAGAGGGGAGGTTATGATGGAAGTCCATGCAAAAAAATCATCTGAGAACTAGATTCTATGAAACGTTTCGAAATGCAAGTTTCGGTCAAAAAATCATAATATATTATACACTAGTTTATACTAGTTTCGGTCAAAAATCAAATAAAATTGGGGACTGTTCGAAATGAAATGAAACATCACATATTATTTATATATTTTACGAGGGAAGGTTATGATGGAAGTCGATGCAAAAAATTATCTGAAAATTCGATTCTATGAAACTTTTCGAAATGCAAGTTTCGGTCAAAAATCATAGTATATTATACACTAGTTTCGGCCAAAAAAATCAAATTTAATTAGGGACTATTTGAAATGATACGAGACTTTCCAACTCATTTATATATGTTAAGAGGGAAGGTTATTATGGAAGTCCATGCAAAAAATCATCTGAAAACTAGATTCAATGAAACTTTTCGAAATGCACGTTTCGGTCAAAAAATCATAATATATTATACACTAGTTTATATTAGTTTCGTCAAAAATCAAATTAAATCGGGGACTGTTCGAAATGATATAAAAACTTCACATATCATTTATATATTTTACGAGGGAAGGTTATGATGGAAGTCGATGCAAAAAATTATCTGAAAATTAGATTCTATGAAACTTTTCGAAATGCAAGTTTCGGACAAAAATTATAGTATATTATACACTAGTTTCGGTAAAAAAAATCAAATTTAATTGGGGACTATTTGAAATAAAACGAGACTTTTCAAATCATTTATATATGTTAAGAGGGAAGGTTATGATGGAAGTCCATGCAAAAAAATCATCTGAGAACTATATTCTATGAAACTTTTCGAAATGCAAGTTTCGGTCAAAAAATCATAATATATTATACACTAGTTTATACTAGTTTCAGTCAAAAATCAAATTAAATCGGGGACAGTACGAAATGATACGACATTTCACATATCATTTATATACTTTACGAGGGAATATTATGATGAAAGTCCATGTAAAAAATCAACATAAAATTAAATTCTATGAAACTTTTCGAAATACATGTTTCGGTCAAAAATCATAGAATATTAAACACTAGTTTCGGTCCAAAAAAATCAAATTTAACTGGGACTATTTGAAATGATACGAAACTTTTCAGATCATTTATATATGTTAAAAGGGAAGGTTATGATGGAAGTCCATCCAAAAAATTCATCTGAAAACTAGATTCAATGAAACTTTTCGAAATGCAAGTTTCGGTCAAAAAATCATAATATATTATACACTAGTTTATACTAGTTTTGGTCTAAAATCAAATTAATTCAGGGACTGTTCGAAATGATATGAAACTTCACATATCATTTATATATTTTACGAGGGAAGGTTATGATGGAAGTCGATGAAAAAACTTATCTGAAAATTAGATTCTATGAAACTTTTCGAAATGCAAGTTTCGGTCAAAAATCATAGTAATACACTAGTTTCAGCCAAAAATATAAAATTTAATTGGGGACTATTTGAAATGATACGAGACTTTTCAAATCATTTATATATTCTAAGAGGGAAAGTTATGATGGAAGTCCATGCAAAAAAATCATCTGAAAACTAGATTCTATGAAACTTTTCGAAATGCAAGTTTCGATCAAATAATTATAATATATTATACACTAGTTTATACTAGTTTCGGTCAAAAATCAAAAAAATTCGGGGACTGTTCGAAATGAAATGAAACTTCAAATATCATTTATATATTTTACGAGGGAAGTTAATGATGGGAGTCGATGCAAAAAATTATATGAAAATTCGATTCTATGAAACTTTTCGAAATGCAAGTTTCGGTCAAAAAAATAAAATTTTTTAGGGACTAATTGAAATGATACGAGACTTTTCAAATCATTTATATATGTTAAGAGGGAAGGTTATGATGGAAGTCCATTCAAAAAAAATCATCTGAAAACTAGATTCAATGTAACTTTTCGAAATGCACGTTTCGGTCAAAATATCATATTATATTATAGACTAGTTTATACTAGCTTCGGTCAAAAAACAAATTAAATCGGGGACTGTTCGAAATGATATGAAACTTTACATATCATTTATATATTTTACGAGGGAAGGTTTTGATGGAAGTCGATGCAAAAAATTATCTGAAAATTAGATTGTATGAAACTTTTCGAAATGCAAGTTTCCGTCAAAAATTATAGTATATTATACACTAGTTTCGGTCAAAAAAATCAAATTTAATTGGGGACAATTTGAAATGATACGAGACTTTTCAAATCATTTATACATGTTTAGAGGGGAGGTTATGATGGAAGTCCATGCAAAAAAATCATCTTTGAACTAGATTCTATGAAATGTTTCGAAATGCAAGTTTCGGTCAAAAAATCATAATATATTATACACTAGTTTATACTAGTTTCGGTCAAAAATCAAATAAAATCGGGGACTGTTCGAAATGAAATGAAACCTCACATATTATTTATATATTTTACGAGGGAAGGTTATGATGGAAGTCGATGCAAAAAATTATCTGAAAATTCGATTCTATGAAACTTTTCGAAATGCAAGTTTCGGTCAAAAATCATAGTATATTATACACTAGTTTCGGCCAAAAAAATCAAATTTAATTAGGGACTATTTGAAATGATACGAGACTTTCCAAATCATTTATATATGTTAAGAGGGAAGGTTATTATGGAAGTCCATGCAAAAAAATCATCTGAAAACTAGATTCAATGAAACTTTTCGAAATGCACGTTTCGGTCAAAAAATCATAATATATTATACACTAGTTTATATTAGTTTCGTCAAAAATCAAATTAAATCGGGGACTGTTCGAAATGATATAAAACTTCACATATCATTTATATATTTTACGAGGGAAGGTTATGATGGAAGTCGATGCAAAAAATTATCTGAAAATTAGATTCTATGAAACTTTTCGAAATGCAAGTTTCGGTAAAAAATTATAGTATATTATACACTAGTTTCGGTAAAAAAAATCAAATTTAATTGGGGACTATTTGAAATGAAACGAGACTTTTCAAATCATTTATATATGTTAAGAGGGAAGGTTATGATGGAAGTCCATGCAAAAAAATCATCTGAGAACTATATTCTATGAAACTTTTCGAAATGCAAGTTTCGGTAAAAAAATCATAATATATTATACACTAGTTTATACTAGTTTCGGTCAAAAATCAAATTAAATCGGGGACAGTTCGAAATGATACGAAATTTCACATATCATTTATATACTTTACGAGGGAATATTATGATTAAAGTCCATGTCAACTGAAAATTAGATTCTATGAAACTTTTCGAAATGCATGTTTCGGTCAAAAATCATAGTATATTATACACTAGTTTCGGTCAAAAAAAATCAAATTTAACTGGGACTATTTGAAATGATACGAGACTTTTCAGATCATTTATATATGTTAAGAGGGAAGGTTATGATGGAAGTCCATCCAAAAAATTCATCTGAAAACTATATTCAATGAAACTTTTCGAAATGCAAGTTTCGGTCAAAAAATCATAATATATTATACACTAGTTTATACTAGTTTTGGTCTAAAATCAAATTAAATCAGGGACTGTTCGAAATGATATGAAACTTCACATATCATTTATATATTTTACGAGGGAAGGTTATGATGGAAGTCGATGAAAAAACTTATCTGAAAATTAGATTCTATGAAACTTTTCGAAACGCAAGTTTCGGTCAAAAATCATAGTAATACACTAGTTTCAGCCAAAAATATAAAATTTAGTTGGGGACTATTTGAAATGATACGAGACTTTTCAAATCATTTATATATGTTAAGAGGGAAAGTTATGATGGAAGTCCATGCAAAAAAATCATCTGAAAACTAGATTCTATGAAACTTTTCGAAATGCAAGTTTCGATCAAATAATCATAATATATTATACACTAGTTTATACTAGTTTCGGTCAAAATTCAAATAAAATCGGGGACTGTTCGAAATGAAATGAAACTTCACATATCATTTATATATTTTACGAGGGAAGGTTATGATGGGAGTCGATGCAAAAAATTATCTGAAAATTCGATTCTACGAAACATTTCGAAATGCAAGTTTCGGTCAAAAATCATAGTATATTATACACTAGTATCGGCCAAAAAAATAAAATTTATTTAGGGACTAATTGAAATGATACGAGACTTTTCAAATCATTTATATATGTTAAGATGGAAGGTTATGATGGAAGTCCCTGCAAAAAAATCATTTGAAAACTAGATTCAATGAAACTTTTCGAAATGCACGTTTCGGTCAAAATATCATAATATATTATACACTAGTTTATATTAGTTTCGTCAAAAATCAAATTAAATCGGGGACTGTTCGAAATGATATAAAACTTCACATATCATTTATATATTTTACGAGGGAAGGTTATGATGGAAGTCGATGCAAAAAATTATCTAAAAATTAGATTCTCTGAAACTTTTCGAAA
The DNA here is from genome assembly GCA_963966055.1 of Lathyrus aphaca. Taxonomy (NCBI): domain Eukaryota; kingdom Viridiplantae; phylum Streptophyta; class Magnoliopsida; order Fabales; family Fabaceae; genus Lathyrus; species Lathyrus aphaca. Next base: position 502,225,907 of record OZ014525.1, read on the forward strand.
TACAAGTTTCGGTAAAAAATTATAGTATATTATACACTAGTTTCGGTCAAAAAAAATCAAATTTAATTGAGGACTATTTGAAATGAAACGAGACTTTTCAAATCATTTATATATGTTAAGAGGGAAGGTTATGATGGAAGTCCATGCAAAAAAATCATTTGAGAACTATATTCTATGAAACTTTTCGAAATGCAAGTTTCGGTCAAAAAATCATAATATATTATACACTAGTTTATACTAGTTTCGGTCAAAAATCAAATTAAATCGGGGACAGTTCGAAATGATACGACATTTCACATATCATTTATATACTTTAAGAGGGAATATTATGATAAAAGTCCATGCAAAAAATAAACTGAAAATTAGATTCTATGAAACTTTTCGAAATGCATGTTTCGGTCAAAAATCATAGTATATTATACACTAGTTTCGGTCAAAAAAAATCAAATTTCACTGGGACTATTTGAAATGATACGAGACTTTTCAGATCATTTATATATGTTAAGAGGGAAGGTTATGATGGAAGTCCATCCAAAAAATTCATCTGAAAACTATATTCAATGAAACTTTTCGAAATGCAAGTTTCGGTCAAAAAATCATAATATATTATACACTAGTTTATACTAGTTTTGGTCTAAAATCAAATTAAATCAGGGACTGTTCGAAATGATATGAAACTTCACATATCATTTATATATTTTACGAGGGAAGGTTATGATTATGATGGAAGTCGATGAAAAAACTTATCTGAAAATTAGAATCTATGAAACTTTTCGAAACGCAAGTTTCGGTCAAAAATCATAGTAATACACTAGTTTCAGCCAAAAATATAAAATTTAGTTGGGGACTATTTGAAATGATACGAGACTTTTCAAATCATTTATATATGTTAAGAGGGAAAGTTATGATGGAAGTCCATGCAAAAAAATCATCTGAAAACTAGATTCAATGAAACTTTTCGAAATGCAAGTTTCGATCAAATAATCATAATATATTATACACTAGTTTATACTAGTTTCGGTCAAAAATCAAATAAAACCGGGGACTGTTCGAAATGAAATGAAACTTCACATATCATTTATATATTTTACGAGGGAAGTATATGATGGGAGTCGATGCAAAAAATTATCTGAAAATTCGATTCTATGAAACATTTCGAAATGCAAGTTTCGGTCAAAAATCATAGTATATTATACACTAGTATCGGCCAAAAAAATAAAATTTATTTAGGGACTAATTGAAATGGTACGAGACTTTTCAAATCATTTATATATGTTAAGAGGGAAGGTTATGATGGAAGTCCATGCAAAAAAATCATTTGAAAACTAGATTCAATGAAACTTTTCGAAATGCACGTTTCGGTCAAAATATCATAATATATTATAGACTAGTTTATACTAGTTTCGGTCAAAAATCAAATTAAATCGGGGACTGTTCGAAATGATATGAAACTTTACATATCATTTATATATTTTACGAGGGAAGTTTTTGATGGAAGTCGATGCAAAAAATTATCTGAAAATTAGATTGTATGAAACTTTTCGAAATGCAAGTTTCGGTCAAAAACTATAGTATATTATACACTAGTTTCGGTCAAAAAAATCAAATTTAATTGGGGACTATTTGAAATGATACGAGACTTTTCAAATTATTTATATATGTTTAGAGGGGAGGTTATGATGGAAGTCCATGCAAAAAAATCATCTGAGAACTAGATTCTATGAAACGTTTCGAAATGTAAGTTTCGGTCAAAAAATCATAATATATTATACACTAGTTTATACTAGTTTCGGTCAAAAATCAAATTAAATCGGGGACAGTTCGAAATGATACGACATTTCACATATCATTTATATACTTTACGAGGGAATATTATGAATATAGTCCATGCAAAAAATCAACTGAAAACTAGATTCTATGAAACTTTTCGAAATGCATGTTTCGGTCAAAAATCATAGTATATTATACACTAGTTTCGGTAAAAAAAAAAACAAATTTAACTGGGACTATTTGAAATGATACGAGACTTTTCAGATCATTTATATATGTTAAGAGGGAAGGTTATGATGGAAGTCCATCCAAAAAATTCATCTGAAAACTAGATTCAATGAAACTTTTCGAAATGCAAGTTTCGGTCAAAAAATCATAATATATTATACACTAGTTTATACTAGTTTCGGTCAAAAATCAAATAAAATCGGGGACTGTTCGAAATGAAATGAAACTTCACATATTATTTATATATTTTATGAGGGAAGGATATGATCGAAGTCGATGCAAAAAATATACTAAAAACTAGATTCTATGAAACTTTTCGAAATGCAAGTTTCGGTCAAAAATCATAGTATATTATACACTAGTTTCGGCCAAAAAAATCAAATTTAATTAGGGACTATTTGAAGTGATACGAGACTTTCCAAATCATTTATATATGTTAAGAGGGAAGGTTATGATGGAAGTCCATGCAAAAAATCATCTGAAAACTAGATATAATGAAACTTTTCGAAATGCACGTTTCGGTCAAAAAATCATAATATATTATACACTAGTTTATATTAGTTTCGTCAAAAATCAAATTAAATCGGGGACTGTTCGAAATGATATAAAAGTTCACATATCATTTATATATTTTACGAGGGAAGGTTATGATGGAAGTCGATGCAAAAAATTATCTGAAAATTAGATTCTATGAAACTTTTCGAAATGCAAGTTTCGGTAAAAAATTATAGTATATTATACACTAGTTTCGGTCAAAAAAAATAAAATTTAATTGGGGACTATTTGAATTGAAACGAGACTTTTCAAATCATTTATATATGTTAAGAGGGAAGGTTATGATGGAAGTCCATGCAAAAAAATCATCTGAGAACTATATTCTATGAAACTTTTCGAAATGCAAGTTTCGGTCAAAAAATCAAAATATATTATACACTAGTTTATACTAGTTTCGGTCAAAAATCAAATTAAATCGGGGATAGTTCGAAATGATACGACATTTCACATATCATTTATATACTTTACGAGGGAATATTATGATGAAAGTCCATGCAAAAAATAAACTGAAAATTAGATTTTATGAAACTTTTCGAAATGCATGTTTTGGTCAAAAATCATAGTATATTATACACTAGTTTCGGTCAAAAAAAATCAAATTTAACTGGGACTATTTGAAATGATACGAGACTTTTCAGATCATTTATATATGTTAAGAGGGAAGGTTATGATGGAAGTCCATCCAAAAAATTCATCTGAAAACTATATTCAATGAAACTTTTCGAAATGCAAGTTTCGGTCAAAAAATCATAATATATTATACACTAGTTTATACTAGTTTTGGTCTAAAATCAAATTAAATCAGGGACTGTTCGAAATGATATGAAACTTCACATATCATTTATAAATTTTACGAGGGAAGGTTATGATGGAAGTCGATGAAAAAACTTATCTGAAAATTAGATTCTATGAAACTTTTCGAAACGCAAGTTTCGGTCAAAAATCATAGTAATACACTAGTTTCAGCCAAAAATATAAAATTTAGTTGGGGACTATTTGAAATAATACGAGACTTTTCAAATCATTTATATATGTTAAGAGGGAAAGTTATGATGGAAGTCCATGCAAAAAAATTATCTGAAAACTAGATTCTATGAAACTTTTCGAAATGCAAGTTTCGATCAAATAATCATAATATATTTATTATACACTAGTTTATACTAGTTTCGGTCAAAAATTAAATAAAACCGGGGACTGTTCGAAATGAAATGAAACTTCACATATCATTTATATATTTTACGAGGGAAGGTTATGATGGGAGTCGATGCAAAAAATTATCTGAAAATTCGATTCTATGAAACATTTCGAAATGCAAGTTTCGGTCAAAAATCATAGTATATTATACACTAGTATCGGCCAAAAAAATAAAATTTATTTAGGGACTAATTGAAATGATACGAGACTTTTCAAATCATTTATATATGTTAAGAGGGAAGGTTATGAAGGAAGTCCATGCAAAAAAATCATTTGAAAACTAGATTCAATGAAACTTTTCGAAATGCACGTTTCGGTCAAAATATCATAATATATTATAGACTTGTTTATACTAGTTTCGGTCAAAAATCAAATTAAATCGGGGACTGTTCGAAATGATATGAAACTTTACATATCATTTATATATTTTACGAGGGAAGTTTTTGATGGAAGTCGATGCAAAAAATTATCTGAAAATTAGATTGTATGAAACTTTTCGAAATGCATGTTTCGGTCAAAAACTATAGTATATTATACACTAGTTTTGGTCAAAAAAATCAAATTTAAATGGGGACTATTTGAAATGATACGAGACTTTTCAAATTATTTATATATCTTTAGAGGGGAGGTTATGATGGAAGTCCATGCAAAAAAATCATCTGAGAACTAGATTCTATGAAACGTTTCGAAATGTAAGTTTCGGTCAAAAAATCATAATATATTATACACTAGTTTATACTAGTTTCGGTCAAAAATCAAATTAAATCGGGGACAGTTCGAAATGATACGACATTTCACATATCATTTATATACTTTACGAGGGAATATTATGATGATAGTCCATGCAAAAAATCAACTGAAAACTAGATTCTATGAAACTTTTCGAAATGCATGTTTCGGTCAAAAATCATAGTATATTATACACTAGTTTCGGTCCAAAAAAAACAAATTTAACTGGGACTATTTGAAATGATACGAGACTTTTCAGATCATTTATATATGTTAAGAGGGAAGGTTATGATGGAAGTCCATGCAAAAAATCATCTGAAAACTAGATTCAATGAAACTTTTCGAAATGCACGTTTCGGTCAAAAAATCATAATATATTATACACTAGTTTATATTAGTTTCGTCAAAAATCAAATTAAATCGGGGACTGTTCGAAATGATATAAAAGTTCACATATCATTTATATATTTTACGAGGGAAGGTTATGATGGAAGTCGATGCAAAAAATTATCTGAAAATTAGATTCTATGAAACTTTTCGAAATGCAAGTTTCGGTCAAAAATTATAGTATATTATACACTAGTTTCGGTCAAAAAAAATAAAATTTAATTGGGGACTATTTGAAATGAAACGAGACTTTTCAAATCATTTATATATGTTAAGAGGGAAGGTTATGATGGAAGTCCATGCAAAAAAATCATCTGAGAACTATATTCTATGAAACTTTTCGAAATGCAAGTTTCGGTCAAAAAATCATAATATATTATACACTAGTTTATACTAGTTTCGGTCAAAAATCAAATTAAATCGGGGACAATTCGAAATGATACGACATTTCACATATCATTTATATACTTTAAGAGGGAATATTATGATGAAAGTCCATGCAAAAAATAAACTGAAAATTAGATTCTATGAAACTTTTCGAAATGCATGTTTCGGTCAAAAATCATAGTATATTATACACTAGTTTCGGTCAAAAAAAATCAAATTTAACTGGGACTATTTGAAATGATACGAGACTTTTCAGATCATTTATATATGTTAAGAGGGAAGGTTATGATGGAAGTCCATCCAAAAAATTCATCTGAAAACTATATTCAATGAAACTTTTCGAAATGCAAGTTTCGGTCAAAAAATCATAATATATTATACACTAGTTTATACTAGTTTTGGTCTAAAATCAAATTAAATCAGGGACTGTTCGAAATGATATGAAACTTCACATATCATTTATAAATTTTACGAGGGAAGGTTATGATGGAAGTCGATGAAAAAACTTATCTGAAAATTAGATTCTATGAAACTTTTCGAAACGCAAGTTTCGGTCAAAAATCATAGTAATACACTAGTTTCAGCCAAAAATATAAAATTTAGTTGGGGACTATTTGAAATAATACGAGACTTTTCAAATCATTTATATATGTTAAGAGGGAAAGTTATGATGGAAGTCCATGCAAAAAAATTATCTGAAAACTAGATTCTATGAAACTTTTCGAAATGCAAGTTTCGATCAAATAATCATAATATATTTATTATACACTAGTTTATACTAGTTTCGGTCAAAAATTAAATAAAACCGGGGACTGTTCGAAATGAAATGAAACTTCACATATCATTTATATATTTTACGAGGGAAGGTTATGATGGGAGTCGATGCAAAAAATTATCTGAAAATTCGATTCTATGAAACATTTCGAAATGCAAGTTTCGGTCAAAAATCATAGTATATTATACACTAGTATCGGCCAAAAAAATAAATTTTATTTAGGGACTAATTGAAATGATACGAGACTTTTCAAATCATTTATATATGTTAAGAGGGAAGGTTATGAAGGAAGTCCATGCAAAAAAATCATTTGAAAACTAGATTCAATGAAACTTTTCGAAATGCACGTTTCGGTCAAAATATCATAATATATTATAGACTAGTTTATACTAGTTTCGGTCAAAAATCAAATTAAATCGGGGACTGTTCGAAATGATATGAAACTTTACATATCATTTATATATTTTACGAGGGAAGTTTTTGATGGAAGTCGATGCAAAAAATTATCTGAAAATTAGATTGTATGAAACTTTTCGAAATGCATGTTTCGGTCAAAAACTATAGTATATTATACACTAGTTTTGGTCAAAAAAATCAAATTTAAATGGGGACTATTTGAAATGATACGAGACTTTTCAAATTATTTATATATCTTTAGAGGGGAGGTTATGATGGAAGTCCATGCAAAAAAATCATCTGAGAACTAGATTCTATGAAACGTTTCGAAATGTAAGTTTCGGTCAAAAAATCATAATATATTATACACTAGTTTATACTAGTTTCGGTCAAAAATCAAATTAAATCGGGGACAGTTCGAAATGATACGACATTTCACATATCATTTATATACTTTACGAGGGAATATTATGATGATAGTCCATGCAAAAAATCAACTGAAAACTAGATTCTATGAAACTTTTCGAAATGCATGTTTCGGTCAAAAATCATAGTATATTATACACTAGTTTCGGTCCAAAAAAAACAAATTTAACTGGGACTATTTGAAATGATACGAGACTTTTCAGATCATTTATATATGTTAAGAGGGAAGGTTATGATGGAAGTCCATGCAAAAAATCATCTGAAAACTAGATTCAATGAAACTTTTCGAAATGCACGTTTCGGTCAAAAAATCATAATATATTATACACTAGTTTATATTAGTTTCGTCAAAAATCAAATTAAATCGGGGACTGTTCGAAATGATATAAAAGTTCACATATCATTTATATATTTTACGAGGGAAGGTTATGATGGAAGTCGATGCAAAAAATTATCTGAAAATTAGATTCTATGAAACTTTTCGAAATGCAAGTTTCGGTCAAAAATTATAGTATATTATACACTAGTTTCGGTCAAAAAAAATAAAATTTAATTGGGGACTATTTGAAATGAAACGAGACTTTTCAAATCATTTATATATGTTAAGAGGGAAGGTTATGATGGAAGTCCATGCAAAAAAATCATCTGAGAACTATATTCTATGAAACTTTTCGAAATGCAAGTTTCGGTCAAAAAATCATAATATATTATACACTAGTTTATACTAGTTTCGGTCAAAAATCAAATTAAATCGGGGACAATTCGAAATGATACGACATTTCACATATCATTTATATACTTTAAGAGGGAATATTATGATGAAAGTCCATGCAAAAAATAAACTGAAAATTAGATTCTATGAAACTTTTCGAAATGCATGTTTCGGTCAAAAATCATAGTATATTATACACTAGTTTCGGTCAAAAAAAATCAAATTTAACTGGGACTATTTGAAATGATACGAGACTTTTCAGATCATTTATATATGTTAAGAGGGAAGGTTATGATGGAAGTCCATCCAAAAAATTCATCTGAAAACTATATTCAATGAAACTTTTCGAAATGCAAGTTTCGGTCAAAAAATCATAATATATTATACACTAGTTTATACTAGTTTTGGTCTAAAATCAAATTAAATCAGGGACTGTTCGAAATGATATGAAACTTCACATATCATTTATATATTTTACGAGGGAAGGTTATGATTATGATGGAAGTCGATGAAAAAACTTATCTGAAAATTAGAATCTATGAAACTTTTCGAAACGCAAGTTTCGGTCAAAAATCATAGTAATACACTAGTTTCAGCCAAAAATATAAAATTTAGTTGGGGACTATTTGAAATGATACGAGACTTTTCAAATCATTTATATATGTTAAGAGGGAAAGTTATGATGGAAGTCCATGCAAAAAAATCATCTGAAAACTAGATTCAATGAAACTTTTCGAAATGCAAGTTTCGATCAAATAATCATAATATATTATACACTAGTTTATACTAGTTTCGGTCAAAAATCAAATAAAACCGGGGACTGTTCGAAATGAAATGAAACTTCACATATCATTTATATATTTTACGAGGGAAGTATATGATGGGAGTCGATGCAAAAAATTATCTGAAAATTCGATTCTATGAAACATTTCGAAATGCAAGTTTCGGTCAAAAATCATAGTATATTATACACTAGTATCGGCCAAAAAAATAAAATTTATTTAGGGACTAATTGAAATGGTACGAGACTTTTCAAATCATTTATATATGTTAAGAGGGAAGGTTATGATGGAAGTCCATGCAAAAAAATCATTTGAAAACTAGATTCAATGAAACTTTTCGAAATGCACGTTTCGGTCAAAATATCATAATATATTATAGACTAGTTTATACTAGTTTCGGTCAAAAATCAAATTAAATCGGGGACTGTTCGAAATGATATGAAACTTTACATATCATTTATATATTTTACGAGGGAAGTTTTTGATGGAAGTCGATGCAAAAAATTATCTGAAAATTAGATTGTATGAAACTTTTCGAAATGCAAGTTTCGGTCAAAAACTATAGTATATTATACACTAGTTTCGGTCAAAAAAATCAAATTTAATTGGGGACTATTTGAAATGATACGAGACTTTTCAAATTATTTATATATGTTTAGAGGGGAGGTTATGATGGAAGTCCATGCAAAAAAATCATCTGAGAACTAGATTCTATGAAACGTTTCGAAATGTAAGTTTCGGTCAAAAAATCATAATATATTATACACTAGTTTATACTAGTTTCGGTCAAAAATCAAATTAAATCGGGGACAGTTCGAAATGATACGACATTTCACATATCATTTATATACTTTACGAGGGAATATTATGAATATAGTCCATGCAAAAAATCAACTGAAAACTAGATTCTATGAAACTTTTCGAAATGCATGTTTCGGTCAAAAATCATAGTATATTATACACTAGTTTCGGTAAAAAAAAAAACAAATTTAACTGGGACTATTTGAAATGATACGAGACTTTTCAGATCATTTATATATGTTAAGAGGGAAGGTTATGATGGAAGTCCATCCAAAAAATTCATCTGAAAACTAGATTCAATGAAACTTTTCGAAATGCAAGTTTCGGTCAAAAAATCATAATATATTATACACTAGTTTATACTAGTTTCGGTCAAAAATCAAATAAAATCGGGGACTGTTCGAAATGAAATGAAACTTCACATATTATTTATATATTTTATGAGGGAAGGATATGATCGAAGTCGATGCAAAAAATATACTAAAAACTAGATTCTATGAAACTTTTCGAAATGCAAGTTTCGGTCAAAAATCATAGTATATTATACACTAGTTTCGGCCAAAAAAATCAAATTTAATTAGGGACTATTTGAAGTGATACGAGACTTTCCAAATCATTTATATATGTTAAGAGGGAAGGTTATGATGGAAGTCCATGCAAAAAATCATCTGAAAACTAGATTCAATGAAACTTTTCGAAATGCACGTTTCGGTCAAAAAATCATAATATATTATACACTAGTTTATATTAGTTTCGTCAAAAATCAAATTAAATCGGGGACTGTTCGAAATGATATAAAAGTTCACATATCATTTATATATTTTACGAGGGAAGGTTATGATGGAAGTCGATGCAAAAAATTATCTGAAAATTAGATTCTATGAAACTTTTCGAAATGCAAGTTTCGGTAAAAAATTATAGTATATTATACACTAGTTTCGGTCAAAAAAAATAAAATTTAATTGGGGACTATTTGAATTGAAACGAGACTTTTCAAATCATTTATATATGTTAAGAGGGAAGGTTATGATGGAAGTCCATGCAAAAAAATCATCTGAGAACTATATTCTATGAAACTTTTCGAAATGCAAGTTTCGGTCAAAAAATCAAAATATATTATACACTAGTTTATACTAGTTTCGGTCAAAAATCAAATTAAATCGGGGATAGTTCGAAATGATACGACATTTCACATATCATTTATATACTTTACGAGGGAATATTATGATGAAAGTCCATGCAAAAAATAAACTGAAAATTAGATTTTATGAAACTTTTCGAAATGCATGTTTTGGTCAAAAATCATAGTATATTATACACTAGTTTCGGTCAAAAAAAATCAAATTTAACTGGGACTATTTGAAATGATACGAGACTTTTCAGATCATTTATATATGTTAAGAGGGAAGGTTATGATGGAAGTCCATCCAAAAAATTCATCTGAAAACTATATTCAATGAAACTTTTCGAAATGCAAGTTTCGGTCAAAAAATCATAATATATTATACACTAGTTTATACTAGTTTTGGTCTAAAATCAAATTAAATCAGGGACTGTTCGAAATGATATGAAACTTCACATATCATTTATAAATTTTACGAGGGAAGGTTATGATGGAAGTCGATGAAAAAACTTATCTGAAAATTAGATTCTATGAAACTTTTCGAAACGCAAGTTTCGGTCAAAAATCATAGTAATACACTAGTTTCAGCCAAAAATATAAAATTTAGTTGGGGACTATTTGAAATAATACGAGACTTTTCAAATCATTTATATATGTTAAGAGGGAAAGTTATGATGGAAGTCCATGCAAAAAAATCATCTGAAAACTAGATTCTATGAAACTTTTCGAAATGCAAGTTTCGATCAAATAATCATAATATATTTATTATACACTAGTTTATACTAGTTTCGGTCAAAAATTAAATAAAACCGGGGACTGTTCGAAATGAAATGAAACTTCACATATCATTTATATATTTTACGAGGGAAGGTTATGATGGGAGTCGATGCAAAAAATTATCTGAAAATTCGATTCTATGAAACATTTCGAAATGCAAGTTTCGGTCAAAAATCATAGTATATTATACACTAGTATCGGCCAAAAAAATAAAATTTATTTAGGGACTAATTGAAATGATACGAGACTTTTCAAATCATTTATATATGTTAAGAGGGAAGGTTATGAAGGAAGTCCATGCAAAAAAATCATTTGAAAACTAGATTCAATGAAACTTTTCGAAATGCACGTTTCGGTCAAAATATCATAATATATTATAGACTAGTTTATACTAGTTTCGGTCAAAAATCAAATTAAATCGGGGACTGTTCGAAATGATATGAAACTTTACATAACATTTATATATTTTACGAGGGAAGTTTTTGATGGAAGTCGATGCAAAAAATTATCTGAAAATTAGATTGTATGAAACTTTTCGAAATGCATGTTTCGGTCAAAAACTATAGTATATTATACACTAGTTTCGGTCAAAAAAATCAAATTTAAATGGGGACTATTTGAAATGATACGAGACTTTTCAAATTATTTATATATCTTTAGAGGGGAGGTTATGATGGAAGTCCATGCAAAAAAATCATCTGAGAACTAGATTCTATGAAACGTTTCGAAATGAAAGTTTCGGTCAAAAAATCATAATATATTATACACTAGTTTATACTAGTTTCGGTCAAAAATCAAATTAAATCGGGGACAGTTCGAAATGATACGACATTTCACATATCATTTATATACTTTACGAGGGAATATTATGATGATAGTCCATGCAAAAAATCAACTGAAAACTAGATTCTATGAAACTTTTCGAAATGCATGTTTCGGTCAAAAATCATAGTATATTATACACTAGTTTCGGTCCAAAAAAAACAAATTTAACTGGGACTATTTGAAATGATACGAGACTTTTCAGATCATTTATATATGTTAAGAGGGAAGGTTATGATGGAAGTCCATGCAAAAAATCATCTGAAAACTAGATTCAATGAAACTTTTCGAAATGCACGTTTCGGTCAAAAAATCATAATATATTATACACTAGTTTATATTAGTTTCGTCAAAAATCAAATTAAATCGGGGACTGTTCGAAATGATATAAAAGTTCACATATCATTTATATATTTTACGAGGGAAGGTTATGATGGAAGTCGATGCAAAAAATTATCTGAAAATTAGATTCTATGAAACTTTTCGAAATGCAAGTTTCGGTAAAAAATTATAGTATATTATACACTAGTTTCGGTCAAAAAAAATAAAATTTAATTGGGGACTATTTGAATTGAAACGAGACTTTTCAAATCATTTATATATGTTAAGAGGGAAGGTTATGATGGAAGTCCATGCAAAAAAATCATCTGAGAACTATATTCTATGAAACTTTTCGAAATGCAAGTTTCGGTCAAAAAATCAAAATATATTATACACTAGTTTATACTAGTTTCGGTCAAAAATCAAATTAAATCGGGGATAGTTCGAAATGATACGACATTTCACATATCATTTATATACTTTACGAGGGAATATTATGATGAAAGTCCATGCAAAAAATAAACTGAAAATTAGATTTTATGAAACTTTTCGAAATGCATGTTTTGGTCAAAAATCATAGTATATTATACACTAGTTTCGGTCAAAAAAAATCAAATTTAACTGGGACTATTTGAAATGATACGAGACTTTTCAGATCATTTATATATGTTAAGAGGGAAGGTTATGATGGAAGTCCATCCAAAAAATTCATCTGAAAACTATATTCAATGAAACTTTTCGAAATGCAAGTTTCGGTTAAAAAATCATAATATATTATACACTAGTTTATACTAGTTTTGGTCTAAAATCAAATTAAATCAGGGACTGTTCGAAATGATATGAAACTTCACATATCATTTATAAATTTTACGAGGGAAGGTTATGATGGAAGTCGATGAAAAAACTTATCTGAAAATTAGATTCTATGAAACTTTTCGAAACGCAAGTTTCGGTCAAAAATCATAGTAATACACTAGTTTCAGCCAAAAATATAAAATTTAGTTGGGGACTATTTGAAATAATACGAGACTTTTCAAATCATTTATATATGTTAAGAGGGAAAGTTATGATGGAAGTCCATGCAAAAAAATCATCTGAAAACTAGATTCTATGAAACTTTTCGAAATGCAAGTTTCGATCAAATAATCATAATATATTTATTATACACTAGTTTATACTAGTTTCGGTCAAAAATTAAATAAAACCGGGGACTGTTCGAAATGAAATGAAACTTCACATATCATTTATATATTTTACGAGGGAAGGTTATGATGGGAGTCGATGCAAAAAATTATCTGAAAATTCGATTCTATGAAACATTTCGAAATGCAAGTTTCGGTCAAAAATCATAGTATATTATACACTAGTATCGGCCAAAAAAATAAAATTTATTTAGGGACTAATTGAAATGATACGAGACTTTTCAAATCATTTATATATGTTAAGAGGGAAGGTTATGAAGGAAGTCCATGCAAAAAAATCATTTGAAAACTAGATTCAATGAAACTTTTCGAAATGCACGTTTCGGTCAAAATATCATAATATATTATAGACTAGTTTATACTAGTTTCGGTCAAAAATCAAATTAAATCGGGGACTGTTCGAAATGATATGAAACTTTACATAACATTTATATATTTTACGAGGGAAGTTTTTGATGGAAGTCGATGCAAAAAATTATCTGAAAATTAGATTGTATGAAACTTTTCGAAATGCATGTTTCGGTCAAAAACTATAGTATATTATACACTAGTTTCGGTCAAAAAAATCAAATTTAAATGGGGACTATTTGAAATGATACGAGACTTTTCAAATTATTTATATATCTTTAGAGGGGAGGTTATGATGGAAGTCCATGCAAAAAAATCATCTGAGAACTAGATTCTATGAAACGTTTCGAAATGAAAGTTTCGGTCAAAAAATCATAATATATTATACACTAGTTTATACTAGTTTCGGTCAAAAATCAAATTAAATCGGGGACAGTTCGAAATGATACGACATTTCACATATCATTTATATACTTTACGAGGGAATATTATGATGATAGTCCATGCAAAAAATCAACTGAAAACTAGATTCTATGAAACTTTTCGAAATGCATGTTTCGGTCAAAAATCATAGTATATTATACACTAGTTTCGGTCCAAAAAAAACAAATTTAACTGGGACTATTTGAAATGATACGAGACTTTTCAGATCATTTATATATGTTAAGAGGGAAGGTTATGATGGAAGTCCATGCAAAAAATCATCTGAAAACTAGATTCAATGAAACTTTTCGAAATGCACGTTTCGGTCAAAAAATCATAATATATTATACACTAGTTTATATTAGTTTCGTCAAAAATCAAATTAAATCGGGGACTGTTCGAAATGATATAAAAGTTCACATATCATTTATATATTTTACGAGGGAAGGTTATGATGGAAGTCGATGCAAAAAATTATCTGAAAATTAGATTCTATGAAACTTTTCGAAATGCAAGTTTCGGTAAAAAATTATAGTATATTATACACTAGTTTCGGTCAAAAAAAATAAAATTTAATTGGGGACTATTTGAAATGAAACGAGACTTTTCAAATCATTTATATATGTTAAGAGGGAAGGTTATGATGGAAGTCCATGCAAAAAAATCATCTGATAACTATATTCTATGAAACTTTTCGAAATGCAAGTTTCGGTCAAAAAATCATAATATATTATACACTAGTTTATACTAGTTTCGGTCAAAAATCAAATTAAATCGGGGATAGTTCGAAATGATACGACATTTCACATATCATTTATATATTTTACGAGGGAAGGTTATGATGGAAGTCGATGAAAAAACTTTTCTGAAAATTAGATTCTATGAAACTTTTCGAAACGCAAGTTTCGGTCAAAAATCATAGTAATACACTAGTTTCAGCCAAAAATATAAAATTTAGTTGGGGACTATTTGAAATGATACAAGACTTTTCAAATCATTTATATATGTTAAGAGGGAAAGTTATGATGGAAGTCCATGCAAAAAAATCATCTGAAAACTAGATTCTATGAAACTTTTCAAAATGCAAGTTTCGATCAAATAATCATAATATATTATACACTAGTTTATACTAGTTTTGGTCAAAAATCAAATAAAACCGGGGACTGTTCGAAATGAAATGAAACTTCACATATCATTTATATATTTTACGAGGGAGGGTTATGATGGGAGTCGATGCAAAAAATTATCTGAAAATTCGATTCTATGAAACATTTCGAAATGCAAGTTTCGGTCAAAAATCATAGTATATTATACACTAGTATCGGCCAAAAAAATAAAATTTATTTAGGGACTAATTGAAATGGTACAAGACTTTTCAAATCATTTATATATGTTAAGACGAAAGGTTATGATGGAAGTCCATGCAAAAAAATCATTTGAAAACTAGATTCAATGAAACTTTTCGAAATGCACGTTTCGGTCAAAATATCATAATATATTATAGACTAGTTTATACTAGTTTCGGTCAAAAATCAAATTAAATCGGGGACTGTTCGAAATGATATGAAACTTTACATATCATTTATATATTTTACGAGGGAAGTTTTTGATGGAAGTCGATGCAAAAAATTATCTGAAAATTAGATTGTATGAAACTTTTCGAAATGCAAGTTTCGGTCAAAAACTATAGTATATTATACAATAGTTTCGGTCAAAAAAATCAAATTTAATTGGGGACTATTTGAAATGATACGAGACTTTTCAAATTATTTATATATGTTTAGAGGGGAGGTTATGATGGAAGTCCATGCAAAAAAATCATATGAGAACTAGATTCTATGAAACGTTTCGAAATGCAAGTTTCGGTCAAAAAATCATAATATATTATACACTAGTTTATACTAGTTTCGGTCAAAAATCAAATTAAATCGGGGACAGTTTGAAATGATACGACATTTCACATATCATTTATATACTTTACGAGGGAATATTATGATGAAAGTCCATGCAAAAAATCAACTGAAAATTAGATTCTATGAAACTTTTCGAAATGAATGTTTCGGTCAAAAATCATAGTATATTATACACTAGTTTCGGTAAAAAAAAATCAAATTTAACTGGGACTATTTGAAATGATACGAGACTTTTCAGATCATTTATATATGTTATGATGGAAGTCCATCCAAAAAATTCATCTGAAAACTAGATTCAATGAAACTTTTCGAAATGCAAGTTTCGGTCAAAAAATCATAATATATTATACACTAGTTTATACTAGTTTCGGTCAAAAATCAAATAAAATCGGGGACTGTTCGAAATGAAATAAAACTTCACATATTATTTATATATTTTATGAGGGAAGGATATGATCGAAGTCGATGCAAAAAATTATCTGAAAATTCGATTCTATGAAACTTTTCTAAATGCAAGTTTCGGTCAAAAATCATAGTATATTATACACTAGTTTCGGCCAAAAAAATCAAATTTAATTAGGGACTATTTGAAGTGATACGAGACTTTCCAAATCATTTATATATGTTAAGAGGGAAGGTTATGATGGAAGTCCATGCAAAAAATCATCTGAAAACTAGATTCAATGAAACTTTTCGAAATGCACGTTTCGGTCAAAAAATCATAATATATTATACACTAGTTTATATTAGTTTCGTCAAAAATCAAATTAAATCGGGGACTGTTCGAAATGCTATAAAACTTCACATATCATTTATATATTTTACGAGGGAAGGTTATGATGGAAGTCGATGCCAAAAATTATCTGAAAATTAGATTCTATGAAACTTTTCGAAATGCAAGTTTCGGTAAAAAATTATAGTATATTATACACTAGTTTCGGTAAAAAAAATAAATTTAATTGGGGACTATTTGAAATGAAACGAGACTTTTCAAATCATTTATATATGTTAAGAGGGAAGGTTATGATGGAAGTCCATGCAAAAAAATCATCTGAGAACTATATTCTATGAAACTTTTCGAAATGCAAGTTTCGGTCAAAAAATCATAATATATTATACACTAGTTTATACTAGTTTCGGTCAAAAATCAAATTAAATCGGGGATAGTTCGAAATGATACGACATTTCACATATCATTTATATACTTTACGAGGGAATATTATGATGAAAGTCCATGCAAAAAATAAACTGAAAATTAGATTCTATGAAACTTTTCGAAATGCATGTTTCGGTCAAAAATCATAGTATATTATACTCTAGTTTCGGTCAAAAAAAATCAAATTTAACTAGGACTATTTGAAATGATACGAGACTTTTCAGATCATTTATATATGTTAAGAGGGAAGGTTATGATGGAAGTCCATCAAAAAAATTCATCTGAAAACTATATTCAATGAAACTTTTCGAAATGCAAGTTTCGGTCAAAAAATCATAATATATTATACACTAGTTTATACTAGTTTTGGTCTAAAATCAAATTAAATCAGGGACTGTTCGAAATGATATGAAACTTCACATATCATTTATATATTTTACGAGGGAAGGTTATGATGGAAGTCGATGAAAAAACTTATCTGAAAATTAGATTCTATGAAACTTTTCGAAACGCAAGTTTCGGTCAAAAATCATAGTAATACACTCGTTTCAGCCAAAAATATAAAATTTAGTTGGGGACTATTTGAAATGATACGAGACTTTTCAAATCATTTATATATGTTAAGAGGGAAAGTTATGATGGAAGTCCATGCAAAAAAATCATCTGAAAACTAGATTCTATGAAACTTTTCGAAATGCAAGTTTCGATCAAATAATCATAATATATTATACACTAGTTTATACTAGTTTCGGTCAAAAATCAAATAAAACCGGGGACTGTTCGAAATGAAATGAAACTTCACATATCATTTATATATTTTACGAGGGAAGGTTATGATGGGAGTCGATGCAAAAAATTATCTGAAAATTCGATTCTATGAAACATTTCGAAATGCAAGTTTCGGTCAAAAATCATAGTATATTATACACTAGTATCGGCCAAAAAAATAAATTTTATTTAGGGACTAATTGAAATGGTACGAGACTTTTCAAATCATTTATATATGTTAAGACGGAAGGTTATGATGGAAGTCCATGCAAAAAAATCATTTGAAAACTAGATTCAATGAAACTTTTCGAAATGCACGTTTCGGTCAAAATATCATAATATATTATAGACTAGTTTATACTAGTTTCGGTCAAAAATCAAATTAAATCGGGGACTGATCGAAATGATATGAAACTTTACATATCATTTATATATTTTACGAGGGAAGTTTTTGATGGAAGTCGATGCAAAAAATTATCTGAAAATTAGATTGTATGAAACTTTTCGAAATGCAAGTTTCGGTCAAAAACTATAGTATATTATACAATAGTTTCGGTCAAAAAAATCAAATTTAATTGGGGACTATTTGAAATGATACGAGACTTTTCAAATTATTTATATATGTTTAGAGGGGAGGTTATGATGGAAGTCCATGCAAAAAAATCATATGAGAACTAGATTCTATGAAACGTTTCGAAATGCAAGTTTCGGTCAAAAAATCATAATATATTATACACTAGTTTATACTAGTTTCGGTCAAAAATCAAATTAAATCGGGGACAGTTTGAAATGATACGACATTTCACATATCATTTATATACTTTACGAGGGAATATTATGATGAAAGTCCATGCAAAAAATCAACTGAAAATTAGATTCTATGAAACTTTTCGAAATGCATGTTTCGGTCAAATATCATAGTATATTATACACTAGTTTCGGTCAAAAAAAATCATATTTAACTGGGACTATTTGAAATGATACGAGACTTTTCAGATCATTTATATATGTTATGATGGAAGTCCATCCAAAAAATTCATCTGAAAACCAGATTCAATGAAACTTTTCGAAATGCAAGTTTCGTTCAAAAAATCATAATATATTATACACTAGTTTATACTAGTTTCGGTCAAAAATCAAATAAAATCGGGGACTGTTCGAAATGAAATGAAACTTCACATATTATTTATATATTTTATGAGGGAAGGATATGATCGAAGTCGATGCAAAAAATTATCTGAAAATTCGATTCTATGAAACTTTTCGAAATGCAAGTTTCGGTCAAAAATCATAGTATATTATACACTAGTTTCGGCCAAAAAAATCAAATTTAATTAGGGACTATTTGAAGTGATACGAGACTTTCCAAATCATTTATATATGTTAAGAGGGAAGGTTATGATGGAAGTCCATGCAAAAAATCATCTGAAAACTAGATTCAATGAAACTTTTCGAAATGCACGTTTCGGTCAAAAAATCATAATATATTATACACTAGTTTATATTAGTTTCGTCAAAAATCAAATTAAATCGGGGACTGTTCGAAATGCTATAAAACTTCACATATCATTTATATATTTTACGAGGGAAAGTTATGATGGAAGTCGATGCCAAAAATTATCTGAAAATTAGATTCTATGAAACTTTTCGAAATGCAAGTTTCGGTAAAAAATTATAGTATATTATACACTAGTTTCGGTAAAAAAAATAAATTTAATTGGGGACTATTTGAAATGAAACGAGACTTTTCAAATCATTTATATATGTTAAGAGGGAAGGTTATGATGGAAGTCCATGCAAAAAAATCATTTGAGAACTATATTCTATGAAACTTTTCGAAATGCAAGTTTCGGTCAAAAAATCATAATATATTATACACTAGTTTATACTAGTTTCGGTCAAAAATCAAATTAAATCGGGGATAGTTCGAAATGATACGACATTTCACATATCATTTATATACTTTACGAGGGAATATTATGATGAAAGTCCATGCAAAAAATAAACTGAAAATTAGATTCTATGAAACTTTTCGAAATGCATGTTTCGGTCAAAAATCATAGTATATTATACTCTAGTTTCGGTCAAAAAAAATCAAATTTAACTAGGACTATTTGAAATGATACGAGACTTTTCAGATCATTTATATATGTTAAGAGGGAAGGTTATGATGGAAGTCCATCAAAAAAATTCATCTGAAAACTATATTCAATGAAACTTTTCGAAATGCAAGTTTCGGTCAAAAAATCATAATATATTATACACTAGTTTATACTAGTTTTGGTCTAAAATCAAATTAAATCAGGGACTGTTCGAAATGATATGAAACTTCACATATCATTTATATATTTTACGAGGGAAGGTTATGATGGAAGTCGATGAAAAAACTTATCTGAAAATTAGATTCTATGAAACTTTTCGAAACGCAAGTTTCGGTCAAAAATCATAGTAATACACTCGTTTCAGCCAAAAATATAAAATTTAGTTGGGGACTATTTGAAATGATACGAGACTTTTCAAATCATTTATATATGTTAAGAGGGAAAGTTATGATGGAAGTCCATGCAAAAAAATCATCTGAAAACTAGATTCTATGAAACTTTTCGAAATGCAAGTTTCGATCAAATAATCATAATATATTATACACTAGTTTATACTAGTTTCGGTCAAAAATCAAATAAAACCGGGGACTGTTCGAAATGAAATGAAACTTCACATATCATTTATATATTTTACGAGGGAAGGTTATGATGGGAGTCGATGCAAAAAATTATCTGAAAATTCGATTCTATGAAACATTTCGAAATGCAAGTTTCGGTCAAAAATCATAGTATATTATACACTAGTATCGGCCAAAAAAATAAATTTTATTTAGGGACTAATTGAAATGGTACGAGACTTTTCAAATCATTTATATATGTTAAGACGGAAGGTTATGATGGAAGTCCATGCAAAAAAATCATTTGAAAACTAGATTCAATGAAACTTTTCGAAATGCACGTTTCGGTCAAAATATCATAATATATTATAGACTAGTTTATACTAGTTTCGGTCAAAAATCAAATTAAATCGGGGACTGTTCGAAATGATATGAAACTTTACATATCATTTATATATTTTACGAGGGAAGTTTTTGATGGAAGTCGATGCAAAAAATTATCTGAAAATTAGATTGTATGAAACTTTTCGAAATGCAAGTTTCGGTCAAAAACTATAGTATATTATACAATAGTTTCGGTCAAAAAAATCAAATTTAATTGGGGACTATTTGAAATGATACGAGACTTTTCAAATTATTTATATATGTTTAGAGGGGAGGTTATGATGGAAGTCCATGCAAAAAAATCATATGAGAACTAGATTCTATGAAACGTTTCGAAATGCAAGTTTCGGTCAAAAAATCATAATATATTATACACTAGTTTATACTAGTTTCGGTCAAAAATCAAATTAAATCGGGGACTGTTCGAAATGCTATAAAACTTCACATATCATTTATATATTTTACGAGGGAAGGTTATGATGGAAGTCGATGCCAAAAATTATCTGAAAATTAGATTCTATGAAACTTTTCGAAATGCAAGTTTCGGTAAAAAATTATAGTATATTATACACTAGTTTCGGTAAAAAAAAAAAAATTTAATTGGGGACTATTTGAAATGAAACGAGACTTTTCAAATCATTTATATATGTTAAGAGGGAAGGTTATGATGGAAGTCCATGCAAAAACATCATCTGAGAACTATATTCTATGAAACTTTTCGAAATGCAAGTTTCGGACAAAAAATCATAATATATTATACACTAGTTTATACTAGTTTCGGTCAAAAATCAAATTAAATCGGGGATAGTTCGAAATGATACGACATTTCACATATCATTTATATACTTTACGAGGGAATATTATGATGAAAGTCCATGCAAAAAATAAACTGAAAATTAGATTCTATGAAACTTTTCGAAATGCATGTTTCGGTCAAAAATCATAGTATATTATACTCTAGTTTCGGTCAAAAAAAATCAAATTTAACTAGGACTATTTGAAATGATACGAGACTTTTCAGATCATTTATATATGTTAAGAGGGAAGGTTATGATGGAAGTCCATCCAAAAAATTCATCTGAAAACTATATTCAATGAAACTTTTCGAAATGCAAGTTTCGGTCAAAAAATCATAATATATTATACACTAGTTTATACTAGTTTTGGTCTAAAATCAATTTAAATCAGGGACTGTTCGAAATGATATGAAACTTCACATATCATTTATATATTTTACGAGGGAAGGTTATGATGGAAGTCGATGAAAAAACTTATCTGAAAATTAGATTCTATGAAACTTTTCGAAACGCAAGTTTCGGTCAAAAATCATAGTAATACACTAGTTTCAGCCAAAAATATAAAATTTAGTTGGGGACTATTTGAAATGATACGAGACTTTTCAAATCATTTATATATGTTAAGAGGGAAAGTTATGATGGAAGTCCATGCAAAAAAATCATCTGAAAACTAGATTCTATGAAACTTTTCGAAATGCAAGTTTCGATCAAATAATCATAATATATTATACACTAGTTTATACTAGTTTCGGTCAAAAATCAAATAAAACCGGGGACTGTTCGAAATGAAATGAAACTTCACATATCATTTATATATTTTACGAGGGAAGGTTATGATGGGAGTCGATGCAAAAAATTATCTGAAAATTCGATTCTATGAAACATTTCGAAATGCAAGTTTCGGTCAAAAATCATAGTATATTATACACTAGTATCGGCCAAAAAAATAAATTTTATTTAGGGACTAATTGAAATGGTACGAGACTTTTCAAATCATTTATATATGTTAAGACGGAAGGTTATGATGGAAGTCCATGCAAAAAAATCATTTGAAAACTAGATTCAATGAAACTTTTCGAAATGCACGTTTCGGTCAAAATATCATAATATATTATAGACTAGTTTATACTAGTTTCGGTCAAAAATCAAATTAAATCGGGGACTGTTCGAAATGATATGAAACTTTACATATCATTTATATATTTTACGAGGGAAGTTTTTGATGGAAGTCGATGCAAAAAATTATCTGAAAATTAGATTGTATGAAACTTTTCGAAATGCAAGTTTCGGTCAAAAACTATAGTATATTATACAATAGTTTCGGTCAAAAAAATCAAATTTAATTGGGGACTATTTGAAATGATACGAGACTTTTCAAATTATTTACATATGTTTAGAGGGGAGGTTATGATGGAAGTCCATGCAAAAAAATCATATGAGAACTAGATTCTATGAAACGTTTCGAAATGCAAGTTTCGGTCAAAAAATCATAATATATTATACACTAGTTTATACTAGTTTCGGTCAAAAATCAAATTAAATCGGGGACAGTTTGAAATGATACGACATTTCACATATCATTTATATACTTTACGAGGGAATATTATGATGAAAGTCCATGCAAAAAATCAACTGAAAATTAGATTCTATGAAACTTTTCGAAATGCATGTTTCGGTCAAAAATCATAGTATATTATACACTAGTTTCGGAAAAAAAAAATCAAATTTAACTGGGACTATTTGAAATGATACGAGACTTTTCAGATCATTTATATATGTTATGATGGAAGTCCATCCAAAAAATTCATCTGAAAACTAGATTCAATGAAACTTTTCGAAATGCAAGTTTCGGTCAAAAAATCATAATATATTATACACTAGTTTATACTAGTTTCGGTCAAAAATCAAATAAAATCGGGGACTGTACGAAATGAAATGAAACTTCACATATTATTTATATATTTTATGAGGGAAGGATATGATCGAAGTCGATGCAAAAAATTATCTGAAAATTCGATTCTATGAAACTTTTCGAAATGCAAGTTTCGGTCAAAAATCATAGTATATTATACACTAGTTTCGGCCAAAAAAATCAAATTTAATTAGGGACTATTTGAAGTGATACGAGACTTTCCAAATCATTTATATATGTTAAGAGGGAAGGTTATGATGGAAGTCCATGCAAAAAATCATCTGAAAACTAGATTCAATGAAACTTTTCGAAATGCACGTTTCGGTCAAAAAATCATAATATATTATACACTAGTTTATATTAGTTTCGTCAAAAATCAAATTAAATCGGGGACTGTTCGAAATGATATAAAACTTCACATATCATTTATATATTTTACGAGGGAAGGTTTTGATGGAAGTCGATGCAAAAAATTATCTGAAAATT
This sequence comes from Lathyrus aphaca, assembly GCA_963966055.1. Lineage (NCBI taxonomy): Eukaryota > Viridiplantae > Streptophyta > Magnoliopsida > Fabales > Fabaceae > Lathyrus > Lathyrus aphaca. The sequence continues at coordinate 502,250,140 of OZ014525.1, forward strand.
AGATTCTATGAAACTTTTCGAAATGCAAGTTTCGGTAAAAAATTATAGTATATTATACACTAGTTTCGGTCAAAAAAAATAAAATTTAATTGGGGACTATTTGAAATGAAATGAGACTTTTCAAATCATTTATATATGTTAAGAGGGAAGGTTATGATGGAAGTCCATGCAAAAAAATCATCTGAGAACTATATTCTATGAAACTTTTCGAAATGCAAGTTTCGGTCAAAAAATCATAATATATTATACACTAGTTTATACTAGTTTCGGTCAAAAATCAAATTAAATCGGGGATAGTTCGAAATGATACAACATTTCACATATCATTTATATACTTTACGAGGGAATATTATGATGAAAGTCCATGCAAAAAATAAACTGAAAATTAGATTCTATGAAACTTTTCGAAATGCATGTTTCGGTCAAAAATCATAGTATATTATACTCTAGTTTCGGTCAAAAAAAATCAAATTTAACTGGGACTATTTGAAATGATACGAGACTTTTCAGATCATTTATATATGTTAAGATGGAAGGTTATGATGGAAGTCCATCCAAAAAATTCATCTGAAAACTATATTCAATGAAACTTTTCGAAATGCAAGTTTCAGTCAAAAAATCATAATATATTATACACTAGTTTATACTAGTTTTGGTCTAAAATCAAATTAAATCAGGGACTGTTCGAAATGATATGAAACTTCACATATCATTTATATATTTTACGAGGGAAGGTTATGATGGAAGTCGATGAAAAAACTTATCTGAAAATTAGATTCTATGAAACTTTTCGAAACGCAAGTTTCGGTCAAAAATCATAGTAATACACTAGTTTCAGCCAAAAATATAAAATTTAGTTGGGAACTATTTGAAATGATACGAGACTTTTCAAATCATTTATATATGTTAAGAGGGAAAGTTATGATGGAAGTCCATGCAAAAAAATCATCTGAAAACTAGATTCTATGAAACTTTTCGAAATGCAAGTTTCGATCAAATAATCATAATATATTATACACTAGTTTATACTAGTTTCGGTCAAAAATCAAATAAAACCGGGGACTGTTCGAAATGAAATGAAACTTCACATATCATTTATATATTTTACGAGGGAAGGTTATGATGGGAGTCGATGCAAAAAATTATCTGAAAATTCGATTCTATGAAACATTTTGAAATGCAAGTTTCGGTCAAAAATCATAGTATATTATACACTAGTATCGGCCAAAAAAATAAAATTTATTTAGGGACTAATTGAAATGGTACGAGACTTTTCAAATCATTTATATATGTTAAGACGGAAGGTTATGATGGAAGTCCATGCAAAAAAATCATTTGAAAACTAGATTCAATGAAACTTTTCGAAATGCACGTTTCGGTCAAAATATCATAATATATTATAGACTAGTTTATACTAGTTTCGGTCAAAAATCAAATTAAATCGGGGACTGTTCGAAATGATATGAAACTTTACATATCATTTATATATTTTACGAGGGAAGTTTTTGATGGAAGTCGATGCAAAAAATTATCTAAAAATTAGATTGTATGAAACTTTTCGAAATGCAAGTTTCGGTCAAAAACTATAGTATATTATACAATAGTTTCGGTCAAAAAAATCAAATTTAATTGGGGACTATTTGAAATGATACGAGACTTTTCAAATTATTTATATATGTTTAGAGGGGAGGTTATGATGGAAGTCCATGCAAAAAAATCATATGAGAACTAGATTCTATGAAACGTTTCGGAATGCAAGTTTCGGTCAAAAAATCATAATATATTATACACTAGTTTATACTAGTTTCGGTCAAAAATCAAATTAAATCGGGGACAGTTTGAAATGATACGACATTTCACATATCATTTATATACTTTACGAGGGAATATTATGATGAAAGTCCATGCAAAAAATCAACTGAAAATTAGATTCTATGAAACTTTTCGAAATGCATGTTTCGGTCAAAAATCATAGTATATTATACACTAGTTTCGGTAAAAAAAAATCAAATTTAACTGGGACTATTTGAAATGATATGAGACTTTTCAGATCATTTATATATGTTATGATGGAAGTCCATCCAAAAAATTCATCTGAAAACTAGATTCAATGAAACTTTTCGAAATGCAAGTTTCGGTCAAAAAATCATAATATATTATACACTAGTTTATACTAGTTTCGGTCAAAAATCAAATAAAATCGGGGACTGTACGAAATGAAATGAAACTTCACATATTATTTATATATTTTATGAGGGAAGGATATGATCGAAGTCGATGCAAAAAATTATCTGAAAATTCGATTCTATGAAACTTTTCGAAATGCAAGTTTCGGTCAAAAATCATAGTATATTATACACTAGTTTCGGCCAAAAAAATCAAATTTAATTAGGGACTATTTGAAGTGATACGAGACTTTCCAAATCATTTATATATGTTAAGAGGGAAGGTTATGATGGAAGTCCATGCAAAAAATCATCTGAAAACTAGATTCAATGAAACTTTTCGAAATGCACGTTTCGGTCAAAAAATCATAATATATTATACACTAGTTTATATTAGTTTCGTCAAAAATCAAATTAAATCGGGGACTGTTCGAAATGATATAAAACTTCACATATCATTTATATATTTTACGAGGGAAGGTTTTGATGGAAGTCGATGCAAAAAATTATCTGAAAATTAGATTCTATGAAACTTTTCGAAATGCAAGTTTCGGTAAAAAATTATAGTATATTATACACTAGTTTCGGTCAAAAAAAATAAAATTTAATTGGGGACTATTTGAAATGAAATGAGACTTTTCAAATCATTTATATATGTTAAGAGGGAAGGTTATGATGGAAGTCCATGCAAAAAAATCATCTGAGAACTATATTCTATGAAACTTTTCGAAATGCAAGTTTCGGTCAAAAAATCATAATATATTATACACTAGTTTATACTAGTTTCGGTCAAAAATCAAATTAAATCGGGGATAGTTCGAAATGATACAACATTTCACATATCATTTATATACTTTACGAGGGAATATTATGATGAAAGTCCATGCAAAAAATAAACTGAAAATTAGATTCTATGAAACTTTTCGAAATGCATGTTTCGGTCAAAAATCATAGTATATTATACACTAGTTTCGGTAAAAAAAAATCAAATTTAACTGGGACTATATGAAATGATACGAGACTTTTCAGATCATTTATATATGTTAAGAGGGAAGGTTATGATGGAAGTCCATCCAAAAAATTCATCTGAAAACTATATTCAATGAAACTTTTCGAAATGCAAGTTTCGGTCAAAAAATCATAATATATTATACACTAGTTTATACTAGTTTTGGTCTAAAATCAAATTAAATCAGGGACTGTTCGAAATGATATGAAACTTCACATATCATTTATATATTTTACGAGGGAAGGTTATGATGGAAGTCGATGAAAAAACTTATCTGAAAATTAGATTCTATGAAACTTTTCGAAACGCATGTTTCGGTCAAAAATCATAGTAATACACTAGTTTCAGCCAAAAATATAAAATTTAGTTGGGGACTATTTGAAATAATACGTGACTTTTCAAATCATTTATATATGTTAAGAGGGAAAGTTATGATGGAAGTCCATGCAAAAAAATCATCTGAAAACTAGATTCTATGAAACTTTTCGAAATGCAAGTTTCTATCAAATAATCATAATATATTATACACTAGTTTATACTAGTTTCGGTCAAAAATCAAATAAAAACGGGGACTGTTCGAAATGAAATGAAACTTCACATATCATTTATATATTTTACGAGGGAAGGTTATGATGGGAGTCGATGCAAAAAATTATCTGAAAATTCGATTCTATGAAACATTTCGAAATGCAAGTTTCGGTCAAAAATCATAGTATATTATACACTAGTATCGGCCAAAAAAATAAAATTTATTTAGGTACTAATTGAAATGATACGAGACTTTTCAAATCATTTATATATGTTAAGAGGGAAGGTTATGAAGGAAGTCCATGCAAAAAAATCATTTGAAAACTAGATACAATGAAACTTTTCGAAATGCACGTTTCGGTCAAAATATCATAATATATTATAGACTAGTTTATACTAGTTTCGGTCAAAAATCAAATTAAATCGGGGACTGTTCGAAATGATATGAAACTTTACATATCATTTATATATTTTACGAGGGAAGTTTTTGATGGAAGTCGATGCAAAAAATTATCTGAAAATTAGATTGTATGAAACTTTTCGAAATGCAAGTTTCGGTCAAAAACTATAGTATATTATACACTAGTTTCGGTCAAAAAAATCAAATTTAATTGGGGACTATTTGAAATGATACGAGACTTTTCAAATTATTTATATATGTTTAGAGGGGAGGTTATGATGGAAGTCCATGCAAAAAAATCATCTGAGAACTAGATTCTATGAAACGTTTCGAAATGTAAGTTTCGGTCAAAAAATCATAATATATTATACACTAGTTTATACTAGTTTCGGTCAAAAATCAAATTAAATCGGGGACAGTTCGAAATGATACGACATTTCACATATCATTTATATACTTTACGAGGGAATATTATGATGAAAGTCCATGCAAAAAATCAACTGAAAATTAGATTCTATGAAACTTTTCGAAATGCATGTTTCGGTCAAAAATCATAGTATATTATACACTAGTTTCGGTCAAAAAAAATCAAATTTAACTGGGACTATTTGAAATGATACGAGACTTTTCAGATCATTTATATATGTTAAGAAGGAAGGTTATGATGGAAGTCCATCCAAAAAATTCATCTGAAAACTAGATTCAATGAAACTTTTCGAAATGCAAGTTTCGGTCAAAAAAACATAATATATTATACACTAGTTTATACTAGTTTCGGTCAAAAATCAAATAAAATCGGGGACTGTTCGAAATGAAATGAAACTTCACATATTATTTATATATTTTATGAGGGAAGGATATGATGGAAGTCGATGCAAAAAAGTATTTGAAAATTCGATTCTATGAAACTTTTCGAAATGCAAGTTTCGGTCAAATATCATAGTATATTATACACTAGTTTCGGCCAAAGAAATCAAATTTAATTAGGGACTATTTGAAGTGATACGAGACTTTCCAAATCATTTATATATGTTAAGAGGGAAGGTTATGATGGAAGTCCATGCAAAAAAATCATCTGAAAACTAGATTCAATGAAACTTTTCGAAATGCACGTTTCGGTCAAAAAATCATAATATATTATACACTAGTTTATATTAGTTTCGTCAAAAATCAAATTAAATCGGGGACTGTTCGAAATGATATAAAACTTCACATATCATTTATATATTTTACGAGGGAAGGTTATGATGGAAGTCGATGCAAAAAATTATCTGAAAATTAGATTCTATGAAACTTTTCGAAACGCAAGTTTCGGTCAAAAATCATAGTAATACACTAGTTTCAGCCAAAAATATAAAATTTAGTTGGGGACTATTTGAAATAATACGAGACTTTTCAAATCATTTATATATGTTAAGAGGGAAAGTTATGATGGAAGTCCATGCAAAAAAATCATCTGAAAACTAGATTCTATGAAACTTTTCAAAATGCAAGTTTCGATCAAATAATCATAATATATTATACACTAGTTTATACTAGTTTCGGTCAAAAATCAAATAAAACCGGGGACTGTTCGAAATGAAATGAAACTTCACATATCATTTATATATTTTACGAGGGAAGGTTATGATGGGAGTCGATGCAAAAAATAATCTGAAAATTCGATTCTATGAAACATTTCGAAATGCAAGTTTCGGTCAAAAATCATAGTATATTATACACTAGTATCGGCCAAAAAAATAAAATTTATTTAGGGACTAATTGAAATGATACGAGACTTTTCAAATCATTTATATATGTTAAGAGGGAAGGTTATGAAGGAAGTCCATGCAAAAAAATCATTTGAAAACTAGATTCAATGAAACTTTTCGAAATGCACGTTTCGGTCAAAATATCATAATATATTATAGACTAGTTTATACTAGTTTCGGTCAAAAATCAAATTAAATCGGGGACTGTTCGAAATGATATGAAACTTTACATATCATTTATATATTTTACGAGGGAAGTTTTTGATGGAAGTCGATGCAAAAAATTATCTGAAAATTAGATTGTATGAAACTTTTCGAAATGCAAGTTTCGGTCAAAAACTATAGTATATTATACACTAGTTTCGGTTAAAAAAATCAAATTTAATTGGGGACTATTTGAAATGATACGAGACTTTTCAAATTATTTATATATGTTTAGAGTGGAGGTTATGATGGAAGTCCATGCAAAAAAATCATCTGAGAACTAGATTCTATGAAACGTTTCGAAATGTAAGTTTCGGTCAAAAAATCATAATTATACACTAGTTTATACTAGTTTCGGTCAAAAATCAAATTAAATCGGGTACAGTTCGAAATGATACGACATTTCACATATCATTTATATACTTTACGAGGGAATATTATGATGAAAGTCCATGCAAAAAATCAACTGAAAATTAGATTCTATGAAACTTTTCGAAATGCATGTTTCGGTCAAAAATCATAGTATATTATACACTAGTTTCGGTCAAAAAAAATCAAATTTAACTGGGACTATTTGAAATGATACGAGACTTTTCAGATCATTTATATATGTTAAGAAGGAAGGTTATGATGGAAGTCCATCCAAAAAATTCATCTGAAAACTAGATTCAATGAAACTTTTCGAAATGCAAGTTTCGGTCAAAAAAACATAATATATTATACACTAGTTTATACTAGTTTCGGTCAAAAATCAAATAAAATCGGGGACTGTTCGAAATGAAATGAAACTGCACATATTATTTATATATTTTATGAGGGAAGGATATGATGGAAGTCGATGCAAAAAAGTATCTGAAAATTCGATTCTATGAAACTTTTCGAAATGCAAGTTTCGGTCAAAAATCATAGTATATTATACACTAGTTTCGGCCAAAGAAATCAAATTTAATTAGGGACTATTTGAAGTGATACGAGACTTTCCAAATCATTTATATATGTTAAGAGGGAAGGTTATGATGGAAGTCCATGCAAAAAAATCATCTGAAAACTAGATTCAATGAAACTTTTCGAAATGCACGTTTCGGTCAAAAAATCATAATATATTATACACTAGTTTATATTAGTTTCGTCAAAAATCAAATTAAATCGGGGACTGTTCGAAATGATATAAAACTTCACATATCATTTATATATTTTACGAGGGAAGGTTATGATGGAAGTCGATGCAAAAAATTATCTGAAAATTAGATTCTATGAAACTTTTCGAAACGCAAGTTTCGGTCAAAAATCATAGTAATACACTAGTTTCAGCCAAAAATATAAAATTTAGTTGGCGACTATTTGAAATAATACGAGACTTTTCAAATCATTTATATATGTTAAGAGGGAAAGTTATGATGGAAGTCCATGCAAAAAAATCATCTGAAAACTAGATTCTATGAAACTTTTCAAAATGCAAGTTTCGATCAAATAATCATAATATATTATACACTAGTTTATACTAGTTTCGGTCAAAAATCAAATAAAACCGGGGACTGTTCGAAATGAAATGAAACTTCACATATCATTTATATATTTTTCGAGGGAAGGTTATGATGGGAGTCGATGCAAAAAATTATCTGAAAATTCGATTCTATGAAACATTTCGAAATGCAAGTTTCGGTCAAAAATCATAGTATATTATACACTAGTATCGGCCAAAAAAATAAAATTTATTTAGGGACTAATTGAAATGATACGAGTCTTTTCAAATCATTTATATATGTTAAGAGGGAAGGTTATGAAGGAAGTCCATGCAAAAAAATCATTTGAAAACTAGATTCAATGAAACTTTTCGAAATGCACGTTTCGGTCAAAATATCATAATATATTATAGACTAGTTTATACTAGTTTCGGTCAAAAATCAAATTAAATCGGGGACTGTTCGAAATGATATGAAACTTTACATATCATTTATATATTTTACGAGGGAAGTTTTTGATGGAAGTCGATGCAAAAAATTATCTGAAAATTAGATTGTATGAAACTTTTCGAAATGCAAGTTTCGGTCAAAAACTATAGTATATTATACACTAGTTTCGGTCAAAAAAATCAAATTTAATTGGGGACTATTTGAAATGATACGAGACTTTTCAAATTATTTATATATGTTTAGAGGGGAGGTTATGATGGAAGTCCATGCAAAAAAATCATCTGAGAACTAGATTCTATGAAACGTTTCGAAATGTAAGTTTCGGTCAAAAAATCATAATATATTATACACTAGTTTATACTAGTTTCGGTCAAAAATGAAATTAAATCGGGGACAGTTCGAAATGATACGACATTTCACATATCATTTATATACTTTACGAGGGAATATTATGATGAAAGTCCATGCAAAAAATCAACTGAAAATTAGATTCTATGAAACTTTTCGAAATGCATGTTTCAGTCAAAAATCATAGTATATTATACACTAGTTTCGGTAAAAAAAATCAAATTTAACTGGGACTATTTGAAATGATACGAGACTTTTCAGATCATTTATATATGTTAAGAAGGAAGGTTATGATGGAAGTCCATCCAAAAAATTCATCTGAAAACTAGATTCAATGAAACTTTTCGAAATGCAAGTTTCGGTCAAAAAAACATAATATATTATACACTAGTTTATACTAGTTTCGGTCAAAAATCAAATAAAATCGGGGACTGTTCGAAATGAAATGAAACTTCACATATTATTTATATATTTTATGAGGGAAGGATATGATGGAAGTCGATGCAAAAAAGTATCTGAAAATTCGATTCTATGAAACTTTTCGAAATGCAAGTTTCGGTCAAATATCATAGTATATTATACACTAGTTTCGGCCAAAGAAATCAAATTTAATTAGGGACTATTTGAAGTGATACGAGACTTTCCAAATCATTTATATATGTTAAGAGGGAAGGTTATGATGGAAGTCCATGCAAAAAAATCATCTGAAAACTAGATTCAATGAAACTTTTCGAAATGCACGTTTCGGTCAAAAAATCATAATATATTATACACTAGTTTATATTAGTTTCGTCAAAAATCAAATTAAATCGGGGACTGTTCGAAATGATATAAAACTTCACATATCATTTATATATTTTACGAGGGAAGGTTATGATGGAAGTCGATGCAAAAAATTATCTGAAAATTAGATTCTATGAAACTTTTCGAAACGCAAGTTTCGGTCAAAAATCATAGTAATACACTAGTTTCAGCCAAAAATATAAAATTTAGTTGGGGACTATTTGAAATGATACGAGACTTTTCAAATCATTTATATATGTTAAGAGGGAAAGTTATGATGGAAGTCCATGCAAAAAAATCATCTGAAAACTAGATTCTATGAAACTTTTCAAAATGCAAGTTTCGATCAAATAATCATAATATATTATACACTAGTTTATACTAGTTTCGGTCAAAAATCAAATAAAACCGGGGACTGTTCGAAATGAAATGAAACTTCACATATCATTTATATATTTTTCGAGGGAAGGTTATGATGGGAGTCGATGCAAAAAATTATCTGAAAATTCGATTCTATGAAACATTTCGAAATGCAAGTTTCGGTCAAAAATCATAGTATATTATACACTAGTATCGGCCAAAAAAATAAAATTTATTTAGGGACTAATTGAAATGATACGAGTCTTTTCAAATCATTTATATATGTTAAGAGGGAAGGTTATGAAGGAAGTCCATGCAAAAAAATCATTTGAAAACTAGATTCAATGAAACTTTTCGAAATGCACGTTTCGGTCAAAATATCATAATATATTATAGACTAGTTTATACTAGTTTCGGTCAAAAATCAAATTAAATCGGGGACTGTTCGAAATGATATGAAACTTTACATATCATTTATATATTTTACGAGGGAAGTTTTTGATGGAAGTCGATGCAAAAAATTATCTGAAAATTAGATTGTATGAAACTTTTCGAAATGCAAGTTTCGGTCAAAAACTATAGTATATTATACACTAGTTTCGGTCAAAAAAATCAAATTTAATTGGGGACTATTTGAAATGATACGAGACTTTTCAAATTATTTATATATGTTTAGAGGGGAGGTTATGATGGAAGTCCATGCAAAAAAATCATCTGAGAACTAGATTCTATGAAACGTTTCGAAATGTAAGTTTCGGTCAAAAAATCATAATATATTATACACTAGTTTATACTAGTTTCGGTCAAAAATGAAATTAAATCGGGGACAGTTCGAAATGATACGACATTTCACATATCATTTATATACTTTACGAGGGAATATTATGATGAAAGTCCATGCAAAAAATCAACTGAAAATTAGATTCTATGAAACTTTTCGAAATGCATGTTTCAGTCAAAAATCATAGTATATTATACACTAGTTTCGGTAAAAAAAATCAAATTTAACTGGGACTATTTGAAATGATACGAGACTTTTCAGATCATTTATATATGTTAAGAAGGAAGGTTATGATGGAAGTCCATCCAAAAAATTCATCTGAAAACTAGATTCAATGAAACTTTTCGAAATGCAAGTTTCGGTCAAAAAAACATAATATATTATACACTAGTTTATACTAGTTTCGGTCAAAAATCAAATAAAATCGGGGACTGTTCGAAATGAAATGAAACTTCACATATTATTTATATATTTTATGAGGGAAGGATATGATGGAAGTCGATGCAAAAAAGTATCTGAAAATTCGATTCTATGAAACTTTTCGAAATGCAAGTTTCGGTCAAATATCATAGTATATTATACACTAGTTTCGGCCAAAGAAATCAAATTTAATTAGGGACTATTTGAAGTGATACGAGACTTTCCAAATCATTTATATATGTTAAGAGGGAAGGTTATGATGGAAGTCCATGCAAAAAAATCATCTGAAAACTAGATTCAATGAAACTTTTCGAAATGCACGTTTCGGTCAAAAAATCATAATATATTATACACTAGTTTATATTAGTTTCGTCAAAAATCAAATTAAATCGGGGACTGTTCGAAATGATATAAAACTTCACATATCATTTATATATTTTACGAGGGAAGGTTATGATGGAAGTCGATGCAAAAAATTATCTGAAAATTAGATTCTATGAAACTTTTCGAAACGCAAGTTTCGGTCAAAAATCATAGTAATACACTAGTTTCAGCCAAAAATATAAAATTTAGTTGGGGACTATTTGAAATAATACGAGACTTTTCAAATCATTTATATATGTTAAGAGGGAAAGTTATGATGGAAGTCCATGCAAAAAAATCATCTGTAAACTAGATTCTATGAAACTTTTCGAAATGCAAGTTTCGATCAAATAATCATAATATATTATACATTAGTTTATACTAGTTTCGGTCAAAAATCAAATAAAACCGGGGACTGTTCGAAATGAAATGAAACTTCACATATCATTTATATATTTTACGAGGGAAGGTTATGATGGGAGTCGATGCAAAAAATTATCTGAAAATTCGATTCTATGAAACATTTCGAAATGCAAGTTTCGGTCAAAAATCATAGTATATTATACACTAGTATCGGCCAAAAAAATAAAATTTATTTAGGGACTAATTGAAATGATACGAGACTTTTCAAATCATTTATATATGTTAAGAGGGAAGGTTATGAAGGAAGTCCATGCAAAAAAATCATTTGAAAACTAGATTCAATGAAACTTTTCGAAATGCACGTTTCGGTCAAAATATCATAATATATTATAGACTAGTTTATACTAGTTTCGGTCAAAAATCAAATTAAATCGGGGACTGTTCGAAATGATATGAAACTTTACATATCATTTATATATTTTACGAGGGAAGTTTTTGATGGAAGTCGATGCAAAAAATTATCTGAAAATTAGATTGTATGAAACTTTTCGAAATGCAAGTTTCGGTCAAAAACTATAGTATATTATACACTAGTTTCGGTCAAAAAAATCAAATTTAATTGGGGACTATTTGAAATGATACGAGACTTTTAAAATTATTTATATATGTTTAGAGTGGAGGTTATGATGGAAGTCCATGCAAAAAAATCATCTGAGAACTAGATTCTATGAAACGTTTCGAAATGTAAGTTTCGGTCAAAAAATCATAATATATTATACACTAGTTTATACTAGTTTCGGTCAAAAATCAAATTAAATCGGGGACAGTTCGAAATGATACGACATTTCACATATAATTTATATACTTTACGAGGGAATATTATGATGAAAGTCCATGCAAAAAATCAACTGAAAATTAGATTCTATGAAACTTTTCGAAATGCATGTTTCGGTCAAAAATCATAGTATATTATACACTAGTTTCGGTCAAAAAAAATAAAATTTAACTGGGACTATTTGAAATGATACGAGACTTTTCAGATCATTTATATATGTTAAGAAGGAAGGTTATGATGGAAGTCCATCCAAAAAATTCATCTGAAAACTAGATTCAATGAAACTTTTCGAAATGCAAGTTTCGGTCAAAAAAACATAATATATTATACACTAGTTTATACTAGTTTCGGTCAAAAATCAAATAAAATCGGGGACTGTTCGAAATGAAATGAAACTTCACATATTATTTATATATTTTATGAGGGAAGGATATGATGGAAGTCGATGCAAAAAAGTATCTGAAAATTCGATTCTATGAAACTTTTCGAAATGCAAGTTTCGGTCAAAAATCATAGTATATTATACACTAGTTTCGGCCAAAGAAATCAAATTTAATTAGGGACTATTTGAAGTGATACGAGACTTTCCAAATCATTTATATATGTTAAGAGGGAAGGTTATGATGGAAGTCCATGCAAAAAAATCATCTGAAAACTAGATTCAATGAAACTTTTCGAAATGCACGTTTCGGTCAAAAAATCATAATATATTATACACTAGTTTATATTAGTTTCGTCAAAAATCAAATTAAATCGGGGACTGTTCGAAATTATATAAAACTTCACATATCATTTATATATTTTACGAGGGAAGGTTATGATGGAAGTCGATGCAAAAAATTATCTGAAAATTAGATTCTATGAAACTTTTCGAAACGCAAGTTTCGGTCAAAAATCATAGTAATACACTAGTTTCAGCCAAAAATATAAAATTTAGTTGGGGACTATTTGAAATAATACGAGACTTTTCAAATCATTTATATATGTTAAGAGGGAAAGTTATGATGGAAGTCCATGCAAAAAAATCATCTGAAAACTAGATTTTATGAAACTTTTCGAAATGCAAGTTTCGATCAAATAATCATAATATATTATACACTAGTTTATACTAGTTTCGGTCAAAAATCAAATAAAACCGGGGACTGTTCGAAATGAAATGAAACTTCACATATCATTTATATATTTTACGAGGGAAGGTTATGATGGGAGTCGATGCAAAAAATTATCTGAAAATTCGATTCTATGAAACATTTCGAAATGCAAGTTTCGGTCAAAAATCATAGTATATTATACACTAGTATCGGCCAAAAAAATAAAATTTATTTAGGGACTAATTGAAATGATACGAGACTTTTCAAATCATTTATATATGTTAAGAGGGAAGGTTATGAAGGAAGTCCATGCAAAAAAATCATTTGAAAACTAGATTCAATGAAACTTTTCGAAATGCACGTTTCGGTCAAAATATCATAATATATTATAGACTATAGTTTATACTAGTTTCGGTCAAAAATCAAATTAAATCGGGGACTGTTCGAAATGATATGAAACTTTACATATCATTTATATATTTTACGAGGGAAGTTTTTGATGGAAGTCGATGCAAAAAATTATCTGAAAATTAGATTGTATGAAACTTTTCGAAATGCAAGTTTCGGTCAAAAACTATAGTATATTATACACTAGTTTCGGTCAAAAAAATCAAATTTAATTGGGGACTATTTGAAATGATACGAGACTTTTCAAATTATTTATATATGTTTAGAGTGGAGGTTATGATGGAAGTCCATGCAAAAAAATCATCTGAGAACTAGATTCTATGAAACGTTTCGAAATGTAAGTTTCGGTCAAAAAATCATAATATATTATACACTAGTTTATACTAGTTTCGGTCAAAAATCAAATTAAATCGGGGACAGTTCGAAATGATACGACATTTCACATATAATTTATATACTTTACGAGGGAATATTATGATGAAAGTCCATGCAAAAAATCAACTGAAAATTAGATTCTATGAAACTTTTCGAAATGCATGTTTCGGTCAAAAATCATAGTATATTATACACTAGTTTCGGTCAAAAAAAATCAAATTTAACTGGGACTATTTGAAATGATACGAGACTTTTCAGATCATTTATATATGTTAAGAAGGAAGGTTATGATGGAAGTCCATCCAAAAAATTCATCTGAAAACTAGATTCAATGAAACTTTTCGAAATGCAAGTTTCGGTCAAAAAAACATAATATATTATACACTAGTTTATACTAGTTTCGGTCAAAAATCAAATAAAATCGGGGACTGTTCGAAATGAAATGAAACTTCACATATTATTTATATATTTTATGAGGGAAGGATATGATGGAAGTCGATGCAAAAAAGTATCTGAAAATTCGATTCTATGAAACTTTTCGAAATGCAAGTTTCGGTCAAAAATCATAGTATATTATACACTAGTTTCGGCCAAAGAAATCAAATTTAATTAGGGACTATTTGAAGTGATACGAGACTTTCCAAATCATTTATATATGTTAAGAGGGAAGGTTATGATGGAAGTCCATGCAAAAAAATCATCTGAAAACTAGATTCAATGAAACTTTTCGAAATGCACGTTTCGGTCAAAAAATCATAATATATTATACACTAGTTTATATTAGTTTCGTCAAAAATCAAATTAAATCGGGGACTGTTCGAAATTATATAAAACTTCACATATCATTTATATATTTTACGAGGGAAGGTTATGATGGAAGTCGATGCAAAAAATTATCTGAAAATTAGATTCTATGAAACTTTTCGAAACGCAAGTTTCGGTCAAAAATCATAGTAATACACTAGTTTCAGCCAAAAATATAAAATTTAGTTGGGGACTATTTGAAATAATACGAGACTTTTCAAATCATTTATATATGTTAAGAGGGAAAGTTATGATGGAAGTCCATGCAAAAAAATCATCTGAAAACTAGATTCTATGAAACTTTTCGAAATGCAAGTTTCGATCAAATAATCATAATATATTATACACTAGTTTATACTAGTTTCGGTCAAAAATCAAATAAAACCGGGGACTGTTCGAAATGAAATGAAACTTCACATATCATTTATATATTTTACGAGGGAAGGTTATGATGGGAGTCGATGCAAAAAATTATCTGAAAATTCGATTCTATGAAACATTTCGAAATGCAAGTTTCGGTCAAAAATCATAGTATATTATACACTAGTATCGGCCAAAAAAATAAAATTTATTTAGGGACTAATTGAAATGATACGAGACTTTTCAAATCATTTATATATGTTAAGAGGGAAGGTTATGAAGGAAGTCCATGCAAAAAAATCATTTGAAAACTAGATTCAATGAAACTTTTCGAAATGCACGTTTCGGTCAAAATATCATAATATATTATAGACTAGTTTATACTAGTTTCGGTCAAAAATCAAATTAAATCGGGGACTGTTCGAAATGATATGAAACTTTACATATCATTTATATATTTTACGAGGGAAGTTTTTGATGGAAGTCGATGCAAAAAATTATCTGAAAATTAGATTGTATGAAACTTTTCGAAATGCAAGTTTCGGTCAAAAACTATAGTATATTATACACTAGTTTCGGTCAAAAAAATCAAATTTAATTGGGGAATATTTGAAATGATACGAGACTTTTCAAATTATTTATATATGTTTAGAGTGGAGGTTATGATGGAAGTCCATGCAAAAAAATCATCTGAGAACTAGATTCTATGAAACGTTTCGAAATGTAAGTTTCGGTCAAAAAATCATAATATATTATACACTAGTTTATACTAGTTTCGGTCAAAAATCAAATTAAATCGGGGACAGTTCGAAATGATACGACATTTCACATATAATTTATATACTTTACGAGGGAATATTATGATGAAAGTCCATGCAAAAAATCAACTGAAAATTAGATTCTATGAAACTTTTCGAAATGCATGTTTCGGTCAAAAATCATAGTATATTATACACTAGTTTCGGTCAAAAAAAATCAAATTTAACTGGGACTATTTGAAATGATACGAGACTTTTCAGATCATTTATATATGTTAAGAAGGAAGGTTATGATGGAAGTCCATCCAAAAAATTCATCTGAAAACTAGATTCAATGAAACTTTTCGAAATGCAAGTTTCGGTCAAAAAAACATAATATATTATACACTAGTTTATACTAGTTTCGGTCAAAAATCAAATAAAATCGGGGACTGTTCGAAATGAAATGAAACTTCACATATTATTTATATATTTTATGAGGGAAGGATATGATGGAAGTCGATGCAAAAAAGTATCTGAAAATTCGATTCTATGAAACTTTTCGAAATGCAAGTTTCGGTCAAAAATCATAGTATATTATACACTAGTTTCGGCCAAAGAAATCAAATTTAATTAGGGACTATTTGAAGTGATACGAGACTTTCCAAATCATTTATATATGTTAAGAGGGAAGGTTATGATGGAAGTCCATGCAAAAAAATCATCTGAAAACTAGATTCAATGAAACTTTTCGAAATGCACGTTTCGGTCAAAAAATCATAATATATTATACACTAGTTTATATTAGTTTCGTCAAAAATCAAATTAAATCGGGGACTGTTCGAAATTATATAAAACTTCACATATCATTTATATATTTTACGAGGGAAGGTTATGATGGAAGTCGATGCAAAAAATTATCTGAAAATTAGATTCTATGAAACTTTTCGAAACGCAAGTTTCGGTCAAAAATCATAGTAATACACTAGTTTCAGCCAAAAATATAAAATTTAGTTGGGGACTATTTGAAATAATACGAGACTTTTCAAATCATTTATATATGTTAAGAGGGAAAGTTATGATGGAAGTCCATGCAAAAAAATCATCTGAAAACTAGATTCTATGAAACTTTTCGAAATGCAAGTTTCGATCAAATAATCATAATATATTATACACTAGTTTATACTAGTTTCGGTCAAAAATCAAATAAAACCGGGGACTGTTCGAAATGAAATGAAACTTCACATATCATTTATATATTTTACGAGGGAAGGTTATGATGGGAGTCGATGCAAAAAATTATCTGAAAATTCGATTCTATGAAACATTTCGAAATGCAAGTTTCGGTCAAAAATCATAGTATATTATACACTAGTATCGGCCAAAAAAATAAAATTTATTTAGGGACTAATTGAAATGATACGAGACTTTTCAAATCATTTATATATGTTAAGAGGGAAGGTTATGAAGGAAGTCCATGCAAAAAAATCATTTGAAAACTAGATTCAATGAAACTTTTCGAAATGCACGTTTCGGTCAAAATATCATAATATATTATAGACTAGTTTATACTAGTTTCGGTCAAAAATCAAATTAAATCGGGGACTGTTCGAAATGATATGAAACTTTACATATCATTTATATATTTTACGAGGGAAGTTTTTGATGGAAGTCGATGCAAAAAATTATCTGAAAATTAGATTGTATGAAACTTTTCGAAATGCAAGTTTCGGTCAAAAACTATAGTATATTATACACTAGTTTCGGTCAAAAAAATCAAATTTAATTGGGGACTATTTGAAATGATACGAGACTTTTCAAATTATTTATATATGTTTAGATTGGAGGTTATGATGGAAGTCCATGCAAAAAAATCATCTGAGAACTAGATTCTATGAAACGTTTCGAAATGTATGTTTCGGTCAAAAAATCATAATATATTATACACTAGTTTATACTAGTTTCGGTCAAAAATCAAATTAAATCGGGGACAGTTCGAAATGATACGACATTTCACATATCATTTATATACTTTACGAGGGAATATTATGATGAAAGTCCATGCAAAAAATCAACTGAAAATTAGATTCTATGAAACTTTTCGAAATGCATGTTTCGGTCAAAAATCATAGTATATTATACACTAGTTTCGGTCAAAAAAAATCAAATTTAACCGGGACTATTTGAAATGATACGAGACTTTTCAGATCATTTATATATGTTAAGAAGGAAGGTTATGATGGAAGTCCATCCAAAAAATTCATCTGAAAACTAGATTCAATGAAACTTTTCGAAATGCAAGTTTCGGTCAAAAAAACATAATATATTATACACTAGTTTATACTAGTTTCGGTCAAAAATCAAATAAAATCGGGGACTGTTCGAAATGAAATGAAACTTCACATATTATTTATATATTTTATGAGGGAAGGATATGATGGAAGTCTATGCAAAAAAGTATCTGAAAATTCGATTCTATGAAACTTTTCGAAATGCAAGTTTCGGTCAAAAATCATAGTATATTATACACTAGTTTCGGCCAAAGAAATCAAATTTAATTAGGGACTATTTGAAGTGATACGAGACTTTCCAAATCATTTATATATGTTAAGAGGGAAGGTTATGATGGAAGTCCATGCAAAAAAATCATCTGAAAACTAGATTCAATGAAACTTTTCGAAATGCACGTTTCGGTCAAAAAATCATAATATATTATACACTAGTTTATATTAGTTTCGTCAAAAATCAAATTAAATCGGGGACTGTTCGAAATGATATAAAACTTCACATATCATTTATATATTTTACGAGGGAAGGTTATGATGGAAGTCGATGCAAAAAATTATCTGAAAATTAGATTCTATGAAACTTTTCGAAACGCAAGTTTCGGTCAAAAATCATAGTAATACACTAGTTTCAGCCAAAAATATAAAATTTAGTTGGGGACTATTTGAAATAATACGAGACTTTTCAAATCATTTATATATGTTAAGAGGGAAAGTTATGATGGAAGTCCATGCAAATAAATCATCTGAAAACTAGATTCTATGAAACTTTTCGAAATGCAAGTTTCGGTCAAATAATCATAATATATTATATACTAGTTTATACTAGTTTCGGTCAAAAATCAAATAAAACCGGGGACTGTTCGAAATGAAATGAAACTTCACATATCATTTATATATTTTACGAGGGAAGGTTATGATGGGAGTCGATGCAAAAAATTATCTGAAAATTCGATTCTATGAAACATTTCGAAATGCAAGTTTCGGTCAAAAATAATAGTATATTATACACTAGTATCGGCCAAAAAAATAAAATTTATTTAGGGACTAATTGAAATGATACGAGACTTTTCAAATCATTTATATATGTTAAGAGGGAAGGTTATGAAGGAAGTCCATGCAAAAAAATCATTTGAAAACTAGATTCAATGAAACTTTTCGAAATGCACGTTTCGGTCAAAATATCATAATATATTATAGACTAGTTTATACTAGTTTCGGTCAAAATTCAAATTAAATCGGGGACTGTTCGAAATGATATGAAACTTTACATATCATTTATATATTTTACGAGGGAAGTTTTTGATGGAAGTCGATGCAAAAAATTATCTGAAAATTAGATTGTATGAAACTTTTCGAAATGCAAGTTTCGGTCAAAAACTATAGTATATTATACACTAGTTTCGGTCAAAAAAATCAAATTTAATTGGGGACTATTTGAAATGATACGAGACTTTTCAAATTATTTATATATGTTTAGAGTGGAGGTTATGATGGAAGTCCATGCAAAAAAATCATCTGAGAACTAGATTCTATGAAACGTTTCGAAATGTATGTTTCGGTCAAAAAATCATAATATATTATACACTAGTTTATACTAGTTTCGGTCAAAAATCAAATTAAATCGGGGACAGTTCGAAATGATACGACATTTCACATATCATTTATATACTTTACGAGGGAATATTATGATGAAAGTCCATGCAAAAAATCAACTGAAAATTAGATTCTATGAAACTTTTCGAAATGCATGTTTCGGTCAAAAATCATAGTATATTATACACTAGTTTCGGTCAAAAAAAATCAAATTTAACTGGGACTATTTGAAATGATACGAGACTTTTCAGATCATTTATATATGTTAAGAAGGAAGGTTATGATGGAAGTCCATCCAAAAAATTCATCTGAAAACTAGATTCAATGAAACTTTTCGAAATGCAAGTTTCGGTCAAAAAAACATAATATATTATACACTAGTTTATACTAGTTTCGGTCAAAAATCAAATAAAATCGGGGACTGTTCGAAATGAAATGAAACTTCACATATTATTTATATATTTTATGAGGGAAGGATATGATGGAAGTCGATGCAAAAAAGTATCTGAAAATTCGATTCTATGAAACTTTTCGAAATGCAAGTTTCGGTCAAAAATCATAGTATATTATACACTAGTTTCGGCCAAAGAAATCATATTTAATTAGGGACTATTTGAAGTGATACGAGACTTTCCAAATCATTTATATATGTTAAGAGGGAAGGTTATGATGGAAGTCCATGCAAAAAAATCATCTGAAAACTAGATTCAATGAAACTTTTCGAAATGCACGTTTCGGTCAAAAAATCATAATATATTATACACTAGTTTATATTAGTTTCGTCAAAAATCAAATTAAATCGGGGACTGTTCGAAATGATATAAAACTTCACATATCATTTATATATTTTACGAGGGAAGGTTATGATGGAAGTCGATGCAAAAAATTATCTGAAAATTAGATTCTATGAAACTTTTCGAAACGCAAGTTTCTGTCAAAAATCATAGTAATACACTAGTTTCAGCCAAAAATATAAAATTTAGTTGGGGACTATTTGAAATAATACGAGACTTTTCAAATCATTTATATATGTTAAGAGGGAAAGTTATGATGGAAGTCCATGCAAATAAATCATCTGAAAACTAGATTCTATGAAACTTTTCGAAATGCAAGTTTCGGTCAAATAATCATAATATATTATACACTAGTTTATACTAGTTTCGGTCAAAAATCAAATAAAACCGGGGACTGTTCGAAATGAAATGAAACTTCACATATCATTTATATATTTTACGAGGGAAGGTTATGATGGGAGTAGATGCAAAAAATTATCTGAAAATTCGATTCTATGAAACATTTCGAAATGCAAGTTTCGGTCAAAAATAATAGTATATTATACACTAGTATCGGCCAAAAAAATAAAATTTATTTAGGGACTAATTGAAATGATACGAGACTTTTCAAATCATTTATATATGTTAAGAGGGAAGGTTATGAAGGAAGTCCATGCAAAAAAATCATTTGAAAACTAGATTCAATGAAACTTTTCGAAATGCACGTTTCGGTCAAAATATCATAATATATTATAGACTAGTTTATACTAGTTTCGGTCAAAATTCAAATTAAATCGGGGACTGTTCGAAATGATATGAAACTTTACATATCATTTATATATTTTACGAGGGAAGTTTTTGATGGAAGTCGATGCAAAAAATTATCTGAAAATTAGATTGTATGAAACTTTTCGAAATGCAAGTTTCGGTCAAAAACTATAGTATATTATACACTAGTTTCGGTCAAAAAAATCAAATTTAATTGGGGACTATTTGAAATGATACGAGACTTTTCAAATTATTTATATATGTTTAGAGTGGAGGTTATGATGGAAGTCCATGCAAAAAAATCATCTGAGAACTAGATTCTATGAAACGTTTCGAAATGTAAGTTTCGGTCAAAAAATCATAATATATTATACACTAGTTTATACTAGTTTCGGTCAAAAATCAAATTAAATCGGGGACAGTTCGAAATGATACGACATTTCACATATCATTTATATACTTTACGAGGGAATATTATGATGAAAGTCCATGCAAAAAATCAACTGAAAATTTGATTCTATGAAACTTTTCGAAATGCATGTTTCGGTCAAAAATCATAGTATATTATACACTAGTTTCGGTCAAAAAAAATCAAATTTAACTGGGACTATTTGAAATGATACGAGACTTTTCAGATCATTTATATATGTTAAGAAGGAAGGTTATGATGGAAGTCCATCCAAAAAATTCATCTGAAAACTAGATTCAATGAAACTTTTCGAAATGCAAGTTTCGGTCAAAAAAACATAATATATTATACACTAGTATATACTAGTTTCGGTCAAAAATCAAATAAAATCGGGGACTGTTCGAAATGAAATGAAACTTAACATATTATTTATATTTTTTATGATGGAAGGATATGATGGAAGTCGATGCAAAAAAGTATCTGAAAATTCGATTCTATGAAACTTTTCGAAATGCAAGTTTCGGTCAAATATCATAGTATATTATACACTAGTTTCGGCCAAAGAAATCAAATTTAATTAGGGACTATTTGAAGTGATACGAGACTTTCCAAATCATTTATATATGTTAAGAGGGAAGGTTATGATGGAAGTCCATGCAAAAAAATCATCTGAAAACTAGATTCAATGAAACTTTTCGAAATGCACGTTTCGGTCAAAAAATCATAATATATTATACACTAGTTTATATTAGTTTCGTCAAAAATCAAATTAAATCGGGGACTGTTCGAAATGATATAAAACTTCACATATCATTTATATATTTTACGAGGGAAGGTTATGATGGAAGTCGATGCAAAAAATTATCTGAAAATTAGATTCTATGAAACTTTTCGAAACGCAAGTTTCGGTCAAAAATCATAGTAATACACTAGTTTCAGCCAAAAATATAAAATTTAGTTGGGGACTATTTGAAATAATACGAGACTTTTCAAATCATTTATATATGTTAAGAGGGAAAGTTATGATGGAAGTCCATGCAAATAAATCATCTGAAAACTAGATTCTATGAAACTTTTCGAAATGCAAGTTTCGGTCAAATAATCGTAATATATTATACACTAGTTTATACTAGTTTCGGTCAAAAATCAAATAAAACCGGGGACTGTTCGAAATGAAATGAAACTTCACATATCATTTATATATTTTACGAGGGAAGGTTATGATGGGAGTCGATGCAAAAAATTATCTGAAAATTCGATTCTATGAAACATTTCGAAATGCAAGTTTCGGTCAAAAATAATAGTATATTATACACTAGTATCGGCCAAAAAAATAAAATTTATTTAGGGACTAATTGAAATGATACGAGACTTTTCAAATCATTTATATATGTTAAGAGGGAAGGTTATGAAGGAAGTCCATGCAAAAAAATCATTTGAAAACTAGATTCAATGAAACTTTTCGAAATGCACGTTTCGGTCAAAATATCATAATATATTATAGACTAGTTTATACTAGTTTCGGTCAAAATTCAAATTAAATCGGGGACTGTTCGAAATGATATGAAACTTTACATATCATTTATATATTTTACGAGGGAAGTTTTTGATGGAAGTCGATGCAAAAAATTATCTGAAAATTAGATTGTATGAAACTTTTCGAAATGCAAGTTTCGGTCAAAAACTATAGTATATTATACACTAGTTTCGGTCAAAAAAATCAAATTTAATTGGGGACTATTTGAAATGATACGAGACTTTTCAAATTATTTATATATGTTTAGAGTGGAGGTTATGATGGAAGTCCATGCAAAAAAATCATCTGAGAACTAGATTCTATGAAACGTTTCGAAATGTAAGTTTCGGTCAAAAAATCATAATATATTATACACTAGTTTATACTAGTTTCGGTCAAAAATCAAATTAAATCGGGGACAGTTCGAAATGATACGACATTTCACATATCATTTATATACTTTACGAGGGAATATTATGATGAAAGTCCATGCAAAAAATCAACTGAAAATTAGATTCTATGAAACTTTTCGAAATGCATGTTTCGGTCAAAAATCATAGTATATTATACACTAGTTTCGGTCAAAAAAAATCAAATTTAACTGGGACTATTTGAAATGATACGAGACTTTTCAGATCATTTATATATGTTAAGAGGGAAGGTTATGATGGAAGTCCATCCAAAAAATTCATCTGAAAACTAGATTCAATGAAACTTTTCGAAATGCAAGTTTCGGTCAAAAAAACATAATATATTATACACTAGTTTATACTAGTTTCGGTCAAAAATCAAATTAAATCAGGGATTGTTCGAAATGATATGAAACTTCACATATCATTTATATATTTTACGAGGCAAGGTTATGATGGAAGTCGATTAAAAAACTTATCTGAAAATTAGATTCTATGAAACTTTTCGAAATGCAAGTTTCGGTCAAAAATCATATTAATACATTAGTTTCAGCCCAAAATATAAAATTTAATTCGGGATTATTTGAAATGATACGAGACTTTTCAAATCATTTATATATGTTAAGAGGGAAAGTTATGATGGAAGTCCATGCAAAAAAATCATCTGAAAACTAGAATCTATGAAACTTTTCGAAATGCAAGTTTCGATCAAATAATTATAATATATTATACACTAGTTTATACTAGTTTCGGTCAAAAATCAAATTAAATCGGGGACAGTTCGAAATGATACGACATTTCACATATCATTTATATACATTACGAGGGAATATTAAGATGAAAGTCCATGCAAAAAATCAACTGAAAATTAGATTCTATGAAACTTTTCGAAATGCATGTTTCGGTCAAAAATCATAGTATATTATACACTAGTTTCGGTAAAAAAAAATCAAATTTAACTGGGACTATTTGAAATGATACGAGACTTTTCAGATCATTTATATATGTTAAGAGGGAAGGTTATGATGGAAGTCCATCCAAAAAATTCATCTGAAAACTAGATTCAATGAAACTTTTCGAAATGCAAGTTTCGGTCAAAAAATCATAATATATTATACACTAGTTTATACTAGTTTCGGTCAAAAATCAAATTAAATCAGGGACTGTTCGAAATGATATGAAACTTCACATATCATTTATATATTTTACGAGGGAAGGTTATGTTGGAAGTCGATGAAAAAACTTATCTGAAAATTAGATTCTATGAAACTTTTCGAAACGCAAGTTTCGGTCAAAAATCATAGTAATACACTAGTTTCAGCCAAAAATATAAAATTTAGTAGGGAACTATTTGAAATAATACGAGACTTTTCAAATCATTTATATATGTTAAGAGGGAAAGTTATGATGGAAGTCCATGCAAAAAAATCATCTGAAAACTAGATTTTATGAAACTTTTTGAAATGCAAGTTTCGATCAAATAATCATAATATATTATACACTAGTTTATACTAGTTTCGGTCAAAAATCAAATAAAACCGGGGACTGTTCGAAATGAAATGAAACTTCACATATCATTTATATATTTTACGAGGGAAGGTTATGATGGGAGTCGATGCAAAAAATTATCTGAAAATTCGATTCTATGAAACATTTCGAAATGTAAGTTTCGGTCAAAAATCATAGTATATTATACACTAGTTTCGGCCAAAAAAATCAAATTTATTTAGGGACTAATTGAAATGATACGAGACTTTTCAAATCATTTATGTATGTTAAGAGGGAAGGTTATGAAGGAAGTCCATGCAAAAAAATCATCTGAAAACTAGATTCAATGAAACTTTTCAAAATGCACGTTTCGGTCAAAAAATCATAATATATTATACACTAGTTTATATTAGTTTCGTCAAAAATCAAATTAAATCGGGGACTGTTCGAAATGATATAAAACTTCACATATCATTTATATATTTTACGAGGGAAGTTTTTGATGGAAGTCGATGCAAAAAATTATCTGAAAATTAGATTCTATGAAACTTTTCGAAATGCAAGTTTCGGTCAAAAATTATAGTATATTATACACTAGTTTCGGTCAAAAAAATCAAATTTAATTGGGGACTATTTGAAATGATACGAGACTTTTCAAATCATTTATATATGTTAAGAGGGAAGGTTATGATGGAAGTCCATGCAAAAAAATCATCTGAGAACTATATTCTATGAAACTTTTCGAAATGCAAGTTTCGGTCAAAAAATAATAATATATTATACACTAGTTTATACTAGTTTCGGTCAAAAATCGAATTAAATCGGGGACAGTTCGAAATGATACGACATTTCACATATCATTTATATACATTACGAGGGAATATTATGATGAAAGTCCATGCAAAAAATCAACTGAAAATTAGATTCTCTGAAACTTTTCGAAATGCATGTTTCGGTCAAAAATCATAGTATATTATACACTAGTTTCGGTAAAAAAAAATCAAATTTAACCGGGACTATTTGAAATGATACGAGACTTTTCAGATCATTTATATATGTTAGGAAGGAAGGTTATGATGGAAGTCCATCCAAAAAATTCATCTGAAAACTAGATTCAATGAAACTTTTCGAAATGCAAGTTTCGGTCAAAAAAACATAATATATTATACACTAGTTTATACTAGTTTCGGTCAAAAATCAAATAAAATCGGGGACTATTCGAAATGAAATGAAACTTCACTTATTATTTATATATTTTATGAGGGAAGGATATGATGGAAGTCGATGCAAAAAATTATCTGAAAATTCGATTCTATGAAACTTTTCGAAATGCAAGTTTCGGTCAAAAATCATAGTATATTATACACTAGTTTCGGCCAAAAAAATCAAATTTAATTAGGGACTATTTGAAGTAATACGAGACTTTCCAAATCATTTATATATGTTAAGAGGGAAGGTTATGATGGAAGTCCATGCAAAGAAAATCATCTGAAAACTAGATTCAATGAAACTTTTCGAAATGCACGTTTCGGTCAAAAAATCATAATATATTATACACTAGTTTATATTAGTTTCGTCAAAAATCAAATTAAATCGGGGACTGTTCGAAATGATATAAAACTTCACATATCATTTATATATTTTACGAGGGAAGGTTATGATGGAAGTCGATGCAAAAAATTATCTGAAAATTAGATTCTATGAAACTTTTCGAAATGCAAGTTTCGGTCAAAAATTATAGTATATTATACACTAGTTTTGGTCAAAAAAATCAAATTTAATTGGGGACTATTTGAAATGATACGAGACTTTTCAAATCATTTATATATGTTAAGAGGGAAGGTTATGATGGAAGTCCATGCAAAAAAATCATCTGAGAACTATATTCTATGAAACTTTTCGAAATGCAAGTTTCGGTCAAAAAATAATAATATATTATACACTAGTTTATACTAGTTTCGGTCAAAAATCGAATTAAATCGGGGACAGTTCGAAATGATACGACATTTCACATATCATTTATATACATTACGAGGGAATATTATGATGAAAGTCCATGCAAAAAATCAACTGAAAATTAGATTCTATGAAACTTTTTGAAATGCATGTTTCGGTCAAAAATCATAGTATATTATACACTAGTTTCGGTAAAAAAAATCAAATTTAACTGGGACTATTTGAAATGATACGAGACTTTTCAGATCATTTATATATGTTAAGAGGGAAGGTTATGATGGAAGTCCATCCATAAAATTCATCTGAAAACTAGATTATATGAAACTTTTCGAAATGCATGTTTCGGTCAAAAAATCATAATATATTATACACTAGTATATACTAGTTTCGGTCTAAAATCAAATTAAATCAGGGACTGTTCGAAATGATATGAAACTTCACATATCATTTATATATTTTACGAGGCAAGGTTATGATGGAAGTCGATTAAAAAACTTATCTGAAAATTAGATTCTATGAAACTTTTCGAAATGCAAGTTTCGGTCAAAAATCATATTAATACATTAGTTTCAGCCCAAAATATAAAATTTAATTCGGGATTATTTGAAATGATACGAGACTTTTCAAATCATTTATATATGTTAAGAGGGAAAGTTATGATGGAAGTCCATGCAAAAAAATCATCTGAAAACTAGATTCTATGAAACTTTTCGAAATGCAAGTTTCGATCAAATAATTATAATATATTATACACTAGTTTATACTAGTTTCGGTCAAAAATTAAATTAAATCGGGGACAGTTCGAAATGATACGACAATTCACATATCATTTATATACATTACGAGGGAATATTATGATGAAAGTCCATGCAAAAAATCAACTGAAAATTAGATTCTATGAAACTTTTCGAAATGCATGTTTCGGTCAAAAATCATAATATATTATACACTAGTTTCGGTAAAAAAAAATCAAATTTAACTAGGACTATTTAAAATGATACGAGACTTTTCAGATCATTTATATATGTTAAGAGGGAAGGTTATGATGGAAGTCCATCCAAAAAATTCATCTGAAAACTAGATTCAATGAAACTTTTCGAAATGCAAGTTTCGGTCAAAAAATCATAATATATTATACACTAGTTTATACTAGTTTCGGTCTAAAATCAAATTAAATCAGGGACTGTTCGAAATGATATGAAACTTATCATATCATTTATATATTTTACGAGGCAAGGTTATGATGGAAGTCGATTAAAAAACTTATCTGAAAATTAGATTCTATGAAACTTTTCGAAATGCATGTTTCGGTCAAAAATCATAGTATATTATACACTTGTTTCGGTCAAAAAAAATCAAAGTTAACTGGGACTATTTGAAATGATACGAGACTTTTCAGATCATTTATATATGTTAAGAGGGAAGGTTATGATGGAAGTCCATCCAAAAAATTCATCTGAAAACTATATTCAATGAAACTTTTCGAAATGCAAGTTTCGGTCAAAAAATCATAATATATTATACACTAGTTTATACTAGTTTTGGTCTAAAATCAAATTAAATCAGGGACTGTTCGAAATGATATGAAACTTCACATATCATTTATATATTTTACGAGGGAAGGTTATGATGGAAGTCGATGAAAAAACTTATCTGAAAATTAGATTCTATGAAACTTTTCGAAACGCAAGTTTCGGTCAAAAATCATAGTAATACACTAGTTTCAGCCAAAAATATAAAATTTAGTTGGGGACTATTTGAAATAATACGAGACTTTTCAAATCATTTATATATGTTAAGAGGGAAAGTTATGATGGAAGTCCATGCAAAAAAATCATCTGAAAACTAGATTCTATGAAAATTTTCGAAATGCAAGTTTCGATCAAATAATCATAATATATTATACACTAGTTTATACTAGTTTCGGTCAAAAATCAAATAAAACCGGGGACTGTTCGAAATGAAATGAAACTTCACATATCATTTATATATTTTACGAGGGAAGGTTATGATGGGAGTCGATGCAAAAAATTATCTGAAAATTCGATTCTATGAAACATTTCGAAATGCAAGTTTCAGTCAAAAATCATAGTATATTATACACTAGTATCGGCCAAAAAAATAAAATTTATTTAGGGACTAATTGAAATGATACGAGACTTTTCAAATCATTTATATATGTTAAGAGGGAAGGTTATGAAGGAAGTCCATGCAAAAAAATCATTTGAAAACTAGATTCAATGAAACTTTTCGAAATGCACGTTTCGGTCAAAATATCATAATATATTATAGACTAGTTTATACTAGTTTCGGTCAAAAATCAAATTAAATCGGGGACTGTTCGAAATGATATTTAACTTTACATATCATTTATATATTTTACGAGGGAAGTTTTTGATGGAAGTCGATGCAAAAAATTATCTGAAAATTAGATTGTATGAAACTTTTCGAAATGCAAGTTTCGGTCAAAAACTATAGTATATTATACACTAGTTTCGGTCAAAAAAATCAAATTTAATTGGGCACTATTTGAAATGATACGATACTTTTCAAATTATTTATATATGTTTAGAGTGGAGGTTATGATGGAAGTCCATGCAAAAAAATCATCTGAGAACTAGATTCTATGAAATGTTTCGAAATGTAAGTTTCGGTCAAAAAATCATAATATATTATACACTAGTTTATACTAGTTTCGGTCAAAAATAAAATTAAATCGGGAACAGTTCGAAATGATACGACATTTCACATATCATTTATATACTTTACGAGGGAATATTATGATGAAAGTCCATGCAAAAAATCAACTGAAAATTAGATTCTCTGAGACTTTTCGAAATGCATGTTTCGGTCAAAAATCATAGTATATTATACACTAGTTTCGGTCAAAAAAAAATCAAATTTAACTGGGACTATTTGAAATGATACGAGACTTTTCAGATCATTTATATATGTTAAGAAGGAAGGTTATGATGGAAGTCCATCCAAAAAATTCATCTGAAAACTAGATTCAATGAAACTTTTCGAAATGCAAGTTTCGGTCAAAAAAACATAATATATTATACACTAGTTTATTCTAGTTTCGGTCAAAAATCAAATAAAATCGGGGACTGTTCGAAATGAAATGAAACTTCACATATTATTTATATATTTTATGAGGGAAGGATATGATGGAAGTCGATGCAAAATATTATCTGAAAATTCGATTCTATGAAACTTTTCGAAATGCAAGTTTCGGTCAAAAATCATAGTATATTATACACTAGTTTCGGCCAAAAAAATCAAATTTAATTAGGGACTATTTAAAGTGATACGAGACTTTCCAAATCATTTATATATGTTAAGAGGGAAGGTTATGATGGAAGTCCATGCAAAAAAATCATCTGAAAACTAGATTCAATGAAACTTTTCAAAATGCACGTTTCGGTCAAAAAATCATAATATATTATACACTAGTTTATATTAGTTTCGTCAAAAATCAAATTAAATCGGGGACTGTTCGAAATGATATAAAACTTCACATATCATTTATATATTTTACGAGGAAAGGTTATGATGGAATTCGATGCAAAAAATTATCTGAAAATTAGATTCTATGAAACTTTTCGAAATGCAAGTTTCGGTCAAAAATTATAGTATATTATACACTAGTTTCGGTCAAAAAAATCAAATTTAATTGGGGACTATTTGAAATGATACGAGACTTTTCAAATCATTTATATATGTTAAGAGGGAAGGTTATGATGGAAGTCCATGCAAAAAAATCATCTGAGAACTATATTCTATGAAACTTTTCGAAATGCAAGTTCCTGTCAAAAAATCATAATATATTATACACTAGTTTATACTAGTTTCGGTCAAAAATCAAATTAAATCGGGGACAGTTCGAAATGATACGACATTTCACATATCATTTATATACATTACGAGGGAATATTATGATGAAAGTCCATGCAAAAAATCAACTGAAAATTAGATTCTATGAAACTTTTCGAAATGCATGTTTCGGTCAAAAATCATAGTATATTATTCACTAGTTTCGGTAAAAAAAATCAAATTTAACTGGGACTATTTGAAATGATACGAGACTTTTCAGATCATTTATATATGTTAAGAGGGAAGGTTATGATGGAAGTCCATCCAAAAAATTCATCTGAAAACTAGATTATATGAAACTTTTCGAAATGCAAGTTTCGGTCAAAAAATCATAATATATTATACACTAGTTTCGGTAAAAAAAAATCAAATTTAACTAGGACTATTTGAAATGATACGAGACTTTTCAGATCATTTATATATGTTAAGAGGGAAGGTTATGATGGAAGTCCATCCAAAAAATTCATCTGAAAACTAGATTCAATGAAACTTTTCGAAATGCAAGTTTCGGTCAAAAATCATAATATATTATACACTAGTTTATACTAGTTTCGGTCTAAAATCAAATTAAATCAGGGACTGTTCGAAATGATATGAAACTTCACATATCATTTATATATTTTACGAGGCAAGGTTATGATGAAAGTCGATTAAAAAACTTATCTGAAAATTAGATTCTATGAAACTTTTCGAAATGCATGTTTCGGTCAAAAATCATAGTATATTATACACTTGTTTCGGTCAAAAAAATTCAAATTTAACTGGGACTATTTGAAATGATACGAGACTTTTCAGATCATTTATATATGTTAAGAGGGAAGGTTATGATGGAAGTCCATCCAAAAAATTCATCTGAAAACTATATTCAATGAAACTTTTCGAAATGCAAGTTTCGGTCAAAAAATCATAATATATTATACACTAGTTTATACTAGTTTTGGTCTAAAATCAAATTAAATCAGGGACTGTTCGAAATGATATGAAACTTCACATATCATTTATATATTTTACGAGGGAAGGTTATGATGGAAGTCGATGAAAAAACTTATCTGAAAATTAGATTCTATGAAACTTTTCGAAACGCAAGTTTCGGTCAAAAATCATAGTAATACACTAGTTTCAGCCAAAAATATAAAATTTAGTTGGGGACTATTTGAAATAATACGAGACTTTTCAAATCATTTATATATGTTAAGAGGGAAAGTTATGATGGAAGTCCATGCAAAAAAATCATCTGAAAACTAGATTCTATGAAAATTTTAGAAATGCAAGTTTCGATCAAATAATCATAATATATTATACACTAGTTTATACTAGTTTCGGTCAAAAATCAAATAAAACCGGGGACTGTTCGAAATGAAATGAAACTTCACATATCATTTATATATTTTACGAGGGAAGGTTATGATGGGAGTCGATGCAAAAAATTATCTGAAAATTCGATTCTATGAAACATTTCGAAATGCAAGTTTCGGTCAAAAATCATAGTATATTATACACTAGTATCGGCCAAAAAAATAAAATTTATTTAGGGACTAATTGAAATGATACGAGACTTTTCAAATCATTTATATATGTTAAGAGGGAAGGTTATGAAGGAAGTCCATGCAAAAAAATCATTTGAAAACTAGATTCAATGACACTTTTCGAAATGCACGTTTCGGTCAAAATATCATAATATATTATAGACTAGTTTATACTAGTTTCGGTCAAAAATCAAATTAAATCGGGGACTGTTCGAAATGATATGAAACTTTACATATCATTTATATATTTTACGAGGGAAGTTTTTGATGGAAGTCGATGCAAAAAATTATCTGAAAATTAGATTGTATGAAACTTTTCGAAATGCAAGTTTCGGTCAAAAACTATAGTATATTATACACTAGTTTCGGTCAAAAAAATCAAATTTAATTGGGCACTATTTGAAATGATACGATACTTTTCAAATTATTTATATATGTTTAGAGTGGAGGTTATGATGGAAGTCCATGCAAAAAAATCATCTGAGAACTAGATTCTATGAAATGTTTCGAAATGTAAGTTTCGGTCAAAAAATCATAATATATTATACACTAGTTTATACTAGTTTCGGTCAAAAATAAAATTAAATCGGGAACAGTTCGAAATGATACGACAGTTCACATATCATTTATATACTTTACGAGGGAATATTATGATGAAAGTCCATGCAAAAAATCAACTGAAAATTAGATTCTCTGAGACTTTTCGAAATGCATGTTTCGGTCAAAAATCATAGTATATTATACACTAGTTTCGGTCAAAAAAAATCAAATTTAACTGGGACTATTTGAAATGATACGAGACTTTTCAGATCATTTATATATGTTAAGAAGGAAGGTTATGATGGAAGTCCATCCAAAAAATTCATCTGAAAACTAGATTCAATGAAACTTTTCGAAATGCAAGTTTCGGTCAAAAAAACATAATATATTATACACTAGTTTATTCTAGTTTCGGTCAAAAATAAAATAAAATCGGGGACTGTTCGAAATGAAATGAAACTTCACATATTATTTATATATTTTATGAGGGAAGGATATGATGGAAGTCGATGCAAAAAATTATCTGAAAATTCGATTCTATGAAACTTTTCGAAATGCAAGTTTCGGTCAAAAATCATAGTATATTATACACTAGTTTCGGCCAAAAAAATCAAATTTAATTAGGGACTATTTGAAGTGATACGAGACTTTCCAAATCATTTATATATGTTAAGAGGGAAGGTTATGATGGAAGTCCATGCAAAAAAATCATCTGAAAACTAGATTCAATGAAACTTTTCGAAATGCACGTTTCGGTCAAAAAATCATAATATATTATACACTAGTTTATATTAGTTTCGTCAAAAATCAAATTAAATCGGGGACTGTTCGAAATGATATAAACTTCACATATCATTTATATATGTTACGAGGAAAGGTTATGATGGAAGTCGATGCAAAAAATTATCTGAAAATTAGATTCTATGAAACTTTTCGAAATGCAAGTTTCGGTAAAAAATTATAGTATATTATACACTAGTTTCGGTCAAAAAAATCAAATTTAATTGGGGACTATTTGAAATGATACGAGACTTTTCAAATCATTTATATATGTTAAGAGGGAAGGTTTTGATGGAAGTCCATGCAAAAAAATCATTTGAGAACTATATTCTATGAAACTTTTCGAAATGCAAGTTCCGGTCAAAAAATCATAATATATTATACACTAGTTTATACTAGTTTCGGTCAAAAATAAAATTAAATCGGGGACAGTTCGAAATGATACGACATTTCACATATCATTTATATACATTACGAGGGAATATTATGATGAAAGTCCATGCAAAAAATCAACTGAAAATTAGATTCTATGAAACTTTTCGAAATGCATGTTTCGGTCAAAAATCATAGTATATTATTCACTAGTTTCGGTAAAAAAAATCAAATTTAACTGGGACTATTTGAAATGATACGAGACTTTTCAGATCATTTATATATGTTAAGAGGGAAGGTTATGATGGAAGTCCATCCAAAAAATTCATCTGAAAACTAGATTATATGAAACTTTTTGAAATGCATGTTTCGGTCAAAAAATCATAATATATTATACACTAGTTTATACTAGTTTCGGTCTAAAATCAAATTAAATCAGGGACTGTTCAAAATGATATGAAACATCACATATCATTTATATATTTTACGAGGCAAGGTTATGATGGAAGTCGATTAAAAAACTTATCTGAAAATTAGATTCTATGAAACTTTTCGAAATGCAAGTTTCGGTCAAAAATCATATTAATACATTAGTTTCAGCCCAAAATATAAAATTTAATTCTGGATTATTTGAAATTATACGAGACTTTTCAAATCATTTATATATGTTAAGAGGGAAAGTTATGATGGAAGTCCATGCAAAAAAATCATCTGAAAACTAGATTCTATGAAACTTTTCGAAATGCAAGTTTCGATCAAATAATTATAATATATTATACACTAGTTTATACTAGTTTCGGTCAAAAATTAAATTAAATCGGGGACAGTTCGAAATGATACGACATTTCACATATCATTTATATACATTACGAGGGAATATTATGATGAAAGTCCATGCAAAAAATCAACTGAAAATAAGATTCTATGAAACTTTTCAAAATGCATGTTTCGGTCAAAAATCATAGTATATTATACACTAGTTTCGGTAAAAAAAAATCAAATTTAACTGGGACTATTTGAAATGATACGAGACTTTTCAGATCATTTAAATATGTTAAGAGGGAAGGTTATGATGGAAGTCCATCCAAAAAATTCATCTGAAAACTAGATTCAATGAAAATTTTCGAAATGCAAGTTTCGGTCAAAAAATCATAATATATTATACACTAGTTTATACTAGTTTCGGTCTAAAATCAAATTAAATCAGGGACTGTTCGAAATGATATGAAACTTCACATATCATTTATATATTTTACGAGGCAAGGTTATGATGGAAGTCGATTAAAAAACTTATCTGAAAATTAGATTCTATGAAACTATTCGAAATGCATGTTTCGGTCAAAAATCATAGTATATTATACACTTGTTTCGGTCAAAAAAAATCAAATTTAACTGGGACTATTTGAAATGATACGAGACTTTTCAGATCATTTATATATGTTAAGAGGGAAGGTTATGATGGAAGTCCATCCAAAAAATTCATTTGAAAACTATATTCAATGAAACTTTTCGAAATGCAAGTTTCGGTCAAAAAATCATAATATATTATACACTAGTTTATACTAGTTTTGGTCTAAAATCAAATTAAATCAGGGACTGTTCGAAATGATATGAAACTTCACATATCATTTATATATTTTACGAGGGAAGGTTATGATGGAAGTCGATGAAAAAACTTATCTGAAAATTAGATTCTATGAAACTTTTCGAAACGCAAGTTTCGGTCAAAAATCATAGTAATACACTAGTTTCAGCCAAAAATATAAAATTTAGTTGGGGACTATTTGAAATAATACGAGACTTTTCAAATCATTTATATATGTTAAGAGGGAAAGTTATGATGGAAGTCCATGCAAAAAAATCATCTGAAAACTAGATTCTATGAAACTTTTCGAAATGCAAGTTTCGATCAAATAATCATAATATATTATACACTAGTTTATACTAGTTTCGGTCAAAAATCAAATAAAACCGGGGACTGTTCGAAATGAAATGAAACTTCACATATCATTTATATATTTTACGAGGGAAGGTTATGATGGGAGTCGATGCAAAAAATTATCTGAAAATTCGATTCTATGAAACATTTCGAAATGCAAGTTTCGGTCAAAAATCATTGTATTATATACACTAGTATCGGCCAAAAAAATAAAATTTATTTAGGGACTAATTGAAATGATACGAGACTTTTCAAATCATTTATATATGTTAAGAGGGAAGGTTATGAAGGAAGTCCATGCAAAAAAATCATTTGAAAACTAGATTCAATGAAACTTTTTGAAATGCACGTTTCGGTCAAAATATCATAATATATTATAGACTATTTTATACTAGTTTCGG
The DNA here is from genome assembly GCA_963966055.1 of Lathyrus aphaca. NCBI lineage: Eukaryota > Viridiplantae > Streptophyta > Magnoliopsida > Fabales > Fabaceae > Lathyrus > Lathyrus aphaca. The sequence continues at coordinate 502,286,773 of OZ014525.1, forward strand.
TCAAAAATCAAATTAAATCGGGGACTGTTCGAAATGATATGAAACTTTACATATCATTTATATATTTTACGAGGGAAGTTTTTGATGGAAGTCGATGCAAAAAATTATCTGAAAATTAGATTGTATGAAACTTTTCGAAATGCAAGTTTCGGTCAAAAACTATAGTATATTATACACTAGTTTCGGTCAAAAAAATCAAATTTAATTGGGCACTATTTGAAATGATACGAGACTTTTCAAATTATTTATATATGTTTAGAGTGGAGGTTATGATGGAAGTCCATGCAAAAAAATCATCTGAGAACTAGATTCTATGAAACGTTTCGAAATGTAAGTTTCGGTCAAAAAATCATAATATATTATACACTAGTTTATACTAGTTTCGGTCAAAAATCAAATTAAATCGGGAACAGTTCGAAATGATACGACATTTCACATATCATTTATATACTTTACGAGGGAATATTATGATGAAAGTCCATGCAAAAAATCAACTGAAAATTAGATTCTCTGAGACTTTTCGAAATGCATGTTTCGGTCAAAAATCATAGTATATTATACACTAGTTTCGGTCAAAAAAAATCAAATTTAACTGGGACTATTTGAAATGATACGAGACTTTTCAGATCATTTATATATGTTAAGAAGGAAGGTTATGATGGAAGTCCATCCAAAAAATTCATCTGAAAACTAGATTCAATGAAACTTTTCGAAATTCAAGTTTCGGTCAAAAAAACATAATATATTATACACTAGTTTATTCTAGTTTCGGTCAAAAATCAAATAAAATCGGGGACTGTTCGAAATGAAATGAAACTTCACATATTATTTATATATTTTATGAGGGAAGGATATGATGGAAGTCGATGCAAAAAATTATCTGAAAATTCGATTCTATGAAACTTTTCGAAATGCAAGTTTCGGTCAAAAATCATAGTATATTATACACTAGTTTCGGCCAAAAAAATCAAATTTAATTAGGGACTATTTGAAGTGATACGAGACTTTCCAAATCATTTATATTTGTTAAGAGGGAAGGTTATGATGGAAGTCCATGCAAAAAAATCATCTGAAAACTAGATTCAATGAAACTTTTTGAAATGCACGTTTCGGTCAAAAAATCATAATATATTATACACTAGTTTATATTAGTTTCGTCAAAAATCAAATTAAATCGGGGACTGTTCGAAATGATATAAAACATCACATATCATTTATATATTTTACGAGGGAAGGTTATGATGGAAGTCGAAGCAAAAAATTATCTGAAAATTAGATTCTATGAAACTTTTCGAAATGCAAGTTTCGGTCAAAAATTATAGTATATTATACACTAGTTTCGGTCAAAAAAATCAAATTTAATTGGGGACTATTTGAAATGATACGAGACTTTTCAAATCATTTATATATGTTAAGAGGGAAGGTTTTGATGGAAGTCCATGCAAAAAAATCATCTGAGAACTATATTCTATGAAACTTTTCGAAATGCAAGTTCCGGTCAAAAAATCATAATATATTATACACTAGTTTATACTAGTTTCGGTCAAAAATAAAATTAAATCGGGGACAGTTCGAAATGATACGACATTTCACATATCATTTATATACATTACGAGGGAATATTATGATGAAAGTCCATGCAAAAAATCAACTGAAAATTAGATTCTATGAAACTTTTCGAAATGCATGTTTCGGTCAAAAATCATAGTATATTATACACTAGTTTCGGTAAAAAAAATCAAATTTAACTGGGACTCTTTGAAATGATACGAGACTTTTCAGATCATTTATATATGTTAAGAGGGAAGGTTATGATGGAAGTCCATCCAAAAAATTCATCTGAAAACTAGATTCAATGAAACTTTTCGAAATGCAAGTTTCGGTCAAAAAATCATAATATATTATACACTAGTTTATACTAGTTTCGGTCTAAAATCAAATTAAATCAGGGACTGTTCGAAATAATATGAAACTTCACATATCATTTATATATTTTACGAGGCAAGGTTATGATGGAAGTCGATTAAAAAACTTATCTGAAAATTAGATTCTATGAAACTTTTCGAAATGCAAGTTTCGGTCAAAAATCATATTAATACATTAGTTTCAGCCCAAAATATAAAATTTAATTCGGGATTATTTGAAATGATACGAGACTTTTCAAATCATTTATATATGTTAAGAGGGAAAGTTATGATGGAAGTCCATGCAAAAAAATCATCTGAAAACTAGATTCTATGAAACTTTTCGAAATGCAAGTTTCGATCAAATAATTATAATATATTATACACTAGTTTATACTAGTTTCGGTCAAAAATCAAATTAAATCGGGGACAGTTCGAAATGATACAACATTTCACATATCATTTATATACATTACGAGGGAATATTATGATGAAAGTCCATGCAAAAAATCAACTGAAAATTAGATTCTATGAAACTTTTCGAAATGCATGTTTCGGTCAAAAATCATAGTATATTATACACTAGTTTCGGTAAAAAAAATCAAATTTAACTGGGACTATTTGAAATGATACGAGACTTTTCAGATCATTTATATATGTTAAGAGGGAAGGTTATGATGGAAGTCCATCCAAAAAATTCATCTGAAAACTAGATTCAATGAAACTTTTCGAAATGCAAGTTTCGGTCAAAAAATCATAATATATTATACACTAGTTTATACTAGTTTCGGTCTAAAATCAAATTAAATCAGGGACTGTTCGAATTGATATGAAACTTCACATATCATTTATATATTTTACGAGGCAAGGTTATGATGGAAGTCGATTAAAAAACTTATCTGAAAATTAGATTCTATGAAACTTTTCGAAATGCAAGTTTCGGTCAAAAATCATATTAATACATTAGTTTCAGCCCAAAATATAAAATTTAATTCGGGATTATTTGAAATGATACGAGACTTTTCAAATCATTTATATATGTTAAGAGGGAAAGTTATGATGGAAGTCCATGCAAAAAAATCATCTGAAAACTAGATTCTATGAAACTTTTCGAAATGCAAGTTTCGATCAAATAATTATAATATATTATACACTAGTTTATACTAGTTTCGGTCAAAAATCAAATTAAATCGGGGACAGTTCGAAATGATACAACATTTCACATATCATTTATATACATTACGAGGGAATATTATGATGAAAGTCCATGCAAAAAATCAACTGAAAATTAGATTCTATGAAACTTTTCGAAATGCATGTTTCGGTCAAAAATCATAGTATATTATACACTAGTTTCGGTAAAAAAAATCAAATTTAACTGGGACTATTTGAAATGATACGAGACTTTTCAGATCATTTATATATGTTAAGAGGGAAGGTTATGATGGAAGTCCATCCAAAAAATTCATCTAAAAACTAGATTCAATGAAACTTTTCGAAATGCAAGTTTCGGTCAAAAAATCATAATATATTATACACTAGTTTATACTAGTTTCGGTCTAAAATCAAATTAAATCAGGGACTGTTCGAAATGATATGAAACTTCACATATCATTTATATATTTTACGAGGCAAGGTTATGATGGAAGTCGATTAAAAAACTTATCTGAAAATTAGATTCTATGAAACTTTTCGAAATGCAAGTTTCGGTCAAAAATCATATTAATACATTAGTTTCAGCCCAAAATATAAAATTTAATTCGGGATTATTTGAAATGATACGAGACTTTTCAAATCATTTATATATGTTAAGAGGGAAAGTTATGATGGAAGTCCATGCAAAAAAATCATCTGAAAACTAGATTCTATGAAACTTTTCGAAATGCAAGTTTCGATCAAATAATTATAATATATTATACACTAGTTTATACTAGTTTCGGTCAAAAATCAAATTAAATCGGGGACAGTTCGAAATGATACGACATTTCACATATCATTTATATACATTACGAGGGAATATTATGATGAAAGTCCATGCAAAAAATCAACTGAAAATTAGATTCTATGAAACTTTTCGAAATGCAAGTTTCGGTCAAAAATCATAGTATATTATACACTAGTTTTGGCCAAAAAAATCAAATTTATTTAGGGACTATTTGAAATGATACGAGACTTTTCAAATCATTTATATATGTTAAGAGGGAAGGTTATGATGGAAGTCCATGCAAAAAAATCATCTGAAAACTAGATTCAATGAAACTTTTCGAAATGCAAGTTTCGGTCAAAATATCATAATATATTATAGACTAATTTATACTAGTTTCGGTCAAAAATCAAATTAAATCGAGGACTGTTCGAAATGATATGAAACTTTACATATCATTTATATATTTTACGAGAGAAGGTTATGATGGAAGTCGATGCAAAAAATTATCTGAAAATTAGATTCTATGAAACTTTTCGAAATGCAAGTTTCCGTCAAAAATTATAGTATATTATACACTAGTTTCGATCAAAAAAATCAAATTTAATTGGGGACTATTTGAAATGATACGAGACTTTTCAAATCATTTATATATGTTTAGAGGGGAGGTTATGATGGAAGTCCATGCAAAAAAATCATCTGAGAACTAGATTCTATGATACGTTTCGAAATGCAAGTTTCGGTCAAAAAATCATAATATATTATACACTAGTTTATACTAGTTTCGGTCAAAAATCAAATAAAATCGGGGACTATTCGAAATGAAATGAAACTTCACATATCATTTATATATTTTACAAGGGAAGGTTATGATGGAAGTCGATGCAAAAAATTATATGAAAATTAGATTCTATGAAACTTTTCGAAATGCAAGTTTTGGGCAAAAATCATAGTATATTATACACTAGTTTCGGCCAAAAAAATAAAATTTAATTGGGGACTATTTGAAATGATACGAGACTTTTCAAATCATTTATATATGTTAAGAGGGAAGGTTATGATGGAAGTCCATGCAAAAAAATCATCTGAAAACTAGATTCAATGAAACTTTTCGAAATGCACGTTTCGGTCAAAAACTCATAATATATTATAGACTAGTTTATACTAGTTTCGGTCAAAAAATATATTAAATCGGGGACTGTTCGAAATGATATGAAACTTCAAATATCATTTATATATTTTACGAGGGAAGGTTATGATGGAAGTCGATGCAAAAAATTATCTGAAAATTAGATTTTATGAAACGTTTCGAAATGCAAGTGTCGGTCAAAAATTATAGTATATTATACACTAGTTTTGGTCAAAATAATCAAATTTAATTGGGGACTATTTGAAATGATACGAGACTTTTCAAATCATTTATATATGTTAAGAGGGAAGGTTATGATGGAAGTCCATGCAAAAAAATCATCAGAGAACTAGATTCTATGAAGCTTTTCGAAATGCATGTTTTGGTCAATTAATCATAATAAATTATACACTAGTTTATACTAGTTTCGGACAAAAATCAAATTAAATCGGGGAGAGTTCGAAATGATACGACATTTCACATATCATTTATATACTTTACGAGGGAATATTATGATGAAAGTCCATGCAAAAAATCAACTGAAAATTAGATTCTATGAAACTTTTCAAAATGCATGTTATCATAGTATATTATACACTAGTTTCGGTCAAAAAAAATCAAATTTAACTGGGACTATTTGAAATGATACGAGACTTTTCAGATCATTTATATATGTTAAGAGGGAAGGTTATGATGGAAGTCCATCCAAAAAAAACCTCTGAAAACTAGATTCAAAGAAACTATTCGAAATTCAAGTTTCGGTCAAAAAATCATAGTATATTATACACTAGTTTATACTAGTTTCGGTTTAAAATCAAATTAAATCGGGGACTGTTCGAAATGATATGAAACTTCACATATCATTTACATATTTTACGAGGGAAGGTTATGATGGAAGTCGATGAAAAAACATATCTGAAAATTAGATTCTATGAAACTTTTCGAAATGCAAGTTTCGGTCAAAAATCATAGTATATTATACACTAGTTTTAGCCAAAAATATAAAATTTAATCGGGGACTATTTGAAATGATACGAGACTTTTCAAATCATTTATATATGTTAAGAGGGAAGGTTATGATGGAAGTCCATGCAAAAAAATCATCTGAAAACTAGATTCTATTAAACTTTTCGAAATGCAAGTTTCGGTCAAAAAATCATAATATATTATACACTAGTTTGTACTAGTTTCGGTCAAAAATCAAATAAAATCGGGGACTGTTCGAAATGAAATGAAACTTCACATATCATTTATATATTTTACAAGGGAAGGTTATGATGGAAGTCGATGCAAAAAATTATCTGAAAATTAGATTCTATGAAACTTTTCGAAATGCAAGTTTCGGTCAAAAATCATAGTATATTATATACTAGTTTCGGCCAAAAAAATCAAATTTAATTAGGGACTATTTGAAATGATACGAGACTTTTCAAATCATTTATATATGTTAAGAGAGAAGGTTATGATGGAAGTCCATGGAAAAAAATCATCTGAAAACTAGATTCAATGAAACTTTTCGAAATGCACGTTTCGGTCAAAAAATCATAATATATTATAGACTAGTTTATACTAGTTTCGGTCAAAAATTAAATTAAATCGGGGACAGTTCGAAATGATACAACATTTCACATATCATTTATATACTTTACGAGTGAATATTATGATGAAAGTCCATGCAAAAAATCAACAGAAAATTAGATTCAATGAAAATTTTCCAAATGCATGTATGGGTCAAAAATCATAGTATATTATACACTAGTTTCGGTAAAAAAAAATCAAATTTAATTGGGACTATTTGAAATGATACGAGACTTTTCAGATCATTTATATATGTTCAGAGGGAAGGTTATGATGGAAGTCCATGCAAAAAATTCCTCTGAAAACTAGATTCAATGAAACTTTTCGAAATGCAAGTTTCGGTCAAAAAATCATAGTATATTATACACTAGTTTCGGTCCAAAATAAATCAAATTTAATTGGGGACTATTTGAAATGATACGAGACTTTTCAAATCATTTATATATGTTAAGAGGGAAGGTTATGATGGAAGTCCATGCAAAATAATCATCTGAAAACTCGATTCTATGAAACTTTTCGAAATGCAAGTTTCAGTAAAAAAATCATAATATATTATACACTAGTTTATACTAGTTCCAGAAGAAAAAAAATCAAATTAAATCGGGGACAGTTCGAAATGATACAAAATTTCACATATCATTTATATATTTTACTAGGGAATATTATGATGAAAGTCCATGCAAAAAATCAACTGAAAATTAGATTTCATGAAACTTTTCGAAATGCAAGTTTCGGTCAAATATCATAGTATATTATACACTAGTTACGGTCAAAAAAATAAATTTAATTGGGACTATTTGAAATGATACGAGACTTTTCAAATCATTTATATATGTTAAGAGGGAAGGTTATGATGGAAGTCCATGCAAAAAAATCATCTGAGAACTAGATTAAATGAAACTTTTCGAAATGCAAGTTTCGGTCAATAAATCATAATATATTATACACTAGTTTATACTAGTTTCGGTCAAAAATAAAATTAAATCGGGGACTGTTCGAAATGATATGAAACTTCACATATCATTTATATATTTTACGAGGGAAGATTATGATGGAAGTCGATGCAAAAAATTATCTGAAAATTAGATTCTATGAAACTTTTCGAAATGCAAGTTTCGGTCAAAAATTATAGTATATTATACACTAGTTTCGGTCAAAAAAATCAAATTTAATTGGGGACTATTTGAAATGTTACGAGACTTTTCAAATCATTTATATATGTTAAGAGGGAAGGTTATGATGGAAGTCCATGCAAAAAAATCATCTGAGAACTAAATTCTATGAAACTTTTCGAAATGCATGTTTCGGTCTATAAATCATAATATATTATACACTAGTTTATACTAGTTTCGGTCAAAAATCAAATTAAATCGGGGACAGTTCGAAATGATACGACATTTCACATATCATTTATATACTTTACGAGTGAATATTATGATGAAAGTCCATGCAAAAAATCAAATGAAAATTAGATTCTATGAAAATTTTCAAAATGCATGTTTCGGTCAAAAACCATAGTATATTATACACTAGTTTCGGTCAAAAAAAATCAAATTTAATTGGGACTATTTGAAATGATACGATACTTTTCAGATCATTTATATATGTTAAGAGGGAAGGTTATGATGGAAGTCCATGCAAAAAATTCATCTGAAAACTAGATTCAATGAAACTTTTCGAAATGCAAGTTTCGGTCAAAAAATCATAGTATATTATACACTAATTTATACTAGTTTTGGTCTAAAATCAAATTAAATCGGGGACTGTTCGAAATGATATGAAACTTCACATATCATTTATATATTTTACGAGGGAAGGTTATGATGGAAGTCGATGAAAAAACTTATCTGAAAATTAGATTCAATGAAACTTTTCGAAATGCAAGTTTCGGTCAAAAATCATAGTATATTATACACTAGTTTCAGCCAAAAATATAAAATTTAATTGGGGACTATTTGAAATGATACGAGACTTTTCAAATCATATATATATGTTAAGAGGGAAGGTTATGATTGAAGTCCATGCAAAAAAATCATCTGAAAACTAGATTCTATGAAACTTTTCGAAATGCAAGTTTCGGTCAAAAAATCATAATTTATTATACACTAGTTTATACTAGTTTCGGTCAAAAATCAAATAAAATCGGGGACTGTTCGAAATGAAATGAAACTTCACATATCATTTATATATTTTACAAGGGAAGGTTATGATGGAAGTCGATGCGAAAAAATTATCTGAAAATTAGATTCTATGAAACTTTTCGAAATGCAAGTTTCGGTCAAAAATCATAGTATATTATACACTAGTTTCGGCCAAAAAAATAAAATTTAATTAGGGACTATTTGAAATGATACGAGACTTTTCAAATCATTTTTATATGTTAAGAGGGAAGGTTATGATGGAAGTCCATGCAAAAAAATCATCTGAAAACTAGATTCAATGAAACTTTTCGAAATGCACGTTTCGGTCAAAAAATCATAATATATTATAGACTAGTTTATACTAGTTTCGGTCAAAAATCAAATTAAATCGGGGACTGTTCGAAATGATATGAAACTTCACATATCATTTATATATTTTACGAGGGAAGGTTATGATGGAAGTCGATGCAAAAAATTATCTGAAAATTAGATTCTATGAAACTTTTCGAAATGCAAGTTTCGGTCAAAAATTATAATATATTATACACTAGTTTCGGTCAAAAAAATCAAATTTAATTGGGGACTATTTATAATGTTACGAGACTTTTCAAATCATTTTTATATATTAAGAGGGAAGGTTATGATGGAAGTCCATGCAAAAAAATCATCTGAGAACTAGATTCTATGAAACTTTTCGAAATGCAAGTTTCGGTCAAAAAATCATAATATATTATACACTAGTTTATACTAGTTTCGGTCAAAAATCAAATTAAATCGGGGACAGTTCGAAATGATACGACATTTCACATATCATTTATATACTTTACGAGTGAATATTATGATGAAAGTCCATGCAAAAAATCAAATGAAAATTAGATTCTATGAAAATTTTCAAAATGCATGTTTCGGTCAAAAACCATAGTATATTATACACTAGTTTCGGTCAAAAAAAATCAAATTTAATTGGGACTATTTGAAATGATACGTGACTTTTCAGATCATTTCTATATGTTAAGAGGGAAGGTTATGATGGAAGCCCATGCAAAAAATTCCTCTGAAAACTAGATTCAATGAAACTTTTCGAAATGCAAGTTTCGGTCAAAAAATCATAGTATATTATACCCTAGTTTCGGTAAAAAAAATCAAATTTAATTGGGGACTATTTGAAATGATACGAGACTTTTCAAATCATTTATATATGTTAAGAGGGAAGGTTATGATGGAAGTCCATGCAAAATAATCATCTGAAAACTAGATTCTATGAAACTTTTCGAAATGCAAGTTTCGGTCAAAAAATCATAATATATTATACACTAGTTTATACTAGTTTCATTAAAAAAATCAAATTAAATCGGGGACAGTTCGAAATGATACGAAATTTCACATATCATTTATATATTTTACGAGGATATATTATGATGAAAGTCCATGCAAAAAATCAACTGAAAAATTAGATTCTATGAAACTTTTCGAAATGCAAGTTTCGGTCAAATATGATAGTATATTATACACTAGTTACGGTCAAAAAATTAAATTTAATTGGGACTATTTGAAATGATATGAGACTTTTCAAATCATTTATATATGTTTAGAGGGAAGGTTATGATGGAAGTCCATGCAATAAAATTCATCTGAAAACTAGATTCAATGAAACTTTTCGAAATGCAAGTTTCGGTCAAAAAATCATAATGTATTATACACTAGTTTATACTAGTTTCTGTCTAAAATCAAATTAAATCGGGGACTGTTTGAAATAATATGAAACTTCACATATCATTTATATATTTTACGAGGGAAGGTTATGATGGAAGTCGATGAAAAAATTTATCTGAAAATTAGATTCTATGAAACTTTTCGAAATGAAAGTTTCGGTCAAAAATCATAGTATATTATACACTAGTTTCGGCCAAAAAATCAAATTTAATTGGGGACTATTTGAAATGATACAAGACTTTTCAAATCATTTATATATGTTAAGAGGGAAGGTTATGATGGAAGTCCATGCAAAATAATCATCTGAAAACTAGATTCTATGAAACTTTTCGAAATGCAAGTTTCGGTCAAATATGATAGTATATTATACACTAGTTACGGTCAAAAAATTAAATTTAATTGGGACTATTTGAAATGATATGAGACTTTTCAAATCATTTATATATGTTTAGAGGGAAGGTTATGATGGAAGTCCATGTAATAAAATTCATCTGAAAACTAGATTCAATGAAACTTTTCGAAATGCAAGTTTCGGTCAAAAAATCATAATGTATTATACACTAGTTTATACTAGTTTCTGTCTAAAATCAAATTAAATCGGGGACTGTTTGAAATAATATGAAACTTCACATATCATTTATATATTTTACGAGGGAAGGTTATGATGGAAGTCGATGAAAAAATTTATCTGAAAATTAGATTCTATGAAACTTTTCGAAATGAAAGTTTCGGTCAAAAATCATAGTATATTATACACTAGTTTCGGCCAAAAAATCAAATTTAATTGGGGACTATTTGAAATGATACAAGACTTTTCAAATCATTTATATATGTTAAGAGGGAAGGTTATGATGGAAGTCCATGTAAAAAAATCATCGAAAACTAGATTCTTTAAAACTTTTCGAAATGCAAGTTTCGGTCAAAAATCATAGTATATTATACACTAGTTTCGGTATAAAAAAATCAAATTTAATTGGGGACTATTTGAAATGATACGAGACTTTTCAAATCATTTATATATGTTAAGAGGGAAGGTTATGATGGAAGTCCATGCAAAAAAATCATCTGAAAACTGGATTCAATGAAACTTTTCGAAATGCATGTTTCGGTCAACAAATCATAATATATTATACATTAATTTATACTAGTTTCGGTCAAAAATCAAACTAAATTGGGGACTGTTCGAAATGATATGAAACTTAACATATCTATTATATATTTTACGAGGGAATTTTATGATGAAAGTTCATGCAAAAAATCAACTGAAAATTAGATTCTATAACACTTTTCGAAATACAAGTTTCGGTCAAAAATCATAGTATATTATACACTAGTTTCGGTCAAAAAAATAAAATTTAATAGGGGACTATTTGAAATGATACGAGACTTTTCACATCATTTATATATGTTAAGAGGGAAGGTTATGATAGAAATCCATGCAAAAAAATCATATGAAAACTAGATTCTAGGAAACTATTCGAAATGCAAGTTTCGGTCAAAAAATCATAATATATTATACACTAGTTTATACTAGTTTCAGAAAAAAAATCAAATTAAATCGGGGACAGTTCGAAATGATACGAAATTTCACATATCATTTATGTATTTTACGAGGGAATATTATGATGAAAGTCCATGCCAAAAATCAACATGAACATTAGATTCTATGAAACTTTTCGAAATGCAAGTTTCGGTCAAAAATCATAGTATGCATGTTCCGGTCAAAAAAATCATAATATATTATACATTAGTTTATACTAGTTTCGGACAATAATCAAACTAAATCGGGGACATCTCAAAATGAAATGAAACATCCAATATCATTTATATATTTTACGTGGGAAGGTTATGATGGAAGTAGATGCAAAAAAATCATCTGAAAATTATATTCTATGAAACTTTTCAAAATGCAAGTTTCGGTCAAAAATCATAGTATATTATACACTAGTTTTGGTCAAAAAATCAAATTTTAATGGAGACTATTTGAAATGATACGAGACTTTTTAGATCATTTATATATGTTAAGAGGGAAGGTTATGATGGAAGATCATGCAAAAAAATCATCTGAAAAATAGATTCTATGAAACTTTTCGAAATGAAAGTTTCGGTCAAAAAATCATAATACATTATACACTAGTTTCGGTTAAAAATCAAATTAATCAGGGACTGTTAGAAATGATACGAAACTTCACTTATCAATTATATATTTTACATGGGAAGGTTATGATGGAAGTATATGCAAAACATCATCTGAAAATTAGATTCTATGAAACTTTTCGAAATGCAAGTTTTGGTCAAAAATCATAGTATATCATACACTAGTTTTGGTCAAAAAAATCAAATTTTTTTGGGGACTATTTGAAACGATACGAGACTTCTTAGATTATTTATATATGTTAAAAGGGAAGGTTATGATGGAAGTCCATGCAAACAAAATCATCTGAAAACAAGATTCTACGAAACTTTTCGAACTGGAAGTTTCAGTCAAAAAATCATAATATATTATACACTAGTTTATACTAGTTTCGGTCAAATATCAAACTAAATTGGGGACTGTTCGAAATGATATGAAACTTAACATATCTATTATATATTGTACGAGGGAATTTTCTGATGAAAGTTCATGCAAAAAATCAACTGAAAATTAGATTCTATAACACTTTTCGAAATACAAGTTTCGGTCAAAACTCATAGTATATTATACACTAGTTTCGGTCAAAAAAATAAAATTTAATAGGGGACTATTTGAAATGATACGAGACTTTTCAAATCATTTATATATGTTAAGAGGGAAGGTTATGATAGAAATCCATGCAAAAAAATCATATGAAAACTAGATTCTAGGAAACTATTCGAAATGCAAGTTTCGGTCAAAAAATCATAATATATTATACACTAGTTTATACTAGTTTCGGTCAAAAATCAAATTAAATCGGGGATTATTCTAAATCATACGAAACTTCACATATCGTTTATATATTTTACGAGGGAAGGTTATGATGGAAGTCGATGCAAAAAATCATCTGAAAATTAGTTTCTATGAAACTTTTCGAAATTCAAGTTTCGGTCAAAAATCATAGTATATTATACACTAGTTTCGGTCAAAAAAATAAAATTTAATTGGCTCTATTTTAAATGATACGAGACTTTTCATATCATTTATATGTGTTAAGAGGGAAGGTTATGATGGAAGTTCGTGCAAAAAAATCATCTGAAAACTAGATTCTATGAAACTTTGCGAAATGCATGTTTCGGTCAAAAAATCATAATATATTATACACTAGTTTATACTAGTTTCAGAAAAAAATCAAATTAAATCGGGGACAGTTCGAAATGATACGAAATTTCACATATCATTTATATATTTTACGAGGGACTATTATGATGAAAGTCCATGCCAAAAATCAACTGAACATTAGATTCTATGAAACTTTTCGAAATGCAAGTTTCAGTCAAAAATCATAGTATGCATGTTCCGGTCAAAAAAATCATAATATATTATACATTAGTTTATACTAGTTTCGGACAATAATCAAACTAAATCGGGGACATCTCAAAATGAAATGAAACATCACATATCATTTATATATTTTACGTGGGAAGGTTATGATGGAAGTAGATGCAAAAAAATCATCTGAAAATTATATTCTATGAAACTTTTCAAAATGCAAGTTTCGGTCAAAAATCATAGTATATTATACACTAGTTTTGGTCAAAAAATCAAATTTTAATGGAGACTATTTGAAATGATACGAGACTTTTTAGATCATTTATATATGTTAAGAGGGAAGGTTATGATGGAAGATCATGCAAAAAAATCATCTGAAAAATAGATTCTATGAAACTTTTCGAAATGAAAGTTTCGGTCAAAAAATCATAATACATTATACACTAGTTTCGGTTAAAAATCAAATTAATCAGGGACTGTTAGAAATGATACGAAACTTCACTTATCAATTATATATTTTACATGGGAAGGTTATGATGGAAGTATATGCAAAACATCATCTGAAAATTAGATTCTATGAAACTTTTCAAAATGCAAGTTTTGGTCAAAAATCATAGTATATCATACACTAGTTTTGGTCAAAAAAATCAAATTTTTTTGGGGACTATTTGAAACGATACGAGACTTCTTAGATTATTTATATATGTTAAAAGGGAAGGTTATGATGGAAGTCCATGCAAACAAAATCATCTGAAAACAAGATTCTACGAAACTTTTCGAACTGGAAGTTTCAGTCAAAAAATCATAATATATTATACACTAGTTTATACTAGTTTCGGTCAAATATCAAACTAAATTGGGGACTGTTCGAAATGATATGAAACTTAACATATCTATTATATATTGTACGAGGGAATTTTCTGATGAAAGTTCATGCAAAAAATCAACTGAAAATTAGATTCTATAACACTTTTCGAAATACAAGTTTCGGTCAAAACTCATAGTATATTATACACTAGTTTCGGTCAAAAAAATAAAATTTAATAGGGGACTATTTGAAATGATACGAGACTTTTCAAATCATTTATATATGTTAAGAGGGAAGGTTATGATAGAAATCCATGCAAAAAAATCATATGAAAACTAGATTCTAGGAAACTATTCGAAATGCAAGTTTCGGTCAAAAAATCATAATATATTATACACTAGTTTATACTAGTTTCGGTCAAAAATCAAATTAAATCGGGGATTATTCTAAATCATACGAAACTTCACATATCGTTTATATATTTTACGAGGGAAGGTTATGATGGAAGTCGATGCAAAAAATCATCTGAAAATTAGTTTCTATGAAACTTTTCGAAATTCAAGTTTCGGTCAAAAATCATAGTATATTATACACTAGTTTCGGTCAAAAAAATAAAATTTAATTGGCTCTATTTTAAATGATACGAGACTTTTCATATCATTTATATGTGTTAAGAGGGAAGGTTATGATGGAAGTTCGTGCAAAAAAATCATCTGAAAACTAGATTCTATGAAACTTTGCGAAATGCATGTTTCGGTCAAAAAATCATAATATATTATACACTAGTTTATACTAGTTTCAGAAAAAAATCAAATTAAATCGGGGACAGTTCGAAATGATACGAAATTTCACATATCATTTATATATTTTACGAGGGACTATTATGATGAAAGTCCATGCCAAAAATCAACTGAACATTAGATTCTATGAAACTTTTCGAAATGCAAGTTTCAGTCAAAAATCATAGTATGCATGTTCCGGTCAAAAATTTCATAATATATTATACACTAGTTTATACTAGTTTCGGACAATAATCAAACTAAATCGGGGACATCTCAAAATGAAATGAAACATCACATATCATTTATATATTTTACGTGGGAAGGTTATGATGGAAGTAGATGCAAAAAAATCATCTGAAAATTATATTCTATGAAACTTTTCAAAATGCAAGTTTCGGTCAAAAATCATAGTATATTATACACTAGTTTTGGTCAAAAAATCAAATTTTAATGGAGACTATTTGAAATGATACGAGACTTTTTAGATCATTTATATATGTTAAGAGGGAAGGTTATGATGGAAGATCATGCAAAAAAATCATCTGAAAAATAGATTCTATGAAACTTTTCGAAATGAAAGTTTCGGTCAAAAAATCATAATACATTATACACTAGTTTCGGTTAAAAATCAAATTAATCAGGGACTGTTAGAAATGATACGAAACTTCACTTATCAATTATATATTTTACATGGGAAGGTTATGATGGAAGTATATGCAAAACATCATCTGAAAATTAGATTCTATGAAACTTTTCAAAATGCAAGTTTTGGTCAAAAATCATAGTATATCATACACTAGTTTTGGTCAAAAAAATCAAATTTTTTTGGGGACTATTTGAAACGATACGAGACTTCTTAGATTATTTATATATGTTAAAAGGGAAGGTTATGATGGAAGTCCATGCAAACAAAATCATCTGAAAACAAGATTCTACGAAACTTTTCGAACTGGAAGTTTCAGTCAAAAAATCATAATATATTATACACTAGTTTATACTAGTTTCGGTCAAATATCAAACTAAATTGGGGACTGTTCGAAATGATATGAAACTTAACATATCTATTATATATTGTACGAGGGAATTTTCTGATGAAAGTTCATGCAAAAAATCAACTGAAAATTAGATTCTATAACACTTTTCGAAATACAAGTTTCGGTCAAAACTCATAGTATATTATACACTAGTTTCGGTCAAAAAAATAAAATTTAATAGGGGACTATTTGAAATGATACGAGACTTTTCAAATCATTTATATATGTTAAGAGGGAAGGTTATGATAGAAATCCATGCAAAAAAATCATATGAAAACTAGATTCTAGGAAACTATTCGAAATGCAAGTTTCGGTCAAAAAATCATAATATATTATACACTAGTTTATACTAGTTTCGGTCAAAAATCAAATTAAATCGGGGATTATTCTAAATCATACGAAACTTCACATATCGTTTATATATTTTACGAGGGAAGGTTATGATGGAAGTCGATGCAAAAAATCATCTGAAAATTAGTTTCTATGAAACTTTTCGAAATTCAAGTTTCGGTCAAAAATCATAGTATATTATACACTAGTTTCGGTCAAAAAAATAAAATTTAATTGGCTCTATTTTAAATGATACGAGACTTTTCATATCATTTATATGTGTTAAGAGGGAAGGTTATGATGGAAGTTCGTGCAAAAAAATCATCTGAAAACTAGATTCTATGAAACTTTGCGAAATGCATGTTTCGGTCAAAAAATCATAATATATTATACACTAGTTTATACTAGTTTCAGAAAAAAATCAAATTAAATCGGGGACAGTTCGAAATGATACGAAATTTCACATATCATTTATATATTTTACGAGGGACTATTATGATGAAAGTCCATGCCAAAAATCAACTGAACATTAGATTCTATGAAACTTTTCGAAATGCAAGTTTCAGTCAAAAATCATAGTATGCATGTTCCGGTCAAAAATTTCATAATATATTATACACTAGTTTATACTAGTTTCGGACAATAATCAAACTAAATCGGGGACATCTCAAAATGAAATGAAACATCACATATCATTTATATATTTTACGTGGGAAGGTTATGATGGAAGTAGATGCAAAAAAATCATCTGAAAATTATATTCTATGAAACTTTTCAAAATGCAAGTTTCGGTCAAAAATCATAGTATATTATACACTAGTTTTGGTCAAAAAATCAAATTTTAATGGAGACTATTTGAAATGATACGAGACTTTTGAGATCATTTATATATGTTAAGAGGGAAGGTTATGATGGAAGATCATGCAAAAAAATCATCTGAAAAATAGATTCTATGAAACTTTTCGAAATGAAAGTTTCGGTCAAAAAATCATAATACATTATACACTAGTTTCGGTTAAAAATCAAATTAATCAGGGACTGTTAGAAATGATACGAAACTTCACTTATCAATTATATATTTTACATGGGAAGGTTATGATGGAAGTATAGGCAAAACATCATCTGAAAATTAGATTCTATGAAACTTTTCGAAATGCAAGTTTCGGTCAAAAATCATAATATATCATACACTAGTTTTGGTCAAAAAAATCAAATTTTTTTGGGGACTATTTGAAACGATACGAGACTTCTCAGATCATTTATATATGTTAAAAGGGAAGGTTATGATGGAAGTCCATGCAAACAAAATCATCTGAAAACAAGATTCAACAAAACTTTTCGAACTGCATGTTTCAGTCAAAAAATCATAATATATTATACACTAGTTTATACTAGTTTCGGTCAAAAATCAAACTAAATTGGGGACTGTTCGAAATGATATGAAACTTAACATATCTATTATATATTGTACGAGGGAATTTTCTGATGAGAGTTCATGCAAAAAATCAACTGAAAATTAGATTCTATAACACTTTTCGAAATACAAGTTTCGGTCAAAACTCATAGTATATTATACACTAGTTTCGGTCAAAAAAATAAAATTTAATAGGGGACTATTTGAAATGATACGAGACTTTTCAAATCATTTATATATGTTAAGAGGGAAGGTTATGATAGAAATCCATGCAAAAAAATCATATGAAAACTAGATTCTAGGAAACTATTCGAAATGCAAGTTTCGGTCAAAAAATCATAATATATTATACACTAGTTTATACTAGTTTCGGTCAAAAATCAAATTAAATCGGGGATTATTCTAAATCATACGAAACTTCACATATCGTTTATATATTTTTCGAGGGAAGGTTATGATGGAAGTCGATGCAAAAAATCATCTTAAAATTAGTTTCTATGAAACTTTTCGAAATTCAAGTTTCGGTCAAAAATCATAGTATATTATACACTAGTTTCGGTCAAAAAAATAAAATTTAATTGGCTCTATTTTAAATGATACGAGACTTTTCATATCATTTATATGTGTTAAGAGGGAAGGTTATGATGGAAGTTCGTGCAAAAAAATCATCTGAAAACTAGATTCTATGAAACTTTTCGAAATGCATGTTTCGGTCAAAAAATCATAATATATTATACATTAGTTTATACTAGTTTCAGAAAAAAATCAAATTAAATCGGGGACAGTTCGAAATGATACGAAATTTCACATATCATTTATATATTTTACGAGGGACTATTATGATGAAAGTCCATGCCAAAAATCAACTGAACATTAGATTCTATGAAACTTTTCGAAATGCAAGTTTCAGTCAAAAATCATAGTATGCATGTTCCGGTCAAAAATTTCATAATATATTATACACTAGTTTATACTAGTTTCGGACAATAATCAAACTAAATCGGGGACATCTCAAAATGAAATGAAACATCACATATCATTTATATATTTTACGTGGGAAGGTTATGATGGAAGTAGATGCAAAAAAAATCATCTGAAAATTAGATTCTATGAAACTTTTCAAAATGCAAGTTTCGGTCAAAAATCATAGTATATTATACACTAGTTTTGGTCAAAAAATCAAATTTTAATGGAGACTATTTGAAATGATACGAGACTTTTGAGATCATTTATATATGTTAAGAGGGAAGGTTATGATGGAAGATCATGCAAAAAAATCATCTGAAAAATAGATTCTATGAAACTTTTCGAAATGAAAGTTTCGGTCAAAAAATCATAATACATTATACACTAGTTTCGGTTAAAAATCAAATTAATCAGGGACTGTTAGAAATGATACGAAACTTCACTTATCAATTATATATTTTACATGGGAAGGTTATGATGGAAGTATAGGCAAAACATCATCTGAAAATTAGATTCTATGAAACTTTTCGAAATGCAAGTTTCGGTCAAAAATCATAATATATCATACACTAGTTTTGGTCAAAAAAATCAAATTTTTTTGGGGACTATTTGAAACGATACGAGACTTCTCAGATCATTTATATATGTTAAAAGGGAAGGTTATGATGGAAGTCCATGCAAACAAAATCATCTGAAAACAAGATTCAACAAAACTTTTCGAACTGCATGTTTCAGTCAAAAAATCATAATATATTATACACTAGTTTATACTAGTTTCGGTCAAAAATCAAACTAAATTGGGGACTGTTCGAAATGATATGAAACTTAACATATCTATTATATATTTTACGAGGGAATTTTATGATGAGAGTTCATGCAAAAAATCAACTGAAAATTAGATTCTATAACACTTTTCGAAATACAAGTTTCGGTCAAAAATCATAGTATATTATACACTAGTTTCGGTCAAAAAAATAAAATTTAATAGGGGACTATTTGAAATGATACGAGACTTTTCAAATCATTTATATATGTTAAGAGGGAAGGTTATGATAGAAATCCATGCAAAAAATCATATGAAAACTAGATTCTAGGAAACTATTCGAAATGCAAGTTTCGGTCTAAAAATCATAATATATTATACACTAGTTTATACTAGTTTCGGTCAAAAATCAAATTAAATCGGGGATTATTCTAAATCATACGAAACTTCACATATCGTTTATATATTTTTCGAGGGAAGGTTATGATGGAAGTCGATGCAAAAAATCATCTTAAAATTAGTTTCTATGAAACTTTTCGAAATTCAAGTTTCGGTCAAAAATCATAGTATATTATACACTAGTTTCGGTCAAAAAAATAAAATTTAATTGGCTCTATTTTAAATGATACGAGACTTTTCATATCATTTATATGTGTTAAGAGGGAAGGTTATGATGGAAGTTCGTGCAAAAAAATCATCTGAAAACTAGATTCTATGAAACTTTTCGAAATGCATGTTTCGGTCAAAAAATCATAATATATTATACACTAGTTAATACTAGTTTCGGTCAAAAATCAAATTAAATCGGGGACTGTTCGAAATGATCAGAAACTTCACTTATAATTTATATATTTTACGTGGGAAGGTTATGATGAAAGTCGATGCAAAAAATCATCTGAAAATTAGATTCTATGAAACTTTTCAATATGCAAGTTTCGGTCAAAAATCATTATATATGATACACTAGTTTCGGTCCAAAAAAAATCAAATTTATTTGGGGACTATTTTAAATGATACGAGACTTTTCAGATCATTTATATATGTTACAAGGGAAGGTTATGATGGAAGTCCATGCAAAAAAATCATCTGAAAACTAGATTCTATGAAACTTTTCGAAATGCAAGTTTCGGTTAAAAAATCATAATATATTATACACTAATTTATACTAGTTGCGGTCAAAAATCAAATTAAATCGGAGATTATTCTAAATGATACGAAACTTCACATATCATTTATATATTTTACGAGGGAATGTTATGATGAAAGTCGATGAAAAAAATCTTCTGAAAATTAGATTCTATGAAACTTTTCGATATGCAAGTTTCGGTCAATAATCATAGTATATTATACACTAGTTTCGGTCAAAAAAATAAAATTTAATTGGGGACTATTTGAAATGATACGAGAATTTTCAGATCATTTATATATGTTAAGAGGGAAGATTATGATGGAATTCCATGCAAAAAAAAAATCATCTGAAAACAAGATTCTACGAAACTTTTCGAAATGCAAGTTTCGGTCAAAAAATCATAATATATTATACACAAGTTTATACTAGTTTCGGTATAAAAAAATCAAATCAAATTGGGATAGTTCGAAATGATACGAAATTTCACATATCATTTATATATTTTACGAGGGAAGGTTATGATGGAAGTCTATGCAAAAAATCATCTAAAAATTAGATTCTATGAAACTTTTTGAAATGCATGTTTCGGAACAAAATCATAGTATATTATACACTAGTTTCGGTCAAAAAATAAAATTTAATTGGGGACTATTTGAAATGATAAGAGACTTTTCAGATCATTTATATATGTTAAGAGGGAAGTTTACTATGGAAGTCCATGCAAAAAAATCATCTGAAAACTAGATTCTATGAAACTTTTTGAAATGCATGTTTCGGTCAAAAATCATAGTATATTATACACTAGTTTTGGTCAAAAAATCAAATATTATTGGAGACTATTTGAAATGATACGAGACTTGTTAGATCATTTATATATGTAAAGAGGGAAGGTTATGATGGAAAACCATGCAAAAAAATCATCTGAAATCTAGATTCTATGAAACTTTTCGAAATGCAAGTTTCGGTCAAAAAATCATAATATATAATACACTAGTTTATACTAGTTTCGGTCAAAAATTAAATCAAATCGGGGACTGTTCGAAATGATACGAAATTTCACATATCCTTTATATATTTTACGAGGGAATGTTATGATGAATGTCGGTGCAAAAAATCAACTGAAAATTAGATTCATTGAAACTTTTTGAAATACAAGTTTCGGTCAAAAATCATAGTATATTATACACTAGTTTCAGTCAAAAAAATTTAATTTAATTGGGGACTATTTGAAATGATACGAGACTTTTCAAATCATTTATATATGTTAAGAGGGAAGGTTATGATGGAAGTCCATGCAAACAAAATCATCTGAAAACAAGATTCTACGAAACATTTCGAAATGCATGTTTCGGTCAAAAAATAATAAAACATTATACACTAGTTTATACTACTATCGGTCAAAAATCAAATTAAATCGGGGACTGTTCGAAATGATACGAAATTTCACATATACTTTATATATTTTACGAGGGAATTTTATTATGAAAGTTCATGCAAAAATTCTACTGAAAATTAGATTCTGAAAAACTTTTCGAAATACAAGTTTCGGTCAAAAAATATAGTATACTATACACTAGTTTAGGTCAAAAAAATCAAATTTAATTGGGGACTATTTGAAACGATACGAGACTTCTCAGATCATTTATATACGTTAAGAGGGAAGGTTATGATGGAAGTCCATGCAAAACAATCATCAGAAAACTAGATTCTATGAAACTTTTTGAAATGCAAGTTTCGGTCAAAAAATCATAATATATTATACACTAGTTTATACTAGTTTCGGTCAAAAATCAAATTAAATCGGGGACTGTTCTAAATGATACGAAATTTCACATATCCTTTATATATTTTACGAGGGAATGTTATGATGAAAGTCGGTGCAAAAAATCAACTGAAAATTAGATTCATTGAAACATTTTGAAATGCAAGTTTCGGTCAAAAATCTTAGTATATTATACACTAGTTTCTGTCAAAAAAATCTAATTTAATTGGGGACTATTTGAAATGATACGATACTTTTCAGATCATTTATATATTTTAAGAGGGAAGGTTATGATGGAAGTACATGCAAAAAAATCATCTGAAAACTAGATTCTATGAAACTTTTCGAAATGCAAGTTTCGGTCAAAAAATCATAATATATTATACACTAGTTTATACTAGTTTCGGTCAAAAATCAAAAATAATCGGGGACATCTCAAAAATGATACGAAACTTCGCATATAATTTATATATTTTACGTAGGAAGGTTATGATGGAAGTATATGCAAAACATCATCCGGAAATTAGATTCTATGAAACTTTTTGAAATGCAAGTTTGGGTCAAAAATCATAGTATATTATACACTAGTTTCGGTCAGAAAAAATCAAATTTATTTGGGGACTATTTGAAACGATAAAAGACTTCTCAGATCATTTATATATGTTAAAAGGGAAGGTTATGATGGAAGTCTATGCAAAAAAAATCATCTAAAAACTAGATTCTATGAAACTTTTCGAAATGCAAGTTTCGGTCAAAAAATCATAATATATTATACACTAGTTTATACTAGTTTAGGTCAAAAATCAAATTAAATCGGAGACTGCTCAAAATGATGCGAAACTTCACATATCATTTATATATTTTATGATGGAATGATATGATGAAAGTTCATGCAAAAAATCAACTGAAAATTAGATTCTATGAAACTTTTCGAAATACAAGTTTCGGTCAAAAATCATAGTATTATACACTAGTTTCGGTTAAAAAAATCAAATCTAATTGGGGACTATTTGAAATGATACGAGACTTTTAAGATCATTTATATATGTTAAGAGGGAAGGTTATGATGGAAGTCCATGCAAAAAAATCATCCGAAAATTAAATTCTACGAAACTTTTCGAAATGCAAGTTTTGGTCAAAAAATCATAATAAATTATACATTAGTTTATACTAGTTTCGGTCAAAATTCAAATTAAATCGGAGATTATTCTAAATGATACGAAACATCACATATCATTTATATATTTTACGAGGGAAGGTTATGATGGAAGTCGATGAAAAATATCATCTGAAAATTAGATTCTATGAAGCTTTTCGAAATGCAAGTTTCGGCCAAAAATCATAGTATATTATACACTAGTTTCGGTCAAAAAAATAAAATTTAATTGGGACTATTTGAAATGATACGAGACTTTTCATAACATTTATATGTGTTAAGAGGGAAGGTTATGATGGAAGTCCATGCAAAAAAACATCTGAAAAATAGATACTATGAAACTTTTCGAAATACATGTTTCGGTCAAAAAATCATAATATATTATACATTAGTTAATACTAGTTTCGGTCAAAAATCAAATTAAATCGGGGACTGTTCGAAATGATACGAAACTTCACTTATCATTTATATATTTTATGTGGGAAGGTTATGATGAAAGTCGATGCAAAATATCATCTGAAAATTAGATTCTATGAAACTTTTCGAAATGCAAGTTTCGGTCAAAAATCATAGTATATTATACACTAGTTTAGGTCAAAAAATAAAATATATTTGGGAAATATTTGAAACGATACGAGACTTCTCAGATCATTTATATATGTTAAGAGGGAAGGTTATGATGGAAGTCCATGCAAAAAAAATCATCTGAAAACAAGATTCTACGAAACATTTCGAAATGTATGTTTCGGTCAAAAAATCATAATATATTATACACTAGTTTATACTAGTTTCGGTCAAAAGTCAAATTTAATTGGGGACTGTTCGAAATGATATGAAACTTAACTTATCTATTATATATTTTACGAGGGAATTTTATGATGAATGTTCATGCAAAAAATCAAATGAAAATTAGATTCAATAAAACTTTTCGAAATGCAAGTTTCGGTCAAAATTCATAGTATATTATACACTAGTTTCGGTCAAAAAAATAAAATTTAATTGGGGACTATTTGAAATGATACGAGACTTTTCAGATCATTTATATATGTTAAAAGAGAAGTTTATTATGGAAGTC
Organism: Lathyrus aphaca; assembly: GCA_963966055.1. NCBI lineage: Eukaryota > Viridiplantae > Streptophyta > Magnoliopsida > Fabales > Fabaceae > Lathyrus > Lathyrus aphaca. Next base: position 502,311,829 of record OZ014525.1, read on the forward strand.
GATGCAAAAAAATCATCTAAAAACTAGACTCAATGAAACTTTTTGAAATGCAAGTGTCTGTCAAAAAATCATAATATATTATACACTAGTTAATACTAGTTTCGGTCAAAAATTAAATTAAATCGGGGACTGTTCGAAATGATACGAAACTTCACTTATCATTTATATATTTTATGTGGGAAGGTTATGATGAAAGTCGATGCAAAACATCATCTGAAAATTAGATTCTATGAAACTTTTCGAAATGCAAGTTTCAGTCAAAAATCATAGTATATTATACACTAGTTTCGGTCAAAAAAATAAAATTTAATTGGGGACTATTTGAAATGATACGAGACTTTTCATATCATTTATATATGTTAAGAGGGAAGATTATGATGGAATTCCATGCAAAAAATATCATCTGAAAACAAGATTCTACGAAACTTTTCGAAATGCAAGTTTCGGTCAAAAAATCATAATATATTATACACAAGTTTATACTAGTTTCGGTCAAAAAAATCAAATCAAATTTGGATAGTTCGAAATGATACGAAATTTCACATATCATTTATATATTTTACGAGGGAAGGTTATGATGGAAGTCTATGCAAAAAATCATCTAAAAATTAGATTCTATGAAACTTTTTGAAATGCATGTTTCGGTCAAAAAATCATAATAAATTATACACTAGTTTACACTAGTTTCGGTCAAAAATCAAATTAAATTGGGGACTGTTCGAAATGATATGAAACTTAACATATCTATTATATATTTTACGAGGGAATTTTATGATGAAAGTTCATGCAAAAAATCAAATGAAAATTAGATTCTATAAAACTTTTCGAAATACAAGTTTCGGTCAAAAATCATAGTATATTATACAATAGTTTCGGTCAAAAAAATAAATTTAATTGGGGACTATTTGAAATGATACGAGACTTTTCAGATCATTTATATATGTTAAAAGAGAAGGGTATTATGGAAGTCGATGCAAAAAAATCATCTAAAAAATAGACTCTATGAAACTTTTCGAAATGCAAGTTTCTGTCAAAAAATCATAATATATTATACACTAGTTTATACTAGTTTCGGTCAAAAATCAAATTAAATCGGGTACTGTTCGAAATGATTCGAAACTTCACTTATCATTTATATATTTTATGTGGGAAGGTTATGATGAAAGTCGATGCAAAACATCATCAGAAAATTAGATTCTATGAAACTTTTCGAAATGCAAGTTTCGGTCAAAAATCATAGTATATTATACACTAGTTTAGGTCAAAAAAAAAAATTTATTTGGGAAATATTTGAAACGATATGAGACTTCTCAGATCATTTATATATGTTAAGAGGGAAGGTTATGATGGAAGTCCATGCAAAAAAAATCATCTGAAAACAAGATTCTACGAAACATTTCGAAATGCATGTTTCGGTCAAAAAATCATAATATATTATACACTAGTTTTTACTAGTTTCGGTCAAAAGTCAAATTAAATTGAGGACTATTCGAAATGATATGAAACTTAACATATCTATTATATATTTTATGAGGGAATTTTATGATTAAAGTTCATGCAAAAAATCAAATGAAAATTAGATTCTATAAAACTTTTCGAAATAAAAGTTTCGGTCAAAAATCGTAGCATATTATACACTAGTTTCGGTCAAAAAAATAAAATTTAATTGGGGACTATTTCAAATGATACGAGACTTTTCAGATCATTTATATATGTGTAGATGTCTTAAATTGGCAGAATTTTTGACCAACAAGAAATATTGAATTCAGTTCAGAATGTCCTATCAAATGTTGGGACATTATCAAACAGAGTATATGACCTTATTTCAGGATGTCTCACCAGATGTTGGGACATTGTGTTAAAGACTTAAGTTCAGTTTTTCAGGATGTCCCAACAGATGTTGAGACATCTCAAACCTGCTACCAGAATTAATTATTGACTAACTGATCAGAGATATTTAAGGAGAGTTATATGGAATTAATTAATGATGGATAAAAACAGAACAAGGAGCATCTGTAGGGAGTTTTATATTGAAGATTCAGATTAAAACAGAAGGCCTAAATCACCTAGAATCTAGGAAGTAACAAACCCTAAATTCAAGGTGGAAGCTGCTTGCGCATTAGGGCTGGATCATTCTACAGAAAGCCCAAATTACAGATACCTATTTAATCAACAGAAACTCATAGAATTGAGTACGAATTTCAGAAGACCAAATAGGGTGTCTAGTGTTTTAATAGCAGGTGTTTTAAATTGTACCACTTTATGAGCTTTTAAGCAAAAGTGCATTTGTGACTTGATTGAAACTGTGAAGTAAGATCAAGCTGTTTTTGTTTGAAGAATGTCTTCAATTTTATTAAACTTGTAAACTTAATCACTGTGTGATTGAGGGGGAGTGAGTAGGGTACTCTTATCTAAGTTGTGTCTTAGGTAGAAATTGCATTGGGTAGTTATTAAGTGATAGATTAAACAGGGTGGTTTAAGTCTAGAATTAATATTACTTATAGTGGATTTCCTCCTGGCTTGGTAGCCTCCAGATGTAAGTGTGGTTATACACTGAACTGGGTTAACAAACTTCTGTGTTGTTTATTTTTCTTGCTATTTAAGTTTTGGTTGAATCTGTCAAGTGTTGGGACATCTCTTAGGACATCTCATACCTGACCACAGAATTTCAATTGGCATCAGAGCAGGCACCCTGCCTGTTTATACTGGGTGAGATCTAGGGAATACAAATTCTGTAACATGGACAGAGATATAGGGTTAGTAAATAGACCACCTATTCTGGATGGATCTAACTATGACTACTGGAAGCCAAGAATGATTGCATTCTTAAGATCACTTGACAACAGGGCATGGAGAGCAGTCAACATTGGATGGGATCATCCTGTCCAAGATACCAAAGATGGATCAAAAGTGCTGAAACCTGAAGAAGAATGGAGTAAGGAGGAAGAAGATTCAGCACTAGGCAACTCAAAGGCCTTAAATGCTTTATTCAATGGCATTGATAGGAACATCTTTAGACTTGTGCATCATTGTGAGCTAGCCAAAGATGTGTGGGATACTCTCAAAACAACTCATGAAGGAACATCAAAGGTGAAGATGTCAAGACTTCAACTTCTCACCACCAAGTTTGAAAACTTGAGAATGAAGGAAGATGAGACAGTTCATGAATTCTACATGAACATCTTAGAAGTAGCTAATACTTCTGGAGCTTTGGGAGAAAAGATGACTGATGAAAAGCTTGTAAGAAAAATCCTCAGATCTTTGCCAAAAAGATTTGACATGAAAATCACAGCAATAGAAGAAGCTCAAGACATATACTCTATGAAAGTTGAAGAACTCATTGGTTCCCTTCAAACTTTTGAGATGGGAATGAATGACACAAATGTTAAGAAGAACAAAAGCATAGCCTTGGTGACAAATACTGATGAAGTAGAAGATGATGAATCAGAAAATGATAAAAGCTTATCAGACAATCTTGCTATGCTTGGAAGATAATTCAAACAAATTCTCAGAGGAATGGAAGGCAAATCCAAACCCAGTGGAAGATACACAAACTCTTCTGAGAACAGGAGACCTTATGATGCTAACAGAAGGTCAAATTATGCTGAAAAGACCAGTCAAGAAAAAGGAGTCAAATGCCATGGATGTGAAGGATATGGACACATCAGGAATGAATGTCCTACCTATTTAAAAAGGCAAAAGAAAGGACTCTCTGTGACCTGGTCTGATGAAGACTCAGGAGGTGATTCAGAAGAAGAATCAGCTAAGCATATCACTGCTTTAGCTGGATTATGTGAGTCTGAAAGTGAATCCAGTGATGGAGAACTTACTTATGAAGAACTTGAGCAAGCATTCAAAGATCTATACAAAAGAAGCTCTGAAATATGTAGTGAGGTTATAAAGCTAAAGAAGCAGAATGAGGCATTAGAAGATGAAAAAGCAAGTGATCAAGAGATCATTGACACCTTGAAAAGTGAAGTAAGTCTTCTCAACTCCAAGTTGGAAGATATGTCCAAATCTGTTAGAATGTTGAACAGCAGCTCAAATACACTGGATGTTATTCTCAACAACAATAAGCACTCAGGGGATAAAAGTGGACTGGGATTTAACAGAGTACATAAAGATGAAGCTAGCTCTAGCAAAACAACTTCAAAATCCATACAGTCAAACAAGATGTCCCAACAGATGCTTCAACATCAGGAAAAAAACACAAAGTCAAACATAATGTTCCAACAGATGTCTCAACATTCTGGAAAGAACAAAATGAAGAAGAAGTATCAAAGATGGAGATGTCATCACTGTGGAAGATTTGGACATATCAAACCTCATTGTTATAAGTTGCATGGATATCCAAATCAGATGTATCAGCAACCTTCCAAGAAGAAAATAGAAGTTACCAAGAAAGTGCTGCATAAACATCAAAGAAATCAGCAACCTCCTAAGCAGAAGACGGAAGTCATCAAGAAGGTATGGAGACCAAAAGCTAGCACTGAGGCTGATCAAAGCTACAAGAACAAGATCAACAATCAAGCTTAGAGATCAGCTGATGAACAACACACAGGGCAGAGGCATCAAAAGAAATCTCAACTCAAATGGTCAAAGAAAAGCACTGCATATATAGCACATACATCACTAAGAGTATCAGCTAAAGAAGACTGGTACTATGACAGTGGATGTTCAAGACACATGACTGGATTGAAGAATCTGCTAGTAAACTTAAAGTCACACTCATCCAGGTATGTAACCTTTGGAGATGGAGCTAAAGGAGAAATCAAGGGAGTTGGGACCTTGGATTGCCAAGATGTTCCAAGACTAGATGATGTGCTGCTAGTTAAAGGTTTAACTGCTAACCTGATCAGCATAAGTCAACTATGTGATCAAGGGTACAGTGTAAACTTTACCAAAACTGAATGCATAGTGACTAACAAAGAACAAGAGGTTGTCATGAGAGGAGCCAGATCTAAAGACAACTGTTACATGTGGGAATCCCAAAACCTCAGTCTCACTTCAACTTGTTCTTTAGCTAAAGAAGAAGAAGTGAAACTATGGCACCAAAGACTAGGTCATCTTCATTTCAGAGGCATAAAGAAGATAATATCTATGGATGCTGTAAGAGGTATTCCTAAACTGAAGATTGATGATGGCAAAATATGTGGTGAATGTCAAATAGGCAAGCAAACCAAGATGTCCCATCCAAAGCTCCAACATCTGACAACTTCCAAAGTTTTGGAACTTTTGCATATGGATCTTATGGGACCTATGCAGGTTGAAAGCCTTGGTGGTAAGAGGTATGCCTATGTGGTGGTTGATGATTTTTCAAGATATACATGGATAAATTTCATCAAAGAAAAGTCTGATGTATTTGATGTATTCAAAGAATTATGCCAAAGATTACAAAGGGAAAAATCCAGCTGTGTGATCAGAATAAGAAGTGATCATGGAAAAGAATTTGAGAACCAAAAGTTCTTAGATTTCTGCTCTTCAGAAGGAATCAATCATGAATATTCTTCACCTATCACTCCTCAACAGAATGGGATTGTTGAGAGGAAGAATAGAACTATTCAAGAATCAGCAAGAGCTATGATCCATGCTAAAAAGTTACCTTTGTATTTCTGGGCTGAAGCTATGAACACTGCTTGTTACATCCATAATAGAGTTACTTTAAGGAAAGGAACTTTGTCCACAATATATGAAGTCTGGAAGGGCAGAAAAACCACAGTTAAGTACTTTCATGTGTTTGGAAGCAACTGTTATATTCTGGCAGATAGGGAGCAAAGGAGAAAAATGGATCCTAAAAGTGATGAAGGGATTTTCCTTGGATACTCTATAAACAGCAGAGCATATAGAGTATTTAATTCTAGAACCAAGGTTATCATGGAGTCCATAAATGTGATAATTGATGATGCTCCTACAGATGTCCCAGAAGATGTTGGAACATCTGCTGATATCAAGATTGAAGCTGAAGAAAAGAATGATCATGATAACTTCACTCAAAATGATACAAGGACAGAAGAATCCAGCAAACCTCCCTCCATCAGAATACAGAAGGATCATCCCAAAGATTTGATAATTGGTGATCCTAACAGAGGTGTGAGCACTAGATCAAGAGAAGTGATTTCAGGTTCCTGTTTTGTTTCTAAAATAGAACCTAAAAACATCAAGGAAGCTCTTACTGATGAATACTGGATTTGTGCTATGCAAGAGGAATTAGGTCAATTCACAAGGAATGAAGTGTGGAATCTTGTTCCTAGACCTGATGACATAAATGTGATTGGAACAAAATGGGTGTATAAGAACAAGTCAAATGAACAAGGAGTTGTTACAAAGAACAAAGCTAGACTTGTAGCTCAAGGATACACTCAAATTGAAGGAGTAGACTTTGATGAAACCTTTGCACCAGTAGCAAGGCTTGAATCAATCAGACTACTTTTGGGAATTGCTTGTATCTTAAAGTTCAAGCTATTTCAAATGGATGTGAAAAGTGCCTTTTTAAATGGTTATCTTAATGAAGAGGTATATGTAGAACAGCCTAAAGGATTTGTTGATCCAAGCTGTCCAAATCATGTATACAAACTAAAGAAGGCACTTTATGGTCTGAAGCAAGCTCCAAGGGCATGGTATGAAAGACTGACTACATTTCTTATCAAGCAAGGATACAGAAAAGGTGGAATTGACAAAACCCTGTTTGTTAAAGATGAAGAAGGAAATGTCATGATTGCTCAAATATATGTTGATGACATTGTTTTTGGTGGAATGTCTGACAGGATGGTCAAACATTTTATCAAGCAGATGGAATCTGAATTTGAAATGAGCCTAGTAGGAGAGTTAACCTACTTTCTTGGTCTGCAAATAAAGCAAATGGAAGACTCAATGTTCATTTCCCAAAGCAAGTATACCAAGAACATAGTCAAGAAATTTGGAATGGAAAATGCTTCTCATAAGAGAACTCCTGCCCCCACACATTTAAAGCTGACTAAAGATGAAAAGGGTGAGAATGTAGATCAAAGCTTATACAGAAGCATGATTGGAAGCTTGTTATACTTGACTGCTAGCAGACCAGACATAGCATTTGCAGTAGGTGTATGTGCAAGATATCAAGCTGATCCAAAAGTCAGTCATCTCAATCAAGTAAAGAGAATTCTTAAATATGTTAATGGTACTTGTGACTATGGCATAATGTACTTTCATGGTTGCAAACCAATTCTCACTGGCTTCTGTGATGCTGATTGGGCTGGAAGTGCTGATGACAGAAAAAGCACTTCAGGAGGATGCTTCTTTCTAGGAAACAATTTGATTTCTTGGTTCAGTAAGAAACAAAATTATGTATCCTTATCTACAGCTAAAGCTGAATATATAGCAGCTGGAAGCAGTTGTTCTCAGCTGGTTTGGATGAAGCAAATGCTCACTGAGTACAATGTCCCACAAGATGTCATGACATTGTACTGTGACAACTTAAGTGCAATCAACATATCAAAGAATCCTATCCAACATAGCAGGACCAAGCATATTGATATCAGACATCATTTCATCAGAGATCTTGTAGAAGAAAAGGTGATTTCATTGGAACATGTAGCTACAAATCTGCAGTTGGCTGATATCTTTACAAAAGCATTGGATGCTACTCAATTTGAGAACTTAAGGGGCAAACTGGGAATCTGTTTATGTGAGATTTAGCAGTTAATGAAATGTGCCAACATGTCATATGACATTGTATGGCATAAGTTCCAGATGGCAACACCAGTCTGGACAAGAACCTTGGGTATTCCATTCCTAATCATTTTCAATATAACGGCTACTTATTTAGTAACAGCTTATAATCAGCTATCAATTTTCTCATCACACCATCAAAAGCGAATCATATTATCAAGCTGTTATTCAGAAATCATAAACCCTAAATCTCTTCATCCATCTTCCTTGACAATGTCTCAAAACCCTAACACTCCTGAAGAAGTTCTCAACAAAGAAGATGTAGTTCATGCAACTCCCATCTCTGTGGTACCAATGAAATCAACCCCATTGGACGAACTCAGAGGAAGTGCTTCTCATGCTAAAAAGCCAAGAACTCCAAAAAGAGCTAAAGATCAAGTCTGCAGCAAATCCAAAGGAGGCATTCCTTCTCCAGCAAACATGCCTCCAAAATCTTCTGACTATGTGGATGCTTCCATCAAGGAGATAGTCAACAAGATTCTTTTTGAACAGAGAGTGGTTAGTGGGATTTCTATTCCTCTAAACACCATGCCTGCCCCTCAAGAAGAACAAGCTCAAGCTGCAGAGGACACTCCTGCTCAACAGGATGTCCCAATAGATGTTGGAACATCTGAGGATGAGAAAAAGAACTCATCTGATGCTGATATTGAACAAACTGAGGACCAGAAAAAGGCCTCAAATGAAAGTGATGAAGAAGACTCTGAGGATCAGACCAAAGCCTCAACTGAAGATCACATCTCTGCTGATCAACCAGCTGAAGAGGAGACTGCTCAATCTCCTCCAGTGGTGAACCTGGAGCAGGACTCTGATACAGAGATCATAGCCTCTGTTAGACCTAGCATAGCCAAAAGGCTCAGGTCCAGGAAAGGAAAGATGCAAGCTGAACCTGAAATTCCTGAGAAGAAGAAAGCTACCCCAAAGAAAGGCAAAGCTAAAGCTACCTTTGGTCCAACAAAACAATGGAGTAAAGTCCAAACCCAGAAGAGGAAAGTTGTCACCCCATCAGACTCAGATGTTGAATCAGATGTCCCAACATCTCCTCCCAAGAAGAAACCAGCACCATCTAGGGCTTCAACTGCTGTTCCAGAAGCTCCCTTGGACAACATCTCATTCCATCATGTCTCTAGTGTTAACAGATGGAAGTTTGTGTACCAAAGAAGGGTTGCCCTTGAAAGAGAACTGAGCAGTAATGCACTTGAGTGCACTGAACTGATTGATCTCATCTCTGCTGCAGGCCTCTTCAAAACAGTCTCAGATCTCTCTCCCTGCTATGAACTTCTTGTCAAAGAATTCATTGTTAATCTTCAGGAGGATTGTGCCAATGGTAAGTCCTCTGAATTTAGAAAAGTCTTTGTTAGAGGTAGGTGTGTAGAGTTCTCTCCACAGATCATCAATCAATACCTAGGAAGAGAAACAGATGGACCAAATGAGCTAGGTAAGACAGATAACCAAGTCTGCAAGGTTATCACTGCAAACCAGGTCAAGGCATGGCCTGTTAAAGGAAAGCTCTCAGTGAGCATGCTAACAAGAAAATATGCCATGCTGAACAGGATAGGTACAGCAAACTGGGTGCCTACTAACCACACATCTTCAATATCCACTGGCCTGGCCAGGTTTATCTATGCTGTGGGAACTCAGACTAAGCTGGATTATGGTGCTTACATTTTTTATCAGACCTTGAAGCATGCCAGTTCTTCTGCAACAAAGCTGCCAATAGCTTTTCCCTCTTTGCTGTGTGGTATAGTGCTCAATCAATACCCTGGAATCCTCACTGAAAAGGACACAGTCTGCAAAAGAGAAAGCCCCCTGGCTTTTCACTACAAATTGTTCCTTAGTCATCATGCAGTAGATGTTGAAGCACCTTCTGGGACATCTGCAGGTCCTTCAACTGCCAAGACTCCTATCTCCAAGGCTGCATTAATTGCTGAACTAAAAAGCACCTGCAAAGAACTTGAAGCAAGGAAGCTGAAACTTGAAGAAATCATCCAATGGCTGGAGAGTGAAGGAGATCAAAAAGCTGCCTCTGATGAAGAAACTGCCTCTGATGAAGAAGCTGAAGCTGATGAAGAAACTGAAAGTGAGGAGTCTGAGTGATCATTGTATGTGAGGAAATTGTAATGACAACACTGAATTGTATTTCTGGATTAGTGTCTTTGGCCCCATAATTTGTGTCTAACAAGGGGGAGAACAACAACAAAATGTATTGCTGTTTAATTATGAATGAAAAATCTGTTTGTTTGTGTCTGAACTGAATCAGTGTGTTTTGATAAATATTTCTGTTGCAACAAGACTGGATACATATATGTTTGAGGGGGAGTAATCTCAAATATGAATCAACAGAAAAGTAAGTAATGCTATACTCTGATAAAAAGAACTTCTGCTGCACTCTGAAAACCAGAAAAGATGTTAGCCAAAAATTAGCCAAAGGGGGAGTTTGTAGATGTCTTAAATTGGCAGAATTTTTGACCAACAAGAAATATTGAATTCAGTTCAGAATGTCCTATCAAATGTTGGGACATTATCAAACAGAGTATATGACCTTATTTCAGGATGTCTCACCAGATGTTGGGACATTGTGTTAAAGACTTAAGTTCAGTTTTTCAGGATGTCCCAACAGATGTTGAGACATCTCAAACCTGCTACCAGAATTAATTATTGACTAACTGATCAGAGATATTTAAGGAGAGTTATATGGAATTAATTAATGATGGATAAAAACAGAACAAGGCGCATCTGTAGGGAGTTTTATATTGAAGATTCAGATTAAAACAGAAGGCCTAAATCACCTAGAATCTAGGAAGTAACAAACCCTAAATTCAAGGTGGAAGCTGCTTGCGCATTAGGGCTGGATCATTCTACAGAAAGCCCAAATTACAGATACCTATTTAATCAACAGAAACTCATAGAATTGAGTACGAATTTCAGAAGACCAAATAGGGTGTCTAGTGTTTTAATAGCAGGTGTTTTAAATTGTACCACTTTATGAGCTTTTAAGCAAAAGTGCATTTGTGACTTGATTGAAACTGTGAAGTAAGATCAAGCTGTTTTTGTTTGAAGAATGTCTTCAATTTTATTAAACTTGTAAACTTAATCACTGTGTGATTGAGGGGGAGTGAGTAGGGTACTCTTATCTAAGTTGTGTCTTAGGTAGAAATTGCATTGGGTAGTTATTAAGTGATAGATTAAACAGGGTGGTTTAAGTCTAGAATTAATATTACTTATAGTGGATTTCCTCCTGGCTTGGTAGCCTCCAGATGTAAGTGTGGTTATACACTGAACTGGGTTAACAAACTTCTGTGTTGTTTATTTTTCTTGCTATTTAAGTTTTGGTTGAATCTGTCAAGTGTTGGGACATCTCTTAGGACATCTCATACCTGACCACAGAAGGTTATTATGGAAGTCGATGCAAAAAAATCATCTAAAACCTAGACTCTATGAAACTTTTTGAAATGCATGTTTCTGTGAAATAATCATAATATATTATACACTACTTAATACTAGTTTCGGTCAAAAGACAAATTAAATTGGGGACTGGTCGAAATGATATGAAACTTAACATATCTATTATATATTTTACGAGGGAATTTTATGATGAAAGTTCATGCAAAAAATCAAATGAAAATTATATTCTATGAAACTTTTCGAAATACAAGTTTCGGTCAAAAATCATAGTATATTATACACTAGTTTCGGTCAAAAAAATCAAATTTAATTGGGGACTATTTGAAATGATACGAGACTTTTCAGATCATTTATATATGTTAAGAGGGGAGGTTATGATGGAATTCCATGCAAAAAAATCATCTGAAAACTAGATTCTATGAAACTTTTCGAATTGCAAGTTTCGGTCAAAAAATCATAATATATTATACACTAGTTAATACTAGTTTCTGTCAAAAATCTAATTAAATCGGGGACTGTTCGAAATGATACGATACTTCACTTATCATTTATATATTTTATGTGGGAAGGTTATGATGAAAGTTGACACAAAACATCATCTGAAAATTAGATTCTATGAAACTTTTCGAAATGCAAGTTTCGGTCAAAAATCATAGTATATTATACACTAGTTTAGGTTAAAAAATAAAATTTAATTGAGGACTATTTGAAACGATACGAGACTTCTCAGATCATTTATATATGTTAAGAGGGAAGGTTATGATGGAAGTCCATGCAAAAAAAATCATCTGAAAAAAATATTCTACGAAACTTTTCGAAATGGAAGTTTCGATCAAAACATCATAATATATTATACACTAGTTTATACTAGTTTCGGTCAAAAATCAAATTAAATTGGGGACTGTTCGAAATGATATGAAACTTAACATATCTATTATATATTTTACGAGGGAATTTTATGATGAAAGTTCATGCAAAAAATCAAATGAAAATTAGATTCTATAAAACTTTTCGAAATACAAGTTTAGGTCAAAAATCATAGTATATTATACACTAGTTTCGGTCAAAAAAATTAAATTTAATTGGGGACTATTTGAAATGATACGAGACTTTTCAGATCATTTATATATGTTAAGAGGGAAGGTTATGATGGAAGTCCATGCAATAAATCATCTGAAAACTAGATTCTATGAAAATTTTCGAAATGCAAGTTTCGGTCAAAAAATCATAATATATATTACACACTAGTTATACTAGTTTCGGTCAAAAATCAAATTAAATCGGGGACTATTCAAAATGATACGAAATTTCACATATCCTTTATATATTTTACGAGGGAATATTATACACCAGTTTCGGTCAAAAAAATCAAATTTAATTGGGGACTATTTGAAATGATACGATACTTTTCAGATCATTTGTATATGTTAAGAGGGAAGGTTATGATGGAAGTTCATGCAAAAAAACCATCTGAAAACTAGATTCTATGAAACTTTTCGAAATGCAAGTTCCGGTCAAAAAATCATAATATATTATACATTAGTTTATACTAGTTTCGGTCAAAAATCAAAATAAATCTGGGACATCTCAAAAATGATACGAAACTTCACATATAATTTATATATTTTACGTGGGATGGTTATGATGGATGTATATGCAAAACATCATCTGAAAATTAGATTCTATGAAACTTTTCGAAATGCAAGTTTGGGTAAAAAAATCATAGTATATTATACACTAGTTTCGGTAAAAAAAAATCAAATTTATACGGGGACTATTGGAAACGATACAAGACTTCTCAGATCATTTATATATGTTAAAAGGGAAGGTTATTATGGAAGTCCATGCAAAAAAATCATCTGAAAACTAGATTTTATGAAACTTTTCACAATGCAATTTTCGGACAAAAAATCATAATATATTATACACTAGTTTATACTAGTTTAGGTCAAAAATCAAATTAAATCGGGGACTGTTCGAAATGATACGAAAATTCACATATCATTTATATATTTTACGAGGGAATTTTATGATGAAAATTCATGCAAAAAATCAACTGAAAATTAGATTCTATGAAACTTTTCGAAATACTAGTTTCGGTCAAAAATCATAGTATATTATACACTAGTTTCGGTCAAAAAAATCAAATTTATTTGGGGACTATTTGAAATGATACGAGACTTCTCAGATCATTTATATATGTTAAGAGGGAAGGTTATGATGGAAGTCCATGCAAAAAAATCATTTGATAACTAGATTATATGAAACTTTTCGAAATGCAAGTTTCGGTCAAAAAATCATAATATATTATATACTAGTTTATACTAGTTTCGGTCAAAAATCAAATTAAATCGGGGACTGTTCGAAACGATACGCAATTTCACATATCGTTTATATATTTTATGAGGGAATGTTATTATGAAAGTCCATGCAAAAAATTAACTGAAAATTAGATTCTATGAAACTTTTCGAAATGCAAGTTTCGGTCAAAAATCATAGTATATTATACACTAGTTTCGGTCAAAAAATAAAATTTAATTGGGGACTATTTGAAATGATACGATACTTTTCAGATCATTTATATATGTTAAGAGGGAAGGATATGATGGAAATCCATGCAAAAAAATCATCTGAAAACTAGATTCTATGAAACTTTTTGAAATGCAAGTTTCGGTCAAAAAATCATAATATATTATACACGTTTATACTAGTTTCGGTCAATAATCAAATTAAATCGGGGACATCTCAAAATGAAATGAAACTTCACATATAATTTATTTATTTTACGTGCAAAGGTTATGATAGAAGTAGATGCAAAAAATCATCTGAAAATTAGATTCTATGAAACTTTTCAAAATGCATGTTTCGGTCAAAAATCATAGTATATTATAAACTAGTTTCGGTCAAAAAAATAAATTTTAATTGGAGACTATTTGAAATGATACGAGACTTTTTAGTTCATTTATATATGTTAAGAGGGAAGGTTATGATGGAAGACCATGCAAAAAAATCATCTGAAAACTAGATTCTATGAAACTTTTCCAAATGCAAGTTTTGGTCAAAAAATCATAATATATTATACACTAGTTTATACTAGTTTAGGTCAAAAATACAATTAAATTGGGGACTATTCGAAATGATACGAAAATTCACATATCATTAATATATTTTACGAGGGAATTTTATGATGAAAGTTCATGCAAAAAATCAACTGAAAATTAGATTCTATTAAACTTTTCGAAATACAAGTTTTGCTCAAAAATCATAGTATAGTATACACTAGTTTCGGTCAAAAAAATCAAATTTAATTGGGGACTCTTTGAAATGATACGAGACTTTTCAGATCATTTATATATGTTAAAAGGGAAGGTTATGATGGAAGTCCATGCAAAAATATCATCTGAAAACTAGATTCTATGAAACTTTACAAAATGTAAGTTTCGGTCAAAAATTCATAATATATTATACACTAGTTTATACTAGTTTCGGTCAAAAATACAATTAAATCGGAGATTATTCTAAATGATACAAATCTTCACATATCATTTATATATTTTACGAGGGAAGGTTATGATGTAAGTCGATGCAAAAAATCATCTGAAATAAGATTCTATGAAACTTTTCGAAATGCAAGTTTAGGTCAAAAATCATAGTATATTATACACTAGTTTCGGTCAAAAAAATAAAATTTTATTGGGACTATTTGAAATGATACGAGACTTTTCATATCATTTGTATGTGTTAAGAGGGAAGGTTATGATGGAAGTCCGTGCAAAAAAATCATCTGAAAATTAGATTCTATGAAACTTTTCAAAATGCAAGTTTGGGTCAAAATTCATAGTATATTATACACTAGTTTTGGTCAAAAAAATCAAATTTATTTGGGGACTATTTGAAATGATACGAGACTTCTCTGATCATTTATATATGTTAAAAGGGAAGGTTATGATGGAAATCCATGCTAAAAAATCAACTGAAAACTAGATTCTATGAAACTTTTCGAAATGCAAGTTTCGGTCAAAAAATCATAATATATTATACACTAGCTTATACTAGTTTCGGTCAAAAATCAAATTAAATTGGGGACTGTTTGAAATGATATGAAACTTAACATATCATTTATATATTTTACGAGGGAATTTTATAATGAAAGTTCATGCAAAAATTCATCTGAAAATTAGATTCTATAAAACTTTTCGAAATACAAGTTTCGGTCAAAAATCATAGTATATTTTACACTAGTTTCGGTCAAAAAAAATTTTAATTGGGGACTATTTGAAATGATACGAGCCTTTTCAGATCATTTATATATGTTAAGAGGGAAGGTTATGATGGAAGTCCATGCAAAAAAAATCATCTGAAAACTAGATTCTATGAAACTTTTCGAAATGCATGTTTCGGTCCAAAAATCATAATATATTATACACTAGTTTATACTAGTTTCGGTCAAAAATCAAATTAAATCGGGGACTATTCGAAATGATACGAAATTTCACATATCCTTTATATATTTTACAAGGGAATGTTATGATGAAAGTCGGTGCAAAAAATCAACTGATAATTAGATTCTATGAAACTTTTCGAAATGCAAGTTTCAGTCAAAAATCATAGTATCTTTTACACTAGTTTCGGTCAAAAAAATAAAATTTTATTGGGGACTATTTGAAATGATACGAGACTTTTCAGATCATTTATATATGCTAAGAGGGAAGGATATGATGGAAGTCCATGCAAAAAAATCATATGAAAACTAGATTCTATGAAACTTTTCGAAATGCAAGTTTTGGCAAAAAATCATAATATATTATATACTAGTTTATACTAGCTTTGATCAAAAATCAAGTTAAATCGTGGACTGTTCGAAATGATACGCAATTTCACATATCGTTTATATATTTTATGAGGGAATGTTATGATGAAAGTCCATGAAAAAAATCAACTGGAAATTAGATTCTAAGAAACTTTTCGAAATGCAAGGTTCGGTCAAAAATCATAGTATAGTATACAATAGTTTCGGTCAAAAAATCAAATTTAATTGGGGACTATTTGAAATGATACGATACTTTCCAGATCATTTATATATGTTAAGAGGGAAGGTTATGATGGAAGTCCATGCAAAAAAAATCATTTGTAAACTAGATTCTATGAAACTTTATGAAATGCAAGTTTCGGTCAAAAAATCATAATATATTATACACTAGTTTATACTAGTTTCGGTCAATAATCAAATTAAATCGGGGACGTCTCAAAATGTTATGAAACTTCACATATCATTTATATATTTTACGTGGGAAGGTTATGATGGAAGTAGATGCAAAAAATCATCTGAAAATTAAATTCTCTGAAACTCTTAGAAATGCAAGTTTTGGTCAAAAATCATAGTATATTTATAAACTAGTTTCAGTCAAAAAAATCAAATTTAATTGGAGACTATTTGAAATGATACGAGACTTTTTAGATCATTTATATATGTTAAGAAGGAAGTTTATGATGGAAGACCATGCAATAAAAAATCATCTGAAAACTAGATTCTATGAAACTTTTCGAAATGCAAGTTTCGATCAAAAAATCATAATATATACACTAGTTTCGGTCAAAAATTAAATTAAATTGAGGACTGTTAGAAATGACACGAAACAACACTTATCATTTATATACTTTACGTGGGAAGGTTATGATGGAAGTATATGCAAAGCATCATCTGAAAATTAGATTCTATGAAACTTTTCGAAATGCAAGTTTGGGTCAAAAATCATAGTATATTATACACTAGTTTTGGTCAAAAAAATCAAATTTATTTGAGGACTATTTGAAATGATACGAGACTTCTCAGATCATTTATATATGTTAAAAGGGAAGGTTATGATGGAAATCCATGCTAAAAAATCAACTGAAAACTAGATTCTATGAAACTTTTCGAAATGCAAGTTTCGGTCAAAAAATCATAATATATTATACACTAGCTTATACTAGTTTCGGTCAAAAATCAAATTAAATTGGGGACTGTTTGAAATGATATGAAACTTAACATATTATTTATATATTTTACGAGGGAATTTTATAATGAAAGTTCATGCAAAAATTCATCTGAAAATTAGATTCTATAAAACTTTTCGAAATACAAGTTTCGGTCAAAAATCATAGTATATTTTACACTAGTTTCGGTCAAAAAAAAATTTAATTGGGTACTATTTGAAATGATACGAGACTTTTCAGATCATTTGTATGTGTTAAGAGGGAAGGTTATGATGGAAGTCCATGCAAAAAAAATCATATGAAAACTAGATTCTATGAAACTTTTCGAAATGCATATTTCGGTCAAAAAATCATAATATATTATACACTAGTTTATACTAGTTTCGGTCAAAAATCAAATTAAATCGAGGACTGTTCGAAATGATACAAAATTTCATTTATCCTTTATATATTTTACGAGGGAAGGTTAAGATGAATGTCGTTGCAAAAAATTATCTGAAAATTAGATTCTATGAAACTTTTCGAAATGCAAGTTTCAGTCAAAACTCATAGTATCTTATACAATAGTTTCAGTCAAAAAAATAAAATTTAATTGGGGACTATTTGAAATGATACGAGACTTTTCAGATCATTTATATATGTTAAGAGGGAAGGTTATGATGGAAGTTCATGCAAAAAAAATCATCTGAAAACAAGATTCTACGAAACTTTTCGAAATGCAAGTTTCGGTCAAAAAATCATAATATATTATACACTAGTTTATACAAGTTTCGGTAAAAAATCAAATCAAATCAGGAACTGTTCGAAATTATATGAATTTTCACATATCATTTATAAATTTTACGAGGGAAGGTTATGTTGGAAGTCCATGCAAAAAATCATCTGAAAATTAGATTCTATGAAACTTTTAGAAATGCAAGTTTCGGACAAAAATCATAGTATATTATACACTAGTTTCGGTCAAAAAAATCAAATTTAATTGGGGACTATTTGAAATGATATGAGACTTTTCAGATCATTTATGTGTGTTAAGAGGGAAGGTTATGATGGAAGTCCATGCAAAAAAATCATCTGAAAACTAGATTCTATGAAACTTTTCGAAATGCAAGTTTTGGCAAAAAATCATAATATATTATATACTAGTTTATCCTAGCTTTGATCAAAAATCAAATTAAATCGGGGATTGTTCGAAATGATACGCACTTTTACATATCGTTTATATATTTTATGAGGGAATGTTATGATGAAAGTCCATGAAAAAAATAAATTGGAAATTAGATTCTCTGAAACTTTTCGAAATGCAAGGTTCGGTCAAAAATCATAGTATAGTATACAATAGTTTCGGTCAAAAAATCAAATTTAATTGGGGACTATTTGAAATGATACGATACTTTCCAGATCATTTATATATGTTAAGAGGGAAGGTTATGATGGAAGTCCATGCAAAAAAATCATTTGTAAACTAGATTCTATGAAACTTTATGAAATGCAAGTTTCGGTCAAAAAATCATAATATATTAAACACTAGTTTATACTAGTTTCGGTCAATAATCAAATTAAATCGGGGATATCTCAAAATGTTATGAAACTTCACATATCATTTATATATTTTACGTGGGAAGGTTATGATGGAAGTAGATGCAAAAAATCATCTGAAAATTAGATTCTCTGAAACTTTTAGAAATGCAAGTTTCGGTCAAAAATCATAGTATATTTATACACTAGTTTCGGTCAAAAAAATCAAATTTAATTGGAGACTATTTGAAATGATACGAGACTTTTTAGATCATTTATATATGTTAAGAAGGAAGTTTATGATGGAAGACCATGCAATAAAAAATCATCTGAAAACTAGATTCTATGAAACTTTTCGAAATGCAAGTTTCGATCAAAAAATCATAATATATTATACACTAGTTTCGGTCAAAAATAAAATTAAATTGAGGACTGTTAGAAATGACACGAAACAACACTTATCATTTATATACTTTACGTGGGAAGGTTATGATGGAAGTATATGCAAAACATCATCTGAAAATTAGATTCTATGAAACTTTTCGAAATGCAAGTTTGGGTCAAAAATCATAGTATATTATACACTAGTTTTGGTCAAAAAAAACAAATATATTTGGGGACTATTTGAAATGATACGAGACTTCTCAGATCATTTATATATGTTAAAAGGGAAGGTTATGATGGAAATCCATGCTAAAAAATCAACTGAAAACTAGATTCTATGAAACTTTTCGAAATGCAAGTTTCGGTCAAAAAATCATAATATATTATACACTAGCTTATACTAGTTTAGGTAAAAAATCAAATTAAATTGGGGACTGTTTGAAATGATATGAAACTTAACATATCATTTATATATTTTACGAGGGAATTTTATAATGAAAGTTCATGCAAAAAATCAACTGAAAATTAGATTCTATAAATCTTTTCGAAATACAAGTTTCGGTCAAAAATCATAGTATATTATACACTAGTTTCGGTCAAAAAAACTAATTTAATTTGGGACTATTTGAAATGATACGAGACTTTTCAGATCATTTGTATGTGTTAAGAGGGAAGGTTATGATGGAAGTCCATGCAAAAAAAATCATATGAAAACTAGATTCTATGAAACTTTTCGAAATGCATATTTCGGTCAAAAAATCATAAGATATTATACACTAGTTTATACAAGTTTCGGTCAAAAATCAAATTAAATCGAGGACTGTTCGAAATGATACGAAATTTCATTTATCCTTTATATATTTATCGAGGGAAGGTTAAGATGAACGTCGTTGCAAAAAATTATCTGAAAATTAGATTCTATGAAACATTTCGAAATGCAAGTTTCAGTCAAAAATCATAGTATCTTATACACTAGTTTCAGTCAAAAAAATAAAATTTAATTGGGGACTATTTGAAATGATACGAGACTTTTCAGATCATTTATATATGTTAAGAGGGATGTTTATGATGGAAGTTCATGCAAAAAAATCATCTGAAAACAAGATTCTACGAAACTTTTCGAAATGTAAGTTTCGGTCAAAAAATCATAATATATTATACACTAGTTTATACAAGTTTCGGTAAAAAATCAAATCAAATCGGGAACAGTTCGAAATTATATGAAATTTCACATATCATTTATATATTTTAACGAGGGAAGGTTATGTTGGAAGTCCATGCAAAAAATCATCTGAAAATTAGATTCTATGAAACTTTTAGAAATGCAAGTTTCGGACAAAAATCATAGTATATTATACACTAGTTTCGGTCAAAAAAATAAAATTTTATTGGGGACTATTTGAAATGATACGAGACTTTTCAGATCATTTATATATGCTAAGAGGGAAGGATATGATGGAAGTCCATGCAAAAAAATCATCTGAAAACTAGATTCTATTAAACTTTTCGAAATGCAAGTTTTGGCAAAAAATCATAATATATTATATACTAGTTTATACTAGCTTTGATCAAAAATCAAGTTAAATCGTGGACTGTTCGAAATGATACGCAATTTCACATATCGTTTATATATTTTATGAGGGAATGTTATGATGAAAGTCCATGAAAAAAATCAACTGGAAATTAGATTCTAAGAAACTTTTCGAAATGCAAGGTTCGGTCAAAAATCATAGTATAGTATACAATAGTTTCGGTCAAAAAATCAAATTTAATTGGGGACTATTTGAAATGATACGATACTTTCCAGATCATTTATATATGTTAAGAGGGAAGGTTATGATGGAAGTCCATGCAAAAAAAATCATTTGTAAACTAGATTCTATGAAACTTTATGAAATGCAAGTTTCGGTCAAAAAATCATAATATATTATACACTAGTTTATACTAGTTTCGGTCAATAATCAAATTAAATCGGGGACGTCTCAAAATGTTATGAAACTTCACATATCATTTATATATTTTACGTGGGAAGGTTATGATGGAAGTAGATGCAAAAAATCATCTGAAAATTAAATTCTCTGAAACTCTTAGAAATGCAAGTTTTGGTCAAAAATCATAGTATATTTATAAACTAGTTTCAGTCAAAAAAATCAAATTTAATTGGAGACTATTTGAAATGATACGAGACTTTTTAGATCATTTATATATGTTAAGAAGGAAGTTTATGATGGAAGACCATGCAATAAAAAATCATCTGAAAACTAGATTCTATGAAACTTTTCGAAATGCAAGTTTCGATCAAAAAATCATAATATATACACTAGTTTCGGTCAAAAATTAAATTAAATTGAGGACTGTTAGAAATGACACGAAACAACACTTATCATTTATATACTTTACGTGGGAAGGTTATGATGGAAGTATATGCAAAGCATCATCTGAAAATTAGATTCTATGAAACTTTTCGAAATGCAAGTTTGGGTCAAAAATCATAGTATATTATACACTAGTTTTGGTCAAAAAAATCAAATTTATTTGAGGACTATTTGAAATGATACGAGACTTCTCAGATCATTTATATATGTTAAAAGGGAAGGTTATGATGGAAATCCATGCTAAAAAATCAACTGAAAACTAGATTCTATGAAACTTTTCGAAATGCAAGTTTCGGTCAAAAAATCATAATATATTATACACTAGCTTATACTAGTTTCGGTCAAAAATCAAATTAAATTGGGGACTGTTTGAAATGATATGAAACTTAACATATTATTTATATATTTTACGAGGGAATTTTATAATGAAAGTTCATGCAAAAATTCATCTGAAAATTAGATTCTATAAAACTTTTCGAAATACAAGTTTCGGTCAAAAATCATAGTATATTTTACACTAGTTTCGGTCAAAAAAAAATTTAATTGGGTACTATTTGAAATGATACGAGACTTTTCAGATCATTTGTATGTGTTAAGAGGGAAGGTTATGATGGAAGTCCATGCAAAAAAAATCATATGAAAACTAGATTCTATGAAACTTTTCGAAATGCATATTTCGGTCAAAAAATCATAATATATTATACACTAGTTTATACTAGTTTCGGTCAAAAATCAAATTAAATCGAGGACTGTTCGAAATGATACAAAATTTCATTTATCCTTTATATATTTTACGAGGGAAGGTTAAGATGAATGTCGTTGCAAAAAATTATCTGAAAATTAGATTCTATGAAACTTTTCGAAATGCAAGTTTCAGTCAAAACTCATAGTATCTTATACAATAGTTTCAGTCAAAAAAATAAAATTTAATTGGGGACTATTTGAAATGATACGAGACTTTTCAGATCATTTATATATGTTAAGAGGGAAGGTTATGATGGAAGTTCATGCAAAAAAAATCATCTGAAAACAAGATTCTACGAAACTTTTCGAAATGCAAGTTTCGGTCAAAAAATCATAATATATTATACACTAGTTTATACAAGTTTCGGTAAAAAATCAAATCAAATCAGGAACTGTTCGAAATTATATGAATTTTCACATATCATTTATAAATTTTACGAGGGAAGGTTATGTTGGAAGTCCATGCAAAAAATCATCTGAAAATTAGATTCTATGAAACTTTTAGAAATGCAAGTTTCGGACAAAAATCATAGTATATTATACACTAGTTTCGGTCAAAAAAATCAAATTTAATTGGGGACTATTTGAAATGATATGAGACTTTTCAGATCATTTATGTATGTTAAGAGGGAAGGTTATGATGGAAGTCCATGCAAAAAAATCATCTGAAAACTAGATTCTATGAAACTTTTCGAAATGCAAGTTTTGGCAAAAAATCATAATATATTATATACTAGTTTATCCTAGCTTTGATCAAAAATCAAATTAAATCGGGGATTGTTCGAAATGATACGCACTTTTACATATCGTTTATATATTTTATGAGGGAATGTTATGATGAAAGTCCATGAAAAAAATAAATTGGAAATTAGATTCTCTGAAACTTTTCGAAATGCAAGGTTCGGTCAAAAATCATAGTATAGTATACAATAGTTTCGGTCAAAAAATCAAATTTAATTGGGGACTATTTGAAATGATACGATACTTTCCAGATCATTTATATATGTTAAGAGGGAAGGTTATGATGGAAGTCCATGCAAAAAAATCATTTGTAAACTAGATTCTATGAAACTTTATGAAATGCAAGTTTCGGTCAAAAAATCATAATATATTAAACACTAGTTTATACTAGTTTCGGTCAATAATCAAATTAAATCGGGGATATCTCAAAATGTTATGAAACTTCACATATCATTTATATATTTTACGTGGGAAGGTTATGATGGAAGTAGATGCAAAAAATCATCTGAAAATTAGATTCTCTGAAACTTTTAGAAATGCAAGTTTCGGTCAAAAATCATAGTATATTTATACACTAGTTTCGGTCAAAAAAATCAAATTTAATTGGAGACTATTTGAAATGATACGAGACTTTTTAGATCATTTATATATGTTAAGAAGGAAGTTTATGATGGAAGACCATGCAATAAAAAATCATCTGAAAACTAGATTCTATGAAACTTTTCGAAATGCAAGTTTCGATCAAAAAATCATAATATATTATACACTAGTTTCGGTCAAAAATAAAATTAAATTGAGGACTGTTAGAAATGACACGAAACAACACTTATCATTTATATACTTTACGTGGGAAGGTTATGATGGAAGTATATGCAAAACATCATCTGAAAATTAGATTCTATGAAACTTTTCGAAATGCAAGTTTGGGTCAAAAATCATAGTATATTATACACTAGTTTTGGTCAAAAAAAACAAATATATTTGGGGACTATTTGAAATGATACGAGACTTCTCAGATCATTTATATATGTTAAAAGGGAAGGTTATGATGGAAATCCATGCTAAAAAATCAACTGAAAACTAGATTCTATGAAACTTTTCGAAATGCAAGTTTCGGTCAAAAAATCATAATATATTATACACTAGCTTATACTAGTTTAGGTAAAAAATCAAATTAAATTGGGGACTGTTTGAAATGATATGAAACTTAACATATCATTTATATATTTTACGAGGGAATTTTATAATGAAAGTTCATGCAAAAAATCAACTGAAAATTAGATTCTATAAATCTTTTCGAAATACAAGTTTCGGTCAAAAATCATAGTATATTATACACTAGTTTCGGTCAAAAAAACTAATTTAATTTGGGACTATTTGAAATGATACGAGACTTTTCAGATCATGTGTATGTGTTAAGAGGGAAGGTTATGATGGAAGTCCATGCAAAAAAAATCATATGAAAACTAGATTCTATGAAACTTTTCGAAATGCATATTTCGGTCAAAAAATCATAAGATATTATACACTAGTTTATACAAGTTTCGGTCAAAAATCAAATTAAATCGAGGACTGTTCGAAATGATACGAAATTTCATTTATCCTTTATATATTTATCGAGGGAAGGTTAAGATGAACGTCGTTGCAAAAAATTATCTGAAAATTAGATTCTATGAAACATTTCGAAATGCAAGTTTCAGTCAAAAATCATAGTATCTTATACACTAGTTTCAGTCAAAAAAATAAAATTTAATTGGGGACTATTTGAAATGATACGAGACTTTTCAGATCATTTATATATGTTAAGAGGGATGTTTATGATGGAAGTTCATGCAAAAAAATCATCTGAAAACAAGATTCTACGAAACTTTTCGAAATGTAAGTTTCGGTCAAAAAATCATAATATATTATACACTAGTTTATACAAGTTTCGGTAAAAAATCAAATCAAATCGGGAACAGTTCGAAATTATATGAAATTTCACATATCATTTATATATTTTAACGAGGGAA
Source organism: Lathyrus aphaca (assembly GCA_963966055.1). Lineage (NCBI taxonomy): Eukaryota > Viridiplantae > Streptophyta > Magnoliopsida > Fabales > Fabaceae > Lathyrus > Lathyrus aphaca. Next base: position 502,336,685 of record OZ014525.1, read on the forward strand.
GGTTATGTTGGAAGTCCATGCAAAAAATCATCTGAAAATTAGATTCTATGAAACTTTTAGAAATGCAAGTTTCGGACAAAAATCATAGTATATTATACACTAGTTTCGGTGAAAAAAATCAAATTTAATTGGGGACTATTTGAAATGATATGAGACTTTTCAGATCATTTATGTATGTTAAGAGGGAAGGTTATGATGGAAGTCCATGCAAAAAAATCATCTGAAAACTAGATTCTATTAAACTTTTCGAAATGCAAGTTTTGGCAAAAAATCATAATATATTATATACTAGTTTATACTAGCTTTGATCAAAAATCAAATTAAATCGGGGATTGTTCGAAATGATACGCACTTTTACATATCGTTTATATATTTTATGAGGGAATGTTATGATGAAAGTCCATGAAAAAAATCAATTGGAAATTAGATTCTCTGAAACTTTTCGAAATGCAAGGTTCGGTCAAAAATCATAGTATAGTATACAATAGTTTCGGTCAAAAAATCAAATTTAATTGGGGACTATTTGAAATGATACGATACTTTCCAGATCATTTATATATGTTAAGAGGGAAGGTTATGATGGAAGTCCATGCAAAAAAATCATTTGTAAACTAGATTCTATGAAACTTTATGAAATGCAAGTTTCGGTCAAAAAATCATAATATATTATACACTAGTTTATACTAGTTTCGGTCAATAATCAAATTAAATCGGGGATATCTCAAAATGTTATGAAACTTCACATATCATTTATATATTTTACGTGGGAAGGTTATGATGGAAGTAGATGCAAAAAATCATCTGAAAATTAGATTCTCTGAATCTTTTAGAAATGCAAGTTTCGGTCAAAAATCATAGTATATTTATACACTAGTTTCGGTCAAAAAAATCAAATTTAATTGGAGACTATTTGAAATGATACGAGACTTTTTAGATCATTTATATATGTTAAGAAGGAAGTTTATGATGGAAGTCCATGCAATAAAAAATCATCTGAAAACTAGATTCTATGAATCTTTTCGAAATGCAAGTTTCGATCAAAAAATCATAATATATTATACACTAGTTTCAGTCAAAAATAAAATTAAATTGAGGACTGTTAGAAATGACACGAAACAACACTTATCATTTATATACTTTACGTGGGAAGGTTATGATGGAAGTATATGCAAAGCATCATCTGAAAATTAGATTCTATGAAACTTTTCGAAATGCAAGTTTGGGTCAAAAATCATAGTATATTATACACTAGTTTTGGTCAAAAAAATCAAATTTATTTGAGGACTATTTGAAATCATACGAGACTTCTCAGATCATTTATATATGTTAAAAGGGAAGGTTATGATGGAAATCCATGCTAAAAAATCAACTGAAAACTAGATTCTATGAAACTTTTCGAAATGCAAGTTTCGGTCAAAAAATCATAATATATTATACACTAGCTTATACTAGTTTCGGTCAAAAATCAAATTAAATTGGGGACTGTTTGAAATGATATGAAACTAAACATATCATTTATATATTTTACGAGGGAATTTTATAATGAAAGTTCATGCAAAAATTCAACTGAAAATTAGATTCTATAAAACTTTTCGAAATACAAGTTTCGGTCAAAAATCATAGTATATTTTACACTAGTTTCGGTCAAAAAAAATTTTAATTGGGGACTATTTGAAATGAGACGAGACTTTTCAGATAATTTGTATGTGTTAAGAGGGAAGGTTATGATGGAAGTCCATGCAAAAAAAATCATATGAAAACTAGATTCTATGAAACTTTTCGAAATGAATATTTCGGTCAAAAATCATAATATATTATACACTAGTTTATACTAGTTTCGGTCAAAAATCAAATTAAATCGAGGACTGTTCGAAATGATACGAAATTTCATTTATTCTTTATATATTTTACGAGGGAAGGTTAAGATGAATGTCGTTGCAAAAAATTATCTGAAAATTAGATTCTATGAAACTTTTCGAAATGCAAGTTTCAGTCAAAAATCATAGTATCTGATACACTAGTTTCAGTCAAAAAAATAAATTTTAATTGGGGACTATTTGAAATGATACGAGACTTTTCAGATCATTTATATATGTTAAGAGGGAAGGTTATGATGTAAGTTCATGCAAAAAAAATCATCTGAAAACAAGATTCTACGAAACTTTTCGAAATGCAAGTTTCGGTCAAAAAATCATAATATATTATACACTAGTTTATACAAGTTTCGGTAAAAAATCAAATCAAATCGGGAACTGTTCGAAATTATATGAAATTTCACATATCATTTATATATTTTACGAGGGAAGGTTATGTTGGAAGTCCATGCAAAAAATCATCTGAAAATTAGATTCTATGAAACTTTTAGAAATGCAAGTTTCGGACAAAAATCATAGTATATTATACACTAGTTTCGGTCAAAAAAATCAAATTTAATTGGGGACTATTTGAAATGATATGAGACTTTTCAGATCATTTATGTATGTTAAGAGGGAAGGTTATGATGGAAGTCCATGCAAAAAAATCATCTGAAAACTAGATTCTATGAAACTTTTCGAAATGCAAGTTTTGGCAAAAAATCATAATATATTATATACTAGTTTATCCTAGCTTTGATCAAAAATCAAATTAAATCGGGGATTGTTCGAAATGATACGCACTTTTGCATATCGTTTATATATTTTATGAGGGAATGTTATGATGAAAGTCCATGAAAAAAATCAATTGGAAATTAGATTCTCTGAAACTTTTCGAAATGCAAGGTTCGGTCAAAAATCATAGTTTAGTAAACAATAGTTTCGGTCAAAAATTCAAATTTAATTGGGGACTATTTGAAATGATACGATACTTTCCAGATCATTTATATATGTTAAGAGGGAAGGTTATGATGGAAGTCCATGCAAAAAAATCATTTGTAAACTAGATTCTATGAAACTTTATGAAATGCAAGTTTCGGTCAAAAAATCATAATATATTAAACACTAGTTTATACTAGTTTCGGTCAATAATCAAATTAAATCGGGGATATCTCAAAATGTTATGAAACTTCACATATCATTTATATATTTTACGTGGGAAGGTTATGATAGAAGTAGATGCAAAAAATCATCTGAAAATTAGATTCTCTGAAACTTTTAGAAATTCAAGTTTCGGTCAAAAATCATAGTATATTTATACACTAGTTTCGGTCAAAAAAATCAAATTTAATTGGAGACTATTTGAAATGATACGAGACTTTTTAGATCATTTATATATGTTAAGAAGGAAGTTTATGATGGAAGACCATGCAATAAAAAATCATCTGAAAACTAGATTCTATTAAACTTTTCGAAATGCTAGTTTCGATCAAAAAATCATAATATATTATACACTAGTTTCAGTCAAAAATAAAATTAAATTGAGGACTGTTAGAAATGACACGAAACAACACTCATCATTTATATACTTTACGTGGGAAGGTTATGATGGAAGTATATGCAAAGCATCATCTGAAAATTAGATTCTATGAAACTTTTCGAAATGCAAGTTTGGGTCAAAAATCATAGTATATTATACACTAGTTTTGGTCAAAAAAATTAAATTTATTTGAGGACTATTTGAAATGATACGAGACTTCTCAGATCATTTATATATGTTAAAAGGGAAGGTTATGATAGAAATCCATGCTAAAAAATCAACTGAAAACTAGATTCTATGAAACTTTTCGAAATGCAAGTTTCGGTCAAAAAATCATAATATATTATACACTAGCTTATACTAGTTTCGGTCAAAAATCAAATTAAATTGGGGACTGTTTGAAATGATATGAAACTTAACATATCATTTATATATTTTACGAGGGAATTTTATAATGAAAGTTCATGCAAAAATTCAACTGAAAATTAGATTCTATAAAACTTTTCGAAATACAAGTTTCGGTCAAAAATCATAGTATATTTTACACTTGTTTCGGTCAAAAAAAAATTTAATTGGGGACTATTTGAAATGATACGAGACTTTTCAGATCATTTGTATGTGTTAAAAGGGAAGGTTATGATGGAAGTCCATGCAAAAAAAATCATATGAAAACTAGATTCTATGAAACTTTTCGAAATGCATATTTCGGTCAAAAAATCATAATATATTATACACTAGTTTATACTAGTTTCGGTCAAAAATCAAATTAAATCGAGGACTGTTCGAAATGATACGAAATTTCATTTATCCTTTATATATTTTACGAGGGAAGGTTAAGATGAATGTCGTTGCAAAAAATTATCTGAAAATTAGATTCTATGAAACTTTTCGAAATGCAAGTTTCAGTAAAAAATCATAGTATCTTATACACTAGTTTCAGTCAAAAAAATAAAATTTAATTGGGGACTATTTGAAATGATACAAGACTTTTCAGATCATTTATATATGTTAAGAGGGAAGGTTATGATGGAAGTTCATGCAAAAAAAATCATCTGAAAACAAGATTCTACGAAACTTTTCAAAATGCAAGTTTCGGTCAAAAAATCATAATATATTATACACTAGTTTATACAAGTTTCGGTAAAAAATCAAATCAAATCGGGAACTGTTCGAAATTATATGAAATTTCACATATCATTTATATATTTTACGAGGGAAGGTAATGTTGGAAGTCCATGCAAAAAATCATCTGAAAATTAGATTCTATGAAACTTTTAGAAATGCAAGTTTCGGACAAAAATCATAGTATATTATACACTAGTTTCGGTCAAAAAAATCAAATTTAATTGGGGACTATTTGAAATGATATGAGACTTTTCAGATCATTTATGTATGTTAAGAGGGAAGGTTATGATGGAAGTCCATGCAAAAAAATCATCTGAAAACTAGATTCTATGAAACTTTTCGAAATGCAAGTTTTGGCAAAAAAATCATAATATATTATATACTAGTTTATCCTAGCTTTGATCAAAAATCAAATTAAATCGGGGATTGTTCGAAATGATTCGCACTTTTACATATCGTTTATATATTTTATGAGGGAATGTTATGATGAAAGTCCATGAAAAAAATCAATTGGAAATTAGATTCTCTGAAACTTTTCGAAATGCAAGGTTCGGTCAAAAATCATAGTTTAGTATACAATAGTTTCGGTCAAAAAATCAAATTTAATTGGGGACTATTTGAAATGATACGATACTTTCCAGATCATTTATATATGTTAAGAGGGAAGGTTATGATGGAAGTCAATGCAAAAAAATCATTTGTAAACTAGATTCTATGAAACTTTATGAAATGCAAGTTTCGGTCAAAAAATCATAATATATTAAACACTAGTTTATACTAGTTTCGGTCAATAATCAAATTAAATTGGGGATATCTCAAAATGTTATGAAACTTCACATATCATTTATATATTTTACGTGGGAAGGTTATGATGGAAGTAGATGCAAAAAATCATCTGAAAATTAGATTCTCTGAAACTTTTAGAAATTCAAGTTTCGGTCAAAAATCATAGTATATTTATACACTAGTTTCGGTCAAAAAAATCAAATTTAATTGGAGACTATTTGAAATGATACGAGACTTTTTAGATCATTTATATATGTTAAGAAGGAAGTTTATGATATAAGACCATGCAATAAAAAATAATCTGAAAACTAGATTCTATGAAACTTTTCGAAATGCAAGTTTCGATCAAAAAATCATAATATATTATACACTAGTTTCAGTCAAAAATAAAATTAAATTGAGGACTGTTAGAAATGACACGAAACAACACTTATCATTTATATACTTTACGTGGGAAGGTTATGATGGAAGTATATGCAAAGCATCATCTGAAAATTAGATTCTATGAAACTTTTCGAAATGCAAGTTTGGGTCAAAAATCATAGTATATTATACACTAGTTTTGGTCAAAAAAATCAAATTTATTTGAGGACTATTTGAAATCATACGAGACTTCTAAGATCATTTATATATGTTAAAAGGGAAGATTATGATGGAAATCCATGCTAAAAAATCAACTGAAAACTAGATTCTATGAAACTTTTCGAAATGCAAGTTTCGGTCAAAAAATCATAATATATTATACACTAGCTTATACTAGTTTCGGTCAAAAATCAAATTAAATTGGGGACTGGTTGAAATGATATGAAACTTAACATATCATTTATATATTTTACGAGGGAATTTTATAATGAAAGTTCATGCAAAAATTCAACTGAAAATTAGATTCTATAAAACTTTTCGAAATACAAGTTTCGGTCAAAAATCATAGTATATTTTACACTTGTTTCGGTCAAAAAAAAATTTAATTGGGGACTATTTGAAATGATACGAGACTTTTCAGATCATTTGTATGTGTTAAGAGGGAAGGTTATGATGGAAGTCCATGCAAAAAAAATCATATGAAAACTAGATTCTATGAAACTTTTCGAAATGCATATTTCGGTCAAAAAATCATAATATATTATACACTAGTTTATACTAGTTTCGGTCAAAAATCAAATTAAATCGAGGACTGTTCGAAATGATACGAAATTTCATTTATCCTTTATATATTTTACGAGGGAAGGTTAAGATGAATGTCGTTGCAAAAAATTATCTGAAAATTAGATTCTATGAAACTTTTCGAAATGCAAGTTTCAGTCAAAAATCATAGTATCTTATACACTAGTTTCAGTCAAAAAAATAAAATTTAATTGGGGACTATTTGAAATGATACGAGACTTTTCAGATCATTTATATATGTTAAGAGGGAAGTTTATGATGGAAGTTCATGCAAAAAAAATCATCTGAAAACAAGATTCTACGAAACTTTTTGAAATGCAAGTTTCGGTCAAAAAATCATAATATATTATACACTAGTTTATACAAGTTTCGGTAAAAAATCAAATCAAATCGGGAACAGTTCGAAATTATATGAAATTTCACATATCATTTATATATTTTACGAGGGAAGGTTATGTTGGAAGTCCATGCAAAAATTCATCTGAAAATTAGATTCTATGAAACTTTTAGAAATGCAAGTTTCAGACAAAAATCATAGTATATTATACACTAGTTTCGGTCAAAAAAATCAAATTTAATTGGGGACTATTTGAAATGATATGAGACTTTTCAGATCATTTATGTATGTTAAGAGGGAAGGCTATGATGGAAGTCCATGCAAAAAAATCATCTGAAAACTAGATTCTATGAAACTTTTCGAAATGCACGTTTTGGCAAAAAATCATAATATATTATATACTAGTTTATCCTAGCTTTGATCAAAAATCAAATTAAATCGGGGATTGTTCGAAATGATACGCACTTTTACATATCGTTTATATATTTAATGAGGGAATGTTATGATGAAAGTCCATGAAAAAAATCAATTGGAAATTAGATTCTCTGAAACTTTTCGAAATGCAAGGTTCGGTCAAAAATCATAGTATAGTATACAATAGTTTCGGTCAAAAAATCAAATTTAATTGGGGACTATTTGAAATGATACGATACTTTCCAGATCATTTATATATGTTAAGAGGGAAGGTTATGATGGAAGTCCATGCAAAAAAATCATTTGTAAACTAGATTCTATGAAACTTTATGAAATGCAAGTTTCGGTCAAAAAATCATAATATATTAAACACTAGTTTATACTAGTTTCGGTAAATAATCAAATTAAATTGGGGATATCTCAAAATGTTATGAAACTTCACATATCATTTATATATTTTACGTGGGAAGGTTATGATGGAAGTAGATGCAAAAAATCATCTGAAAATTAGATTCTCTGAAACTTTTAGAAATTCAAGTTTCGGTCAAAAATCATAGTATATTTATACACTAGTTTCGGTCAAAAAAATCAAATTTAATTGGAGACTATTTGAAATGATACGAGACTTTTTAGATCATTTATATATGTTAAGAAGGAAGTTTATGATATAAGACCATGCAATAAAAAATAATCTGAAAACTAGATTCTATGAAACTTTTCGAAATGCAAGTTTCGATCAAAAAATCATAATATATTATACACTAGTTTCAGTCAAAAATAAAATTAAATTGAGGACTGTTAGAAATGACACGAAACAACACTTATCATTTATATACTTTACGTGGGAAGGTTATGATGGAAGTATATGCAAAGCATCATCTGAAAATTAGATTCTATGAAACTTTTCGAAATGCAAGTTTGGGTCAAAAATCATAGTATATTATACACTAGTTTTGGTCAAAAAAATCAAATTTATTTGAGGACTATTTGAAATCATACGAGACTTCTAAGATCATTTATATATGTTAAAAGGGAAGGTTATGATGGAAATCCATGCTAAAAAATCAATTGAAAACTAGATTCTATGAAACTTTTCGAAATGCAAGTTTCGGTCAAAAAATCATAATATATTATACACTAGCTTATACTAGTTTCGGTCAAAAATCAAATTAAATTGGGGACTGGTTGAAATGATATGAAACTTAACATATCATTTATATATTTTACGAGGGAATTTTATAATGAAAGTTCATGCAAAAATTCAACTGAAAATTAGATTCTATAAAACTTTTCGAAATACAAGTTTCGGTCAAAAATCATAGTATATTTTACACTTGTTTCGGTCAAAAAAAAATTTAATTGGGGACTATTTGAAATGATACGAGACTTTTCAGATCATTTGTATGTGTTAAGAGGGAAGGTTATGATGGAAGTCCATGCAAAAAAAATCATATGAAAACTAGATTCTATGAAACTTTTCGAAATGCATATTTCGGTCAAAAAATCATAATATATTATACACTAGTTTATACTAGTTTCGGTCAAAAATCAAATTAAATCGAGGACTGTTCGAAATGATACGAAATTTCATTTATCCTTTATATATTTTACGAGGGAAGGTTAAGATGAATGTCGTTGCAAAAAATTATCTGAAAATTAGATTCTATGAAACTTTTCGAAATGCAAGTTTCAGTCAAAAATCATAGTATCTTATACACTAGTTTCAGTCAAAAAAATAAAATTTAATTGGGGACTATTTGAAATGATACGAGACTTTTCAGATCATTTATATATGTTAAGAGGGAAGTTTATGATGGAAGTTCATGCAAAAAAAATCATCTGAAAACAAGATTCTACGAAACTTTTTGAAATGCAAGTTTCGGTCAAAAAATCATAATATATTATACACTAGTTTATACAAGTTTCGGTAAAAAATCAAATCAAATCGGGAACAGTTCGAAATTATATGAAATTTCACATATCATTTATATATTTTACGAGGGAAGGTTATGTTGGAAGTCCATGCAAAAATTCATCTGAAAATTAGATTCTATGAAACTTTTAGAAATGCAAGTTTCAGACAAAAATCATAGTATATTATACACTAGTTTCGGTCAAAAAAATCAAATTTAATTGGGGACTATTTGAAATGATATGAGACTTTTCAGATCATTTATGTATGTTAAGAGGGAAGGCTATGATGGAAGTCCATGCAAAAAAATCATCTGAAAACTAGATTCTATGAAACTTTTCGAAATGCACGTTTTGGCAAAAAATCATAATATATTATATACTAGTTTATCCTAGCTTTGATCAAAAATCAAATTAAATCGGGGATTGTTCGAAATGATACGCACTTTTACATATCGTTTATATATTTTATGAGGGAATGTTATGATGAAAGTCCATGAAAAAAATCAATTGGAAATTAGATTCTCTGAAACTTTTCGAAATGCAAGGTTCGGTCAAAAATCATAGTATAGTATACAATAGTTTCGGTCAAAAAATCAAATTTAATTGGGGACTATTTGAAATGATACGATACTTTCCAGATCATTTATATATGTTAAGAGGGAAGGTTATGATGGAAGTCCATGCAAAAAAATCATTTGTAAACTAGATTCTATGAAACTTTATGAAATGCAAGTTTCGGTCAAAAAATCATAATATATTAAACACTAGTTTATACTAGTTTCGGTCAATAATCAAATTAAATTGGGGATATCTCAAAATGTTATGAAACTTCACATATCATTTATATATTTTACGTGGGAAGGTTATGATGGAAGTAGATGCAAAAAATCATCTGAAAATTAGATTCTCTAAAACTTTTAGAAATTCAAGTTTCGGTCAAAAATCATAGTATATTTATACACTAGTTTCGGTCAAAAAAATCAAATTTAATTGGAGACTATTTGAAATGATACGAGACTTTTTAGATCATTTATATATGTTAAGAAGGAAGTTTATGATATAAGACCATGCAATAAAAAATAATCTGAAAACTAGATTCTATGAAACTTTTCGAAATGCAAGTTTCGATCAAAAAATCATAATATATTATACACTAGTTTCAGTCAAAAATAAAATTAAATTGAGGACTGTTAGAAATGACACGAAACAACACTTATCATTTATATACTTTACGTGGGAAGGTTATGATGGAAGTATATGCAAAGCATCATCTGAAAATTAGATTCTATGAAACTTTTCGAAATGCAAGTTTGGGTCAAAAATCATAGTATATTATACACTAGTTTTGGTCAAAAAAATCAAATTTATTTGAGGACTATTTGAAATCATACGAGACTTCTAAGATCATTTATATATGTTAAAAGGGAAGGTTATGATGGAAATCCATGCTAAAAAATCAACTGAAAACTAGATTCTATGAAACTTTTCGAAATGCAAGTTTCGGTCAAAAAATCATAATATATTATACACTAGCTTATACTAGTTTCGGTCAAAAATCAAATTAAATTGGGGACTGGTTGAAATGATATGAAACTTAACATATCATTTATATATTTTACGAGGGAATTTTATAATGAAAGTTCATGCAAAAATTCAACTGAAAATTAGATTCTATAAAACTTTTCGAAATACAAGTTTCGGTCAAAAATCATAGTATATTTTACACTTGTTTCGGTCAAAAAAAAATTTAATTGGGGACTATTGTAAATGATACGAGACTTTTCAGATCATTTGTATGTGTTAAGAGGGAAGGTTATGATGGAAGTCCATGCAAAAAAAATCATATGAAAACTAGATTCTATGAAACTTTTCGAAATGCATATTTCGGTCAAAAAATCATAATATATTATACACTAGTTTATACTAGTTTCGGTCAAAAATCAAATTAAATCGAGGACTGTTCGAAATGATACGAAATTTCATTTATCCTTTATATATTTTACGAGGGAAGGTTAAGATGAATGTCGTTGCAAAAAATTATCTGAAAATTAGATTCTATGAAACTTTTCGAAATGCAAGTTTCAGTCAAAAATCATAGTATCTTATACACTAGTTTCAGTCAAAAAAATAAAATTTAATTGGGGACTATTTGAAATGATACGAGACTTTTCAGATCATTTATATATGTTAAGAGGGAAGTTTATGATGGAAGTTCATGCAAAAAAAATCATCTGAAAACAAGATTCTACGAAACTTTTTGAAATGCAAGTTTCGGTCAAAAAATCATAATATATTATACACTAGTTTATACAAGTTTCGGTAAAAAATCAAATCAAATCGGGAACAGTTCGAAATTATATGAAATTTCACATATCATTTATATATTTTACGAGGGAAGGTTATGTTGGAAGTCCATGCAAAAATTCATCTGAAAATTAGATTCTATGAAACTTTTAGAAATGCAAGTTTCAGACAAAAATCATAGTATATTATACACTAGTTTCGGTCAAAAAAATCAAATTTAATTGGGGACTATTTGAAATGATATGAGACTTTTCAGATCATTTATGTATGTTAAGAGGGAAGGCTATGATGGAAGTCCATGCAAAAAAATCATCTGAAAACTAGATTCTATGAAACTTTTCGAAATGCACGTTTTGGCAAAAAATCATAATATATTATATACTAGTTTATCCTAGCTTTGATCAAAAATCAAATTAAATCGGGGATTGTTCGAAATGATACGCACTTTTACATATCGTTTATATATTTTATGAGGGAATGTTATGATGAAAGTCCATGAAAAAAATCAATTGGAAATTAGATTCTCTGAAACTTTTCGAAATGCAAGGTTCGGTCAAAAATCATAGTATAGTATACAATAGTTTCGGTCAAAAAATCAAATTTAATTGGGGACTATTTGAAATGATACGATACTTTCCAGATCATTTATATATGTTAAGAGGGAAGGTTATGATGGAAGTCCATGCAAAAAAATCATTTGTAAACTAGATTCTATGAAACTTTATGAAATGCAAGTTTCGGTCAAAAAATCATAATATATTAAACACTAGTTTATACTAGTTTCGGTCAATAATCAAATTAAATCGGGGATATCTCAAAATGTTATGGAACTTCACATATCATTTATATATTTTACGTGGGAAGGTTATGATGGAAGTAGATGCAAAAAATCATCTGAAAATTAGATTCTCTGAAACTTTTAGAAATGCAAGTTTGGGTCAAAAATCATAGTATATTTATACACTAGTTTCGGTCAAAAAAATCAAATCTAATTGGAGACTATTTGAAATGATACGAGACTTTTTAGATCATTTATATATGTTAAGAAGGAAGTTTATGATGGAAGACCATGCAATAAAAAATCATCTGAAAACTAGATTCTATGAAACTTTTCGAAATGCAAGTTTCGATCAAAAAATCATAATATATTATACACTAGTTTCGGTCAAAAATAAAATTAAATTGAGGACTGTTAGAAATGACACGAAACAACCCTTATCATTTATATACTTTACGTGGGAAGGTTATGATGGAAGTATATGCAAAACATCATCTGAAAATTAGATTCTATGAAACTTTTCGAAACGCAAGTTTGGGTCAAAAATCATAGTATATTATACACTAGTTTTGGTCAAAAAAATCAAATATATTTGGGGGCTATTTGAAATGATACGAGACTTCTCAGATCATTTATATATGTTAAAAGGGAAGGTTATGATGGAAATCCATGCTAAAAAATCAACTGAAAACTAGATTCTATGAAACTTTTCGAAATGCAAGTTTCGGTCAAAAAATCATAATATATTATACACTAGCTTATACTAGTTTAGGTAAAAAATCAAATTAAATTGGGGACTGTTTGAAATGATATGAAACTTAACATATCATTTATATATTTTACGAGGGAATTTTATAATGAAAGTTCATGCAAAAAATCAACTGAAAATTAGATTCTATAAAACTTTTCGAAATACAAGTTTCGGTCAAAAATCATAGTATATTATACACTAGTTTCGGTCAAAAAAACTAATTTAATTTGGGACTATTTGAAATGATACGAGACTTTTCAGATCATTTGTATGTGTTAAGAGGGAAGGTTATGATGGAAGTCCATGCAAAAAAAATTATCTGAAAACTAGATTCTATGAAACTTTTCGAAATGCATATTTCGTTCAAAAAATCATAATATATTATACACTAGTTTATACTAGTTTCGGTCAAAAATCAAATTAAATCGAGGACTGTTCGAAATGATACGAAATTTCATTTATCCTTTATATATTTTACGAGGGAAGGTTAAGATGAATGTCGTTGCAAAATATTATCTGAAAATTAGATTCTATGAAACTTTTCGAAATGCAAGTTTCAGTCAAAAATCATAGTATCTTATACACTAGTTTCAGTCAAAAAAATAAAATTTAATTGGGGACTATTTGAAATGATACGAGACTTTTCAGATCATTTATATATGTTAATAGGGAAGGTTATGATGGAAGTCCATGCAAAAAAAATCATCTGAAAACAAGATTCTACGAAACTTTTTGAAATGCAAGTTTCGGTCAAAAAATCATAATATATTATACACTAGTTTATACAAGTTTCGGTAAAAAATCAAATCAAATCGGGAACAGTTCGAAATTATATGAAATTTCACATATCATTTATATATTTTACGAGGGAAGGTTATGTTGGAAGTCCATGCAAAAATTCATCTGAAAATTAGATTCTATGAAACTTTTAGAAATGCAAGTTTCAGACAAAAATCATAGTATATTATACACTAGTTTCGGTCAAAAAAATCAAATTTAATTGGGGACTATTTGAAATGATATGAGACTTTTCAGATCATTTATGTATGTTAAGAGGGAAGGCTATGATGGAAGTCCATGCAAAAAAATCATCTGAAAACTAGATTCTATGAAACTTTTCGAAATGCACGTTTTGGCAAAAAATCATAATATATTATATACTAGTTTATCCTAGCTTTGATCAAAAATCAAATTAAATCGGGGATTGTTCGAAATGATACGCACTTTTACATATCGTTTATATATTTTATGAGGGAATGTTATGATGAAAGTCCATGAAAAAAATCAATTGGAAATTAGATTCTCTGAAACTTTTCGAAATGCAAGGTTCGGTCAAAAATCATAGTATAGTATACAATAGTTTCGGTCAAAAAATCAAATTTAATTGGGGACTATTTGAAATGATACGATACTTTCCAGATCATTTATATATGTTAAGAGGGAAGGTTATGATGGAAGTCCATGCAAAAAAATCATTTGTAAACTAGATTCTATGAAACTTTATGAAATGCAAGTTTCGGTCAAAAAATCATAATATATTAAACACTAGTTTATACTAGTTTCGGTCAATAATCAAATTAAATCGGGGATATCTCAAAATGTTATGGAACTTCACATATCATTTATATATTTTACGTGGGAAGGTTATGATGGAAGTAGATGCAAAAAATCATCTGAAAATTAGATTCTCTGAAACTTTTAGAAATGCAAGTTTGGGTCAAAAATCATAGTATATTTATACACTAGTTTCGGTCAAAAAAATCAAATTTAATTGGAGACTATTTGAAATGATACGAGACTTTTTAGATCATTTATATATGTTAAGAAGGAAGTTTATGATGGAAGACCATGCAATAAAAAATCATCTGAAAACTAGATTCTATGAAACTTTTCGAAATGCAAGTTTCGATCAAAAAATCATAATATATTATACACTAGTTTCGGTCAAAAATAAAATTAAATTGAGGACTGTTAGAAATGACACGAAACAACCCTTATCATTTATATACTTTACGTGGGAAGGTTATGATGGAAGTATATGCAAAACATCATCTGAAAATTAGATTCTATGAAACTTTTCGAAACGCAAGTTTGGGTCAAAAATCATAGTATATTATACACTAGTTTTGGTCAAAAAAATCAAATATATTTGGGGACTATTTGAAATGATACGAGACTTCTCAGATCATTTATATATGTTAAAAGGGAAGGTTATGATGGAAATCCATGCTAAAAAATCAACTGAAAACTAGATTCTATGAAACTTTTCGAAATGCAAGTTTCGGTCAAAAAATCATAATATATTATACACTAGCTTATACTAGTTTAGGTAAAAAATCAAATTAAATTGGGGACTGTTTGAAATGATATGAAACTTAACATATCATTTATATATTTTACGAGGGAATTTTATAATGAAAGTTCATGCAAAAAATCAACTGAAAATTAGATTCTATAAAACTTTTCGAAATACAAGTTTCGGTCAAAAATCATAGTATATTATACACTAGTTTCGGTCAAAAAAACTAATTTAATTTGGGACTATTTGAAATGATACGAGACTTTTCAGATCATTTGTATGTGTTAAGAGGGAAGGTTATGATGGAAGTCCATGCAAAAAAAATTATCTGAAAACTAGATTCTATGAAACTTTTCGAAATGCATATTTCGGTCAAAAAATCATAATATATTATACACTAGTTTATACTAGTTTCGGTCAAAAATCAAATTAAATCGAGGACTGTTCGAAATGATACGAAATTTCATTTATCCTTTATATATTTTACGAGGGAAGGTTAAGATGAATGTCGTTGCAAAAAATTATCTGAAAATTAGATTCTATGAAACTTTTCGAAATGCAAGTTTCAGTCAAAAATCATAGTATCTTATACACTAGTTTCAGTCAAAAAAATAAAATTTAATTGGGGACTATTTGAAATGATACGAGACTTTTCAGATCATTTATATATGTTAATAGGGAAGGTTATGATGGAAGTCCATGCAAAAAAAATCATCTGAAAACAAGATTCTACGAAACTTTTTGAAATGCAAGTTTCGGTCAAAAAATCATAATATATTATACACTAGTTTATACAAGTTTCGGTAAAAAATCAAATCAAATCGGGAACAGTTCGAAATTATATGAAATTTCACATATCATTTATATATTTTACGAGGGAAGGTTATGTTGGAAGTCCATGCAAAAAATCATCTGAAAATTAGATTCTATGAAACTTTTAGAAATGCAAGTTTCGGACAAAAATCATAGTATATTATACACTAGTTTCGGTCAAAAAAATCAAATTTAATTGGGGACTATTTGAAATGATATGAGACTTTTCAGATCATTTATGTATGTTAAGAGGGAAGGCTATGATGGAAGTCCATGCAAAAAAATCATCTGAAAACTAGATTCTATGAAACTTTTCGAAATGCACGTTTTGGCAAAAAATCATAATATATTAATACTAGTTTATCCTAGCTTTGATCAAAAATCAAATTAAATCGGGGATTGTTCGAAATGATACGCACTTTTACATATCGTTTATATATTTTATGAGGGAATGTTATGATGAAAGTCCATGAAAAAAATCAATTGGAAATTAGATTCTCTGAAACTTTTCGAAATGCAAGGTTCGGTAAAAAATCATAGTATAGTATACAATAGTTTCGGTCAAAAAATCAAATTTAATTGGGGACTATTTGAAATGATACGATACTTTCCAGATCATTTATATATGTTAAGAGGGAAGGTTATGATGGAAGTCCATGCAAAAAAATCATTTGTAAACTAGATTCTATGAAACTTTATGAAATGCAAGTTTCGGTCAAAAAATCATAATATATTAAACACTAGTTTATACTAGTTTCGGTCAATAATCAAATTAAATCGGGGTTATCTCAAAATGTTATGGAACTTCACATATCATTTATATATTTTACGTGGGAAGGTTATGATGGAAGTAGATGCAAAAAATCATCTGAAAATTAGATTCTCTGAAACTTTTAGAAATGCAAGTTTGGGTCAAAAATCATAGTATATTTATACACTAGTTTCGGTCAAAAAAATCAAATTTAATTGGAGACTATTTGAAATGATACGAGACTTTTTAGATCATTTATATATGTTAAGAAGGAAGTTTATGATGGAAGACCATGCAATAAAAAATCATCTGAAAACTAGATTCTATGAAACTTTTCGAAATGCATGTTTCGATAAAAAAATCATAATATATTATACACTAGTTTCGGTCAAAAATAAAATTAAATTGAGGACTGTTAGAAATGACACGAAACAACCCTTATCATTTATATACTTTACGTGGGAAGGTTATGATGGAAGTATATGCAAAACATCATCTGAAAATTAGATTCTATGAAACTTTTCGAAACGCAAGTTTGGGTCAAAAATCATAGTATATTATACACTAGTTTTGGTCAAAAAAATCAAATATATTTGGGGACTATTTGAAATGATACGAGACTTCTCAGATCAATTATATATGTTAAAAGGGAAGGTTATGATGGAAATCCATGCTAAAAAATCAACTGAAAACTAGATTCTATGAAACTTTTCGAAATGCAAGTTTCGGTCAAAAAATCATAATATATTATACACTAGCTTATACTAGTTTAGGTAAAAAATCAAATTAAATTGGGGACTGTTTGAAATGATATGAAACTTAACATATCATTTATATATTTTACGAGGGAATTTTATAATGAAAGTTCATGCAAAAAATCAACTGAAAATTAGATTCTATAAAACTTTTCGAAATACAAGTTTCGGTCAAAAATCATAGTATATTATACACTAGTTTCGGTCAAAAAAACTAATTTAATTTGGGACTATTTGAAATGATACGAGACTTTTCAGATCATTTGTATGTGTTAAGAGGGAAGGTTATGATGGAAGTCCATGCAAAAAAAATTATCTGAAAACTAGATTCTATGAAACTTTTCGAAATGCATATTTCGGTCAAAAAATCATAATATATTATACACTAGTTTATACTAGTTTCGGTCAAAAATCAAATTAAATCGAGGACTGTTCGAAATGATACGAAATTTCATTTATCCTTTATATATTTTACGAGGGAAGGTTAAGATGAATGTCGTTGCAAAAAATTATCTGAAAATTAGATTCTATGAAACTTTTCGAAATGCAAGTTTCAGTCAAAACTCATAGTATCTTATACACTAGTTTCAGTCAAAAAAATAAAATTTAATTGGGGACTATTTGAAATGATACGAGACTTTTCAGATCATTTATATATGTTAAGAGGGAAGGTTATGATGGAAGTCCATGCAAAAAAAATCATCTGAAAACAAGATTCTACGAAACTTTTTGAAATGCAAGTTTCGGTCAAAAAATCATAATATATTATACACTAGTTTATACAAGTTTCGGTAAAAAATCAAATCAAATCGGGAACAGTTCGAAATTATATGAAATTTCACATATCATTTATATATTTTACGAGGGAAGGTTATGTTGGAAGTCCATGCAAAAAATCATCTGAAAATTAGATTCTATGAAACTTTTAGAAATGCAAGTTTCGGACAAAAATCATAGTATATTATACACTAGTTTCGGTCAAAAAAATCAAATTTAATTGGGGACTATTTGAAATGATATGAGACTTTTCAGATCATTTATGTATGTTAAGAGGGAAGGCTATGATGGAAGTCCATGCAAAAAAATCATCTGAAAACTAGATTCTATGAAACTTTTCGAAATGCACGTTTTGGCAAAAAATCATAATATATTATATACTAGTTTATCCTAGCTTTGATCAAAAATCAAATTAAATCGGGGATTGTTCGAAATGATACGCACTTTTACATATCGTTTATATATTTTATGAGGGAATGTTATGATGAAAGTCCATGAAAAAAATCAATTGGAAATTAGATTCTCTGAAACCTTTCGAAATGCAAGGTTCGGTAAAAAATCATAGTATAGTATACAATAGTTTCGGTCAAAAAATCAAATTTCATTGGGGACTATTTGAAATGATACGATACTTTCCAGATCATTTATATATGTTAAGAGGGAAGGTTATGATGGAAGTCCATGCAAAAAAATCATTTGTAAACTAGATTCTATGAAACTTTATGAAATGCAAGTTTCGGTCAAAATATCATAATATATTAAACACTAGTTTATATTAGTTTCGGTCAATAATCAAATTAAATCGGGGTTATCTCAAAATGTTATGAAACTTCACATATCATTTATATATTTTACGTGGGAAGGTTATGATGGAAGTAGATGCAAAAAATCATCTGAAAATTAGATTCTCTGAAACTTATAGAAATGCAAGTTTCGGTCAAAAATCATAGTATATTTATACACTAGTTTCGGTCAAAAAAATCAAAATTAATTGGAGACTATTTGAAATGATACGAGACTTTTTAGATCATTTATATATGTTAAGTAGGAAGTTTATGATGGAAGACCATGCAATAAAAAATCATCTGAAAACTAGATTCTATGAAACTTTTCGAAATGCAAGTTTTGTTCAAAAAATCATAATATATTATACACTAGTTTCGGTCAAAAATTAAATAAAATTGAGGACTGTTAGAAATGACACGAAACAACACTTATCATTTATATACTTTACGTGGGAAGGTTATGATGGAAGTATATGCAAAACATCATCTGGAAATTAGATTCTATGAAACTTTTCGAAATGCAAGTTTGGGTCAAAAATCATAGTATATTATACACTAGTTTTGGTCAAAAAAATCAAATTTATTTGGGGACTATTTGAAATGATACGAGACTTCTCAGATCATTTATATATGTTAAAAGGGAAGGTTATGATGGAAATCCATGCTAAAAAATCAACTGAAAATTAGATTCTATGAAACTTTTCGAAATGCAAGTTTCGGTCAAAAAATCATAATATATTATACACTAGCTTATACTAGTTTCGGTAAAAAATCAAATTAAATTGAGGACTGTTTTAAATGATATGAAAATTAACATATCATTTATATATTTTATGAGGGAATTTTATAATGAAAGTTCATGCAAAAAATCAACTGAAAATTAGTTTCTATAAAACTTTTCGAAATACAAGTTTCGGTCAAAAATCATAGTATATTATACACTAGTTTCGGTCAAAATAACAAATTTAATTGGGGACTATTTGAAATGATACGAGACATTTCAGATCATTTGTATGTGTTAAGAGGGAAGATTATGATGGAAGTCCATGCAAAAAAAATCATCTGAAAACTAGATTCTATGAAACTTTTCGAAATGTATGTTTCGGTCAAAAAATCATAATATATTATACACTAGTTTATACTAGTTTTGGTCAAAAATCAAATTAAATCGGGGACTGTTCGAAATGATACGAAATTTCATTTATCCTTTATATATTCTACGAGGGAAGGTTAAGATGAAAGTCGTTGCAAAAAATTATCTGAAAATTAGATTCTATGAAACTTTTCGAAATGCAAGTTTCAGTCAAAAATCATAGTATCTTATACACTAGTTTCGGTCAAAAAAATAAAATTTAATTGTGGACTATTTGAAATGATACGAGACTTTTCAGATCATTTATATATGTTAAGAGGGAAGGTTATGATGGAAGTCCATGCAAAAAAAATCATCTGAAAACAAGATTCTACGAAACTTTTCGAAATGCAAGTTTCGGTCAAAAAATCATAATATATTATACACTAGTTTATACAAGTTTCGGTAAAAAATCAAATCAAATCGGGGACAGTTCGAAATTATATGAAATTTCACATATCATTTATATATTTTACGAGGGAAGGTATGTTGGAAGTCCATGCAAAAAATCATCTGAAAATTAGATTCTATGAAACTTTTAGAAATGCAAGTTTCGGACAAAAATCATAGTATATTATACACTAGTTTCGGTCAAAAAAATCAAATTTAATTGGGGACTATTTGAAATGATACGAGACTTCTCAGATCATTTATATATGTTAAGAGGGAAGTTTATGATGGAAGTCCGTGCAAAAAAATCATCTGAAAACTAGATTCTATGAAACTTTTCGAAATGCAAGTTTTGGCAAAAAATCATAATATATTATATACTAGTTTATACTAGCTTTGATCAAAAATCAAATTAAATCGGGGACTGTTCGAAATGATACGTAATTTCACATATCGTTTATATATTTTATGAGGGAATGTTATGATGAAAGTCCATGAAAAAAATCAATTGGAAATTAGATTCTCTGAAACTTTTCGAAATGCAAGGTTCGGTCAAAAATCATAGTATAGTATACAATAGTTTCGGTCAAAAAATCAAATTTAATTGGGGACTATTTGAAATGATACGATACTTTCCAGATCATTTATATATGTTAAGAGGGAAGGTTATGATGGAAGTCCATGCAAAAAAATCATTTGTAAACTAGATTATATGAAACTTTATGAAATGCAAGTTTCGGTCAAAAAATCATAATATATTAAACACTAGTTTATACTAGTTTCGGTCAATAATCAAATTAAATCGGGGACATCTCAAAATGTTATGAAACTTCACATATCATTTATATGTTTTACGTGGGAAGGTTATGATGGAAGTAGATGCAAAAAAACATCTGAAAATTAGATTCTCTGAAACTTTTAGAAATGCAAGTTTCGGTCAAAAATCATAGTATATTTATACACTAGTTTCGGTCAAAAAAATCAAATTTAATTGGAGACTATTTGAAATGATACGAGACTTTTTAGATCATTTATATATGTTAAGAAGGAAGTTTATGATGGAAGACCATGCAATAAAAAATCATCTGAAAACTAGATTCTATGAAACTTTTCGAAATGCAAGTTTCGATCAAAAAATCATAATATATTATACACTAGTTTCGGTAAAAAATAAAATTAAATTGAGGACTGTTAGAAATGACACGAAACAACACTTATCATTTATATACTTTACGTGGGAAGGTTATGATGGAAGTATATGCAAAACATCATCTGAAAATTAGATTCTATGAAACTTTTCGAAATGCAAGTTTGGGTCAAAAATCATAGTATATTATACACTAGTTTTGGTCAAAAAAATCAAATTTATTTGGGGACTATTTGAAATGATTCGAGACTTCTCAGATCATTTATATATGTTAAAAGGGAAGGTTATGATGGAAATCCATGCTAAAAAATCAGCTGCAAACTAGATTCTATGAAACTTTTCGAAATGCAAGTTTCGGTCAAAAAATCATAATATATTATACACTAGCTTATACTAGTTTCGGTAAAAAATCAAATTAAATTGGGGACTGTTTGAAATGATACGAAACTTAACATATCATTTATATATTTTACGAGGGAATTTTATAATGAAAGTTCATGCAAAAAATCAACTGAAAATTAGATTCTATAAAACTTTTCGAAATACAAGTTTCGGTCAAAAATCATTGTATATTATACACTAGTTTCGGTCAAAATAACAAATTTAATTGGGGACTATTTGAAATGATACGAGACTTTTCAGATCTTTTGTATGTGTTAAGAGGGAAGGTTATGATGGAAGTCCATGCAAAAAAAATCATCTGAAAACTAGATTCTATGAAACTTTTCAAAATGTATGTTTCGGTCAAAAAATCATAATATATTATACACTAGTTTATACTAGTTTCGGTCAAAAATCAAATTAAATCGGGGACTGTTCGAAATGATACGAAATTTCATTTATCCTTTATATATTCTACGAGGGAAGGTTAAGATGAAAGTCGTTTCAAAAAATTATCTGAAAATTAGATTCTATGAAACTTTTCGAAATGCAAGTTTCAGTCAAAAATCATAGTATCTTATACACTAGTTTCGGTCAAAAAAATAAAATTTAATTGTGGACTATTTGAAATGATACGAGACTTTTCAGATCATTTATATATGTTAAGAGGGAAGGTTATGATGGAAGTCCATGCAAAAAAAATCATCTGAAAACAAGATTCTACGAAACTTTTCGAAATGCAAGTTTCGGTCAAAAAATCATAATATATTATACACTAGTTTATACAAGTTTCGGTAAAAAATCAAATCAAATCGGGGACAGTTCGAAATTATATGAAATTTCACATATCATTTATATATTTTACGAGGGAAGGTTTGTTGGAAGTCCATGCAAAAAATCATCTGAAAATTAGATTCTATGAAACTTTTAGAAATGCAAGTTTCGGACAAAAATCATAGTATATTATACACTAGTTTCGGTCAAAAAAATCAAATTTAATTGGGGACTATTTGAAATGATACGAGACTTCTCAGATCATTTATATATGTTAAGAGGGAAGGTTATGATGGAAGTCCGTGCAAAAAAATCATCTGAAAACTAGATTCTATGAAACTTTTCAAAATGCAAGTTTTGGCAAAAAATCATAATATATTATATACTAGTTTATACTAGCTTTGATCAAAAATCAAATTAAATCGGGGACTGTTCGAAATGATACGTAATTTCACATATCGTTTATATATTTTATGAGGGAATGTTATGATGAAAGTCCATGAAAAAAATCAATTGGAAATTAGATTCTCTGAAACTTTTCGAAATGCAAGGTTCGGTCAAAAATCATAGTATAGTATACAATAGTTTCGGTCAAAAAATCAAATTTAATTGGGGACTATTTGAAATGATACGATACATTCCAGATCATTTATATATGTTAAGAGGGAAGGTTATGATGGAAGTCCATGCAAAAAAATCATTTGTAAACTAGATTCTATGAAACTTTATGAAATGCAAGTTTCGGTCAAAAATCATAATATATTAAACACTAGTTTATACTAGTTTCGGTCAATAATCAAATTAAATCGGGGACATCTCAAAATGTTATGAAACTTCACATATCATTTATATGTTTTACGTGGGAAGGTTATGATGGAAGTAGATGCAAAAAATCATCTGAAAATTAGATTCTCTGAAACTTTTAGAAATGCAAGTTTCGGTCAAAAATCATAGTATATTTATACACTAGTTTCGGTCAAAAAAATCAAATTTAATTGGAGACTATTTTAAATGATACGAGTCTTTTTAGATCATTTATATATGTTAAGAAGGAAGTTTATGATAGAAGACCATGCAATAAAAAATCATCTGAAAACTAGATTCTATGAAACTTTTCGAAATGCAAGTTTCGATCAAAAAATCATAATATATTATAAACTAGTTTCGATAAAAAATTAAATTAAATTGAGGACTGTTAGAAATGACACGAAACAACACTTATCATTTATATACTTTACGTGGGAAGGTTATTATGGAAGTATATGCAAAACATCATCTGAAAATTAGATTCTATGAAACTTTTCGAAATGCAAGTTTGGGTCAAAAATCATAGTATATTATACACTAGTTTTGGTAAAAAAAATCAAATTTATTTGGGGACTATTTGAAATGATACGAGACTTCTCAGATCATTTATATATGTTAAAAGGGAAGGTTATGATGGAAATCCATGCTAAAAAATCAGCTGAAAACTAGATTCTATGAAACTTTTCGAAATGCAAGTTTCGGTCAAAAAATCATAATATATTATACACTAGCTTATACTAGTTTCGGTAAAAAATCAAATTAAATTGGGGACTGTTTGAAATGATATGAAACTTAACATATCATTTATATATTTTACGAGGGAATTTTATAATGAAAGTTCATGCAAAAAATCAACTGAAAATTAGATTCTATAAAACTTTTCGAAATACAAGTTTCGGTCAAAAATCATAGTATATTATACACTAGTTTCGGTCAAAATAACAAATTTAATTGGGGACTATTTGAAATGATACGAGACTTTTCAGATCTTTTGTATGTGTTAAGAGGGAAGGTTATGATGGAAGTCCATGCAAAAAAAATCATCTGAAAACAAGATTCTATGAACCTTTTCGAAATGCAAGTTTCGGTCAAAAAATCATAATATATTATACACTAGTTTATACAAGTTTCGGTAAAAAATCAAATCAAATCGGGGACAGTTCGAAATAATATGAAATTTCACATATCATTTATATATTTTACGAGGGAAGGTTATGTTGGAAGTCCATGCAAAAAATCCTCTGAAAATTAGATTCTATGAAACTTTTAGAAATGCAAGTTTCGGACAAAAATCATAGTATATTATACACTAGTTTCGGTCAAAAAAATCAAATTTAATTGGGGACTATTTGAAATGATATGAGACTTTTCAGATCATTTATATATGTTAAGAGGGAAGGTTATGATGGAAGTCCATGCAAAAAAATCATCTGAAAACTAGATTCTATGAAACTTTTCGAAATGCAAGTTTTGGCAAAAAATCATAATATATTATATACTAGTTTATACTAGCTTTGATCAAAAATCAAATTAAATCGGGGACTGTTCGAAATGATATGCAATTTCACATATCGTTTATATATTTTATGAGGGAATGTTATGATGAAAGTCCATGAAAAAAATCAATTGGAAATTAGATTCTTTAAAACTTTTCGAAATGCAAGGTTCGCTCAAAAATCATAGTATAGTATACAATAGTTTCGGTCAAAAAATCAAATTTAATTGGGGACTATTTGAAATGATACGATACTTTCCAGATCATTTATATATGTTAAGAGGGAAGGTTATGATGGAAGTCCATGCAAAAAAATCATTTGTAAACTAGATTCTATGAAACTTTATGAAATGCAAGTTTCGGTCAAAAATCATAATATATTAAACACTAGTTTATACTAGTTTCGGTCAATAATCAAATTAAATCGGGGACATCTCAAAATGTTATGAAACTTCACATATCATTTATATGTTTTACGTGGGAAGGTTATGATGGAAGTAGATGCAAAAAATCATCTGAAAATTAGATTCTCTGAAACTTTTAGAAATGCAAGTTTCGGTCAAAAATCATAGTATATTTATACACTAGTTTCGGTCAAAAAAATCAAATTTAATTGGAGACTATTTTAAATGATACGAGTCTTTTTAGATCATTTATATATGTTAAGAAGGAAGTTTATGATAGAAGACCATGCAATAAAAAATCATCTGAAAACTAGATTCTATGAAACTTTTCGAAATGCAAGTTTCGATCAAAAAATCATAATATATTATAAACTAGTTTCGATAAAAAATTAAATTAAATTGAGGACCATTAGAAATGACACGAAACAACACTTATCATTTATATACTTTACGTGGGAAGGTTATTATGGAAGTATATGCAAAACATCATCTGAAAATTAGATTCTATGAAACTTTTCGAAATGCAAGTTTGGGTCAAAAATCATAGTATATTATACACTAGTTTTGGTAAAAAAAATCAAATTTATTTGGGGACTATTTGAAATGATACGAGACTTCTCAGATCATTTATATATGTTAAAAGGGAAGGTTATGATGGAAATCCATGCTAAAAAATCAGCTAAAAACTAGATTCTATGAAACTTTTCGAAATGCAAGTTTCGGTCAAAAAATCATAATATATTATACACTAGCTTATACTAGTTTCGGTAAAAAATCAAATTAAATTGGGGACTGTTTGAAATGATATGAAACTTAACATATCATTTATATATTTTACGAGGGAATTTTATAATGAAAGTTCATGCAAAAAATCAACTGAAAATTAGATTCTATAAAACATTTCGAAATACAAGTTTCGGTCAAAAATCATAGTATATTATACACTAGTTTCGGTCAAAATAACAAATTTAATTGGGGACTATTTGAAATGATACGAGACTTTTCAGATCTTTTGTATGTGTTAAGAGGGAAGGTTATGATGGAAGTCCATGCAAAAAAAATCATCTGAAAACTAGATTCTATGAAACTTTTCGAAATGTATGTTTCGGTCAAAAAATCATAATATATTATACACTAGTTTATACTAGTTTCGGTCAAAAATCAAATTAAATCGGGGACTGTTTGAAATGATACGAAATTTCATTTATCCTTTATATATTTTACGAGGGAAGGTTAAGATGAAAGTCGTTGCAAAAAATTATCTTAAAATTAGATTATATGAAACTTTTCGAAATGCAAGTTTCAGTCAAAAATCATAGTATCTTATACACTAGTTTCGGTAAAAAAAAAAATTTAATTGGGGACTATTTGAAATGATACGAGACTTTTCAGATCATTTATATATGTTAAAAGGGAAGGTTATGATGGAAGTCCATGCAAAAAAAATCATCTGAAAACAAGATTCTACGAAACTTTTCGAAATGCAAGTTTCGGTCAAAAAATCATAATATATTATACAGTAGTTTATACAAGTTTCGGTAAAAAATCAAATCAAATCGGGGACAGTTCGAAATAATATGAAATTTCACATATCATTTATATATTTTACGAGGGAAGGTTATGTTGGAAGTCCATGCAAAAAATCATCTGAAAATTAGATTCTATGAAACTTTTAGAAATGCAAGTTTCGGACAAAAATCATAGTATATTATACACTAGTTTCGGTCAAAAAAATCAAATTTAATTGGGGACTATTTGAAATGATATGAGACTTTTCAGATCATTTATATATGTTAAGAGGGAAGGTTATGATGGAAGTCCATGCAAAAAAATCATCTGAAAACTAGATTCTATGAAACTTTTCGAAATGCAAGTTTTGGCAAAAAATCATAATATATTATATACTAGTTTATACTAGCTTTGATCAAAAATCAAATTAAATCGGGAACTGTTCGAAATGACACGCAATTTCACATATCGTTTATATATTTTAAGAGGGAATGTTATGATGAAAGTCCATGAAAAAAATCAATTGGAAATTAGATTCTTTAAAACTTTTCGAAATGCAAGGTTCGGTCAAAAATCATAGTGTAGTATACAATAGTTTCGGTCAAAAAATCAAATTTAATTGGGGACTATTTTAAATGATACGATACTTTCCAGATCATTTATATATGTTAAGAGGGAAGGTTATGATGGAAGTCCATGCAAAAAAATCATTTGTAAACTAGATTCTATGAAACTTTATGAAATGCTAGTTTCGGTCAAAAATGATAATATATTAAACATTAGTTTATACTAGTTTCGGTCAATAATCAAATTAAATCGGGGACATCTCAAAATGTTATGAAACTTCACATATCATTTATATGTTTTACGTGGGAAGGTTATGATGGAAGTAGATGCAAAAAATCATCTGAAAATTAGATTCTCTGAAACTTTTAGAAATGCAAGTTTCGGTCAAAAATCATAGTATATTTATACACTAGTTTCGGTCAAAAAAATCAAATTTAATTGGAGACTATTTTAAATGATACGAGTCTTTTTAGATCATTTATATATGTTAAGAAGGAAGTTTATGATAGAAGACCATGCAATAAAAAATCATCTGAAAACTAGATTCTATGAAACTTTTCGAAATGCAAGTTTTGATCAAAAAATCATAATATATTATAAACTAGTTTCGATAAAAAATAAAATTAAATTGAAGACTGTTAGAAATGACACGAAACAACACTTATCATTTATATACTTTACGTGGGAAGGTTATGATGGAAGTATATGCAAAACATCATCTGAAAATTAGATTCTATGAAACTTTTCGAAATGCAAGTTTGGGTCAAAAATCATAGTATATTATACACTAGTTTTGGTCAAAAAAATCAAATTTATTTGGGGACTATTTGAAATGATACGAGACTTCTCAGATCATTTATATATGTTAAAAGGGAAGGTTATGATGGAAATCCATGCTAAAAAATCAGCTGAAAACTAGATTCTATGAAACTTTTCGAAATGCAAGTTTCGGTCAAAAAATCATAATATATTATACACTAGCTTATACTAGTTTCGGTAAAAAATCAAATTAAATTGGGGACTGTTTGAAATGATATGAAACTTAACATATCATTTATATATTTTACGAGGGAATTTTATAATGAAAGTTCATGCAAAAAATCAACTGAAAATTAGATTCTATAAAACTTTTCGAAATACAAGTTTAGGTCAAAAATCATAGTATATTATACACTAGTTTCGGTCAAAATAACAAATTTAATTGGGGACTATTTGAAATGATACGAGACTTTTCAGATCTTTTGTATGTGTTAAGAGGGAAGGTTATGATGGAAGTCCATGCAAAAAAAATCATCTGAAAACTAGATTCTATGAAACTTTTCGAAATGTATGTTTCGGTCAAAAAATCATAATATATTATACACTAGTTTATACTAGTTTCGGTCAAAAATCAAATTAAATCGGGGACTGTTTGAAATGATACGAAATTTCATTTATCCTTTATATATTTTACGAGGGAAGGTTAAGATGAAAGTCGTTGCAAAAAATTATCTTAAAATTAGATTATATGAAACTTTTCGAAATGCAAGTTTCAGTCAAAAATCATAGTATCTTATACACTAGTTTCGGTAAAAAAAAAAATTTAATTGGGGACTATTTGAAATGATACGAGACTTTTCAGATCATTTATATATGTTAAAAGGGAAGGTTATGATGGAAGTCCATGCAAAAAAAATCATCTGAAAACAAGATTCTACGAAACTTTTCGAAATGCAAGTTTCGGTCAAAAAATCATAATATATTATACACTAGTTTATACTAGTTTCGGTAAAAAATAAAATCAAATCGGGGACAGTTCGAAATAATATGAAATTTCACATATCATTTATATATTTTACGAGGGAAGTTTATGTTGGAAGTCCATGCAAAAAATCATCTGAAAATTAGATTCTATGAAACTTTTAGAAATGCAAGTTTCGGACAAAAATCATAGTATATTATACACTAGTTTCGGTCAAAAAAATCAAATTTAATTGGGGACTATTTGAAATGATATGAGACTTTTCAGATCATTTATATATGTTAAGAGGGAAGGTTATGATGGAAGTCCATGCAAAAAAATCATCTGAAAACTAGATTCTATGAAACTTTTCGAAATGCAAGTTTTGGCAAAAAATCATAATATATTATATACTAGTTTATACTAGCTTTGATCAAAAATCAAATTAAATCGGGAACTGTTCGAAATGACACGCAATTTCACATATCGTTTATATATTTTAAGAGGGAATGTTATGATGAAAGTCCATGAAAAAAATCAATTGGAAATTAGATTCTTTAAAACTTTTCGAAATGCAAGGTTCGGTCAAAAATCATAGTGTAGTATACAATAGTTTCGGTCAAAAAATCAAATGCTAAAAAATCAACTGAAAACTAGATTCTATGAAACTTTTCGAAATGCAAGTTTCGGTCAAAAAATCATAATATATTATACAATATCTTATACTAGTTTCGGTCAAAAACCAAATTAAATTGGGGACTGTTTGAAATGATATGAAACTTAACATATCATTTATATATTTTACGAAGGAATTTTATAATGAATGTTCATGCAAAAAATCAACTGAAAATTAGATTCTATAAAACTTTTCAAAATACAAGTTTCGGTCAAAAATCATAGTATATTATACACTAGTTTCGGTCAAAAAAACAAATTTAATTGGGGACTATTTGAAATGATACGAGACTTTTCAGATCATTTATATATGTTAACAGGGAAGGTCATGATGGAAGTCCATGAAAAAAAAATCATCTGAAAACTAGATTCTATGAATCTTTTCGAAATGCAAGTTTCGGTCAAAAAATCATAATATATTATACACTAGTTTATACTAGTTTCGGTCAAAATTCAAATTAAATCTGTGTATGTTCGAAATGATATGAAATTTCACATGTCCTTTAGATATTTTACGAGGGAATGTTATGATGAAAGTCGGTGCAAAAAATCAACTGATAATTAGATTCTATGAAACTTTTCGAAATTCAAGTTTCAGTCAAAAATCATAGTATCTTATACACTAGTTTCGGTCAAAAAATAAAATTTAATTGGGGATTATTTGAAATGATACGAGACTTTTCAGATCATTTATATATGTTAAGAGGGAAGGTTATGATGGAAGTCCTTGCAAAACAAAACATCTGAAAACAAGATTATACGAAACTTTTCGAAATGCAAGTTTCGGTCAAAAAATCATAATATATTATACACTAGTTTATACTAGTTTCGGTAAAAAATCAAATCAAATCGGGGACAGTTCGAAATGATATGAAATTTCACATATCATTTATATATTTTACGAGGGAAGGTTATGATGGAAGTCCAGGCAAAAAATCATCTGAAAATTAGATTCCATGAAACTTTTAGAATGCAAGTTTCGATCAAAAAATCATAATATATTATACACTAGTTTCGGTGAAAAATCAAATTAAATCGAGGACTGTTAGAAATGATATGAAACAACACTTATCATTTATATATTTTACGTGGGAAGGATATGATGGAAGTATATGCAAAACATCATCTGAAAATTAGATTCTATGAAACTTTTCGAAATGCAAGTTTGGGTCAAAAATCATAGTATATTATACACTAGTTTCGGTCAAAAAAATCAAATTTATTTGGGGACTATTTGAAATGATACGAGACTTCTCAGATCATTTATATATGTTAAAAGGGAAGGTTATGATGGAAATCCATGCTAAAAAATCAACTGAAAACTAGATTCTATGATACTTTTCGAAATGCAAGTTTCGGTCAAAATATCATAATATATTATACAATAGTTTATACTAGTTTCGGTAAAAAAATCAAATCAAATCTGGGACAGTTCGGAATGATATGAAATTTCACATATCATTTATATATTTTACGAGGGAATGTTATGATGAAAGTCGGTGCAAAAAATCAACTGAAAATTAGATTCTATGAAACTTTTCGAAATGCAAGTTTCAGTCAAAAATCATAGTATCTTATACACTAGTTTCGGTCAAAAAAATAAAATTTAATTGGGGACTATTTGAAATTATACGAGACTTTTCAGATCATTTATATATGTTAAGAGGGAAGGTTATGATGGAAGTCCATGCAAAAAAAATCATCTGAAAAGTAGATTCTATTAAACTATTCGAAATGCAAGTTTTGGGTAAAAAATCATAATATATTATACACTAGTTTATACTAGTTTCGGTAAAAAAATCAAATCAAATCGGGGACAGTTCGGAATGATATGAAATTTCACATATCATTTATATATTTTACGAGGGAAGGTTATGATGGAAGTCCATGCAAAAAATCATCTGAAAATTAGATTCTATGAAACTTTTAGAAATGCAAGTTTCGGACAAAAATCATAGTATATTATACACTAGTTTCGGTCAAAAAAATAAAATTTAATTGGGGACTATTTGAAATGATACGAGACTTTTCAGATCATTTATATATGATAAGAAGGAAGGTTATGATGGAAGTCCATGCAAAAAAATCATCTGAAAACTAGATTCTATGAAACTTTTCGAAATGCAAGTTTCGGCAAAAAAATGATAATATATTATATACTAGTTTATACTAGCTTCTATCAAAAATCAAATTAAATCGGGGACTGATCGAAATGATACGCAATTTCACATATCGTTTATATATTTTACGAGGGAATGTTATGATGAAAGTCCATGCAAAAAATCAACTGAAAATTAGATTCTATGAAACTTTTCGAGATGCAAGTTTCGGTCAAAAATCATAGTATGGTATACAATAGTTTCGGTCAAAAAATCAAATTTAATTGATGACTATTTGAAATGATACGATACTTTTCAGATCATTTATATATGTTAAGAGGGAAGGTTATGATGGAAGTCCATGCAAAAAAATCATTTGTAAACTAGATTCTATTAAACTTTTTGAAATGCAAGTTTCGGTCAAAAAATCATAATATATTATACACTAGTTTCGGTGAAAAATCAAATTAAATCGAGGACTGTTAGAAATGATATGAAACAACACTTATCATTTATATATTTTACGTGGGAAGGATATGATGGAAGTATATGCAAAACATCATCTGAAAATTAGATTCTATGAAACTTTTCGAAATGCAAGTTTGGGTCAAAAATCATAGTATATTATACACTAGTTTCGGTCAAAAAAATCAAATTTATTTGGGGACTATTTGAAATGATACGAGACTTCTCAGATCATTTATATATGTTAAAAGGGAAGGTTATGATGGAAATCCATGCTAAAAAATCAACTGAAAACTAGATTCTATGATACTTTTCGAAATGCAAGTTTCGGTCAAAATATCATAATATATTATACAATAGTTTATACTAGTTTCGGTAAAAAAATCAAATCAAATCTGGGACAGTTCGGAATGATATGAAATTTCACATATCATTTATATATTTTACGAGGGAATGTTATGATGAAAGTCGGTGCAAAAAATCAACTGAAAATTAGATTCTATGAAACTTTTCGAAATGCAAGTTTCAGTCAAAAATCATAGTATCTTATACACTAGTTTCGGTCAAAAAAATAAAATTTAATTGGGGACTATTTGAAATTATACGAGACTTTTCAGATCATTTATATATGTTAAGAGGGAAGGTTATGATGGAAGTCCATGCAAAAAAAATCATCTGAAAAGTAGATTCTATTAAACTATTCGAAATGCAAGTTTTGGGTAAAAAATCATAATATATTATACACTAGTTTATACTAGTTTCGGTAAAAAAATCAAATCAAATCGGGGACAGTTCGGAATGATATGAAATTTCACATATCATTTATATATTTTACGAGGGAAGGTTATGATGGAAGTCCATGCAAAAAATCATCTGAAAATTAGATTCTATGAAACTTTTAGAAATGCAAGTTTCGGACAAAAATCATAGTATATTATACACTAGTTTCGGTCAAAAAAATAAAATTTAATTGGGGACTATTTGAAATGATACGAGACTTTTCAGATCATTTATATATGATAAGAAGGAAGGTTATGATGGAAGTCCATGCAAAAAAATCATCTGAAAACTAGATTCTATGAAACTTTTCGAAATGCAAGTTTCGGCAAAAAAATGATAATATATTATATACTAGTTTATACTAGCTTCTATCAAAAATCAAATTAAATCGGGGACTGATCGAAATGATACGCAATTTCACATATCGTTTATATATTTTACGAGGGAATGTTATGATGAAAGTCCATGCAAAAAATCAACTGAAAATTAGATTCTATGAAACTTTTCGAGATGCAAGTTTCGGTCAAAAATCATAGTATGGTATACAATAGTTTCGGTCAAAAAATCAAATTTAATTGATGACTATTTGAAATGATACGATACTTTTCAGATCATTTATATATGTTAAGAGGGAAGGTTATGATGGAAGTCCATGCAAAAAAATCATTTGTAAACTAGATTCTATTAAACTTTTTGAAATGCAAGTTTCGGTCAAAAAATCATAATATATTATACACTAGTTTATACTAGTTTCGGTCAATAATCAAATTAAATCGGGGGCATCCCAAAATGATATGAAACTTCACATATCATTTATATATTTTACGTGGGAAGGTTATGATGGGAGTAGATGCAAAAAATCATCAGAAAATTAGATTCTATGAAACTTTTAGAAATGCAAGTTTCGGTCAAAAGTCATAGTATATTTATACACTAGCTTGGGTCAAAAAAATCAAATTTAATTGGAGACTATTTGAAATGATACGAGACTTTTTAGATCATTTATATATGTTAAGAAGGAAGGTTATGATGGAAGACCATGCAAAAAAATCATCTGAAAACTAGATTCTATGAAACTTTTCAGAATGCAAGTTTCGATCAAAAAATCATAATATATTATACACTAGTTTCGGTCAAAAATCAAATTAAATCGAGGACTGTTAGAAATGATATGAAACAACACTTATCATTTATATATTTTACGTGGGAAGGATATGATGGAAGTATATGCAAAACATCATCTGAAAATTAGATTCTATGAAACTTTTCGAAATGCAAGTTTGGGTCAAAAATCATAGTATATTATACACTAGTTTCGGTCAAAAAAACCAAATTTATTTGGGGACTATTTGAAATGATACGAGACTTCTCAGATCATTTATATATGTTAAAAGGGAAGGTTATGATGGAAATCCATGCTAAAAAATCAACTGAAAACTAGATTCTATGATACTTTTCGAAATGCAAGTTTCGGTCAAAATATCATAATATATTATACAATAGTTTATACTAGTTTCGGTAAAAAATCAAATCAAATCTGGGACAGTTCGGAATGATATGAAATTTCACATATCATTTATATATTTTACGAGGGAATGTTATGATGAAAGTCGGTGCAAAAAATCAACTGAAAATTAGATTCTATGAAACTTTTCGAAATGCAAGTTTCAGTCAAAAATCATAGTATCTTATACACTAGTTTCGGTCAAAAAAATAAAATTTAATTGGGGACTATTTGAAATTATACGAGACTTTTCAGATCATTTATATATGTTAAGAGGGAAGGTTATGATGGAAGTCCATGCAAAAAAATCATCTGAAAAGTAGATTCTATTAAACTATTCGAAATGCAAGTTTTGGTCAAAAAATCATAATATATTATACACTAGTTTATACTAGTTTCGGTAAAAAATCAAATCAAATCGGGGACAGTTCGGAATGATATGAAATTTCACATATCATTTATATATTTTAAGAGGGAAGGTTATGATGGAAGTCCATGCAAAAAATCATCTGAAAATTAGATTCTATGAAACTTTTAGAAATGCAAGTTTCGGACAAAAATCATAGTATATTATACACTAGTTTCGGTCAAAAAAATAAAATTTAATTGGGGACTATTTGAAATGATACGAGACTTTTCAGATCATTTATATATGATAAGAAGGAAGGTTATGATGGAAGTCCATGCAAAAAAATCATCTGAAAATTAGATTCTATGAAACTTTTCGAAATGCAAGTTTCGGCAAAAAATCATAATATATTATATACTAGTTTATACTAGCTTCGATCAAAAATCAAATTAAATCGGGGACTGTTCGAAATGATACGCAATTTCACATATCGTTTATATATTTTACGAGGGAATGTTATGATGAAAGTCCATGCAAAAAATCAACTGAAAATTAGATTCTATGAAACTTTTCGAGATGCAAGTTTCGGTCAAAAATCATAGTATGGTATACAATAGTTTCGGTCAAAAAATCAAATTTAATTGAGGACTATTTGAAATGATACGATACTTTTCAGATCATTTATATATGTTAAGAGGGAAGGTTATGATGGAAGTCCATGCAAAAAATCATCTGTAAACTAGATTCTATTAAACTTTTTGAAATGCAAGTTTCGGTCAAAAAATCATAATATATTATACACTAGTTTATACTAGTTTCGGTCAATAATCAAATTAAATCGGGGGCATCTCAAAATGATATGAAACTTCACATATCATTTATATATTTTACGTGGGAAGGTTATGATGGAAGTAGATGCAAAAAATCATCTGAAAATTAGATTCTATGAAATTTTTAGAAATGCAAGTTTCGGTCAAAAGTCATAGTATATTTATACACTAGCTTCGGTCAAAAAAATCAAATTTAATTGGAGACTATTTGAAATGATACGAGACTTTTTAGATCATTTATATATGATAAGAGGGAATGTTATGATGGAAGACCATGCAAAAAAATCAACTGAAAACTAGATTCTATGATACTTTTCGAAATGCAAGTTTCGATCAAAAAATCATAATATATTATACAATAGTTTATACTAGTTTCTGTAAAAAATCAAATCAAATCTGGGACAGTTCGGAATGATATGAAATTTCACATATCATTTATATATTTTACGAGGGAATGTTATGATGAAAGTCGGTGCAAAAAATCAACTGAAAATTAGATTCTATGAAACTTTTCGAAATGCAAGTTTCAGTCAAAAATCATAGTATCTTATACACTAGTTTCGGTCAAAAAAATAAAATTTAATTGGGGACTATTTGAAATTATACGAGACTTTTCAGATCATTTATATATGTTAAGAGGGAAGGTTATGATGGAAGTCCATGCAAAAAAATCATCTGAAAAGTAGATTCTATTAAACTATTCGAAATGCAAGTTTTGGTCAAAAAATCATAATATATTATACACTAGTTTATACTAGTTTCGGTAAAAAATCAAATCAAATCGGGGACAGTTCGGAATGATATGAAATTTCACATATCATTTATATATTTTACGAGGGAAGGTTATGATGGAAGTCCATGCAAAAAATCATCTGAAAATTAGATTCAATGAAACTTTTAGAAATGCAAGTTTCGGACAAAAATCATAGTATATTATACACTAGTTTCGGTCAAAAAAATAAAATTTAATTAGGGACTATTTGAAATGATACGAGACTTTTCAGATCATTTATATATGATAAAAGGGAAGGTTATGATGGAAGTCCATGCAAAAAAATCATCTGAAAATTAGATTCTATGAAACTTTTCGAAATGCAAGTTTCGGCAAAAAATCATAATATATTATATACTAGTTTATACTAGCTTCGATCAAAAATCAAATTAAATCGGGGACTGTTCGAAATGATACGCAATTTCACATATCGTTTATATATTTTACGAGGGAATGTTATGATGAAAGTCCATGCAAAAAATCAACTGAAAATTAGATTCTATGAAACTTTTCGAGATGCAAGTTTCGGTCAAAAATCATAGTATGGTATACAATAGTTTCGGTCAAAAAATCAAATTTAATTGAGGACTATTTGAAATGATACGATACTTTTCAGATCATTTATATATGTTAAGAGGGAAGGTTATGATGGA
Source organism: Lathyrus aphaca (assembly GCA_963966055.1). NCBI lineage: Eukaryota > Viridiplantae > Streptophyta > Magnoliopsida > Fabales > Fabaceae > Lathyrus > Lathyrus aphaca. Next base: position 502,374,284 of record OZ014525.1, read on the forward strand.
AGTCCATGCAAAAAATCATCTGTAAACTAGATTCTATTAAACTTTTTGAAATGCAAGTTTCGGTCAAAAAATCATAATATATTATACACTAGTTTATACTAGTTTCGGTCAATAATCAAATTAAATCGGGGGCATCTCAAAATGATATGAAACTTCACATATCATTTATATATTTTACGTGGGAAGGTTATGATGGAAGTAGATGCAAAAAATCATCTGAAAATTAGATTCTATGAAATTTTTAGAAATGCAAGTTTCGGTCAAAAGTCATAGTATATTTATACACTAGCTTCGGTCAAAAAAATCAAATTTAATTGGAGACTATTTGAAATGATACGAGACTTTTTAGATCATTTATATATGATAAGAGGGAATGTTATGATGGAAGACCATGCAAAAAAATCAACTGAAAACTAGATTCTATGATACTTTTCGAAATGCAAGTTTCGATCAAAAAATCATAATATATTATACAATAGTTTATACTAGTTTCTGTAAAAAATCAAATCAAATCTGGGACAGTTCGGAATGATATGAAATTTCACATATCATTTATATATTTTACGAGGGAATGTTATGATGAAAGTCGGTGCAAAAAATCAACTGAAAATTAGATTCTATGAAACTTTTCGAAATGCAAGTTTCAGTCAAAAATCATAGTATCTTATACACTAGTTTCGGTCAAAAAAATAAAATTTAATTGGGGACTATTTGAAATTATACGAGACTTTTCAGATCATTTATATATGTTAAGAGGGAAGGTTATGATGGAAGTCCATGCAAAAAAATCATCTGAAAAGTAGATTCTATTAAACTATTCGAAATGCAAGTTTTGGTCAAAAAATCATAATATATTATACACTAGTTTATACTAGTTTCGGTAAAAAATCAAATCAAATCGGGGACAGTTCGGAATGATATGAAATTTCACATATCATTTATATATTTTACGAGGGAAGGTTATGATGGAAGTCCATGCAAAAAATCATCTGAAAATTAGATTCAATGAAACTTTTAGAAATGCAAGTTTCGGACAAAAATCATAGTATATTATACACTAGTTTCGGTCAAAAAAATAAAATTTAATTAGGGACTATTTGAAATGATACGAGACTTTTCAGATCATTTATATATGATAAAAGGGAAGGTTATGATGGAAGTCCATGCAAAAAAATCATCTGAAAATTAGATTCTATGAAACTTTTCGAAATGCAAGTTTCGGCAAAAAATCATAATATATTATATACTAGTTTATACTAGCTTCGATCAAAAATCAAATTAAATCGGGGACTGTTCGAAATGATACGCAATTTCACATATCGTTTATATATTTTACGAGGGAATGTTATGATGAAAGTCCATGCAAAAAATCAACTGAAAATTAGATTCTATGAAACTTTTCGAGATGCAAGTTTCGGTCAAAAATCATAGTATGGTATACAATAGTTTCGGTCAAAAAATCAAATTTAATTGAGGACTATTTGAAATGATACGATACTTTTCAGATCATTTATATATGTTAAGAGGGAAGGTTATGATGGAAGTCCATGCAAAAAATCATCTGTAAACTAGATTCTATTAAACTTTTTGAAATGCAAGTTTCGGTCAAAAAATCATAATATATTATACACTAGTTTATACTAGTTTCGGTCAATAATCAAATTAAATCGGGGGCATCTCAAAATGATATGAAACTTCACATATCATTTATATATTTTACGTGGGAAGGTTATGATGGAAGTAGATGCAAAAAATCATCTGAAAATTAGATTCTATGAAATTTTTAGAAATGCAAGTTTCGGTCAAAAGTCATAGTATATTTATACACTAGCTTCGGTCAAAAAAATCAAATTTAATTGGAGACTATTTGAAATGATACGAGACTTTTTAGATCATTTATATATGATAAGAGGGAATGTTATGATGGAAGACCATGCAAAAAAATCAACTGAAAACTAGATTCTATGATACTTTTCGAAATGCAAGTTTCGATCAAAAAATCATAATATATTATACAATAGTTTATACTAGTTTCTGTAAAAAATCAAATCAAATCTGGGACAGTTCGGAATGATATGAAATTTCACATATCATTTATATATTTTACGAGGGAATGTTATGATGAAAGTCGGTGCAAAAAATCAACTGAAAATTAGATTCTATGAAACTTTTCGAAATGCAAGTTTCAGTCAAAAATCATAGTATCTTATACACTAGTTTCGGTCAAAAAAATAAAATTTAATTGGGGACTATTTGAAATTATACGAGACTTTTCATATCATTTATATATGTTAAGAGGGAAGGTTATGATGGAAGTCCATGCAAAAAAAATCAATTGAAAATTAGATTCTATGAAACTTTTCTAAATGCAAGTTTTGGTCAAAAAAATCATAATATATTATACACTAGTTTATACTAGTTTCGGTAAAAAATCAAATCAAATCGGGGACTGTTCGGAATGATATGAAATTTCACATATCATTTATATATTTTACGAGGGAAGGTTATGATGGAAGTCCATGCAAAAAATCATCAGAAAATTAGATTCTATGAAACTTTTAGAAATGCAAGTTTCGGACAAAAATCATAGTATATTATACACTAGTTTCGGTCAAAAAAATAAAATTTAATTGGGGACTATTTGAAATGATACGAGACTTTTCAGAGCATTTATATATGATAAGAGGGAAGGTTATGATGGAAGTCCATGCAAAAAAATCATCTGAAAACTAGATTCTATGAAACTTTTCGAAATGCAAGTTTCGGCAAAAAATCATAATATATTATATACTAGTTTATACTAGCTTCGATCAAAAATCAAATTAAATCGGGGACTGTTCGAAATGATACGCAATTTCACATATCGTTTATATATTTTACGAGGGAATGTTATGATGAAAGTCCATGCAAAAAATCAACTGAAAATTAGATTCTATGAAACTTTTCGAGATGCAAGTTTCGGTCAAAAATCATAGTATGGTATACAATAGTTTCGGTCAAAAAATCAAATTTAATTGAGGACTATTTGAAATGATACGATACTTTTCAGATCATTTATATATGTTAAGAGGGAAGGTTATGATGGAAGTCCATGCAAAAAAATCATCTGTAAACTAGATTCTATTAAACTTTTTGAAATGCAAGTTTCGGTCAAAAAATCATAATATATTATACACTAGTTTATACTAGTTTCGGTCAATAATCAAATTAAATCGGGGGCATCTCAAAATGATATGAAACTTCACATATCATTTATATATTTTACGTGGGAAGGTTATGATGGAAGTAGATGCAAAAAATCATCTGAAAATTAGATTCTATGAAATTTTTAGAAATGCAAGTTTCGGTCAAAAGTCATAGTATATTTATACACTAGCTTCGGTCAAAAAAATCAAATTTAATTGGAGACTATTTGAAATGATACGAGACTTTTTAGATCATTTATATATGATAAGAGGGAATGTTATGATGGAAGACCATGCAAAAAAATCAACTGAAAACTAGATTCTATGATACTTTTCGAAATGCAAGTTTCGATCAAAAAATCATAATATATTATACAATAGTTTATACTAGTTTCTGTAAAAAATCAAATCAAATATGGGACAGTTCGGAATGATATGAAATTTCACATATCATTTATATATTTTACGAGGGAATGTTATGATGAAAGTCGGTGCAAAAAATCAACTGAAAATTAGATTCTATGAAACTTTTCGAAATGCAAGTTTCAGTCAAAAATCATAGTATCTTATACACTAGTTTCGGTCAAAAAAATAAAATTTAATTGGGGACTATTTGAAATTATACGAGACTTTTCATATCATTTATATATGTTAAGAGGGAAGGTTATGATGGAAGTCCATGCAAAAAAAATCAATTGAAAATGAGATTCTATGAAACTTTTCGAAATGCAAGTTTTGGTCAAAAAAATCATAATATATTATACACTAGTTTATACTAGTTTCGGTAAAAAATCAAATCAAATCGGGGACAGTTCGGAATGATATGAAATTTCACATATCATTTATATATTTTACGAGGGAAGGTTATGATGGAAGTCCATGCAAAAAATCATCAGAAAATTAGATTCTATGAAACTTTTAGAAATGCAAGTTTCGGACAAAAATCATAGTATATTATACACTAGTTTCGGTCAAAAAAATAAAATTTAATTGGGGACTATTTGAAATGATACGAGACTTTTCAGAGCATTTATATATGATAAGAGGGAAGGTTATGATGGAAGTCCATGCAAAAAAATCATCTGAAAACTAGATTCTATGAAACTTTTCGAAATGCAAGTTTCGGCAAAAAATCATAATATATTATATACTAGTTTATACTAGCTTCGATCAAAAATCAAATTAAATCGGGGACTGTTCGAAATGATACGCAATTTCACATATCGTTTATATATTTTACGAGGGAATGTTATGATGAAAGTCCATGCAAAAAATCAACTGAAAATTAGATTCTATGAAACTTTTCGAGATGCAAGTTTCGGTCAAAAATCATAGTATGGTATACAATAGTTTCGGTCAAAAAATCAAATTTAATTGAGGACTATTTGAAATGATACGATACTTTTCAGATCATTTATATATGTTAAGAGGGAAGGTTATGATGGAAGTCCATGCAAAAAAATCATCTGTAAACTAGATTCTATTAAACTTTTTGAAATGCAAGTTTCGGTCAAAAAATCATAATATATTATACACTAGTTTATACTAGTTTCGGTCAATAATCAAATTAAATCGGGGGCATCTCAAAATGATATGAAACTTCACATATCATTTATATATTTTACGTGGGAAGGTTATGATGGAAGTAGATGCAAAAAATCATCTGAAAATTAGATTCTATGAAATTTTTAGAAATGCAAGTTTCGGTCAAAAGTCATAGTATATTTATACACTAGCTTCGGTCAAAAAAATCAAATTTAATTGGAGACTATTTGAAATGATACGAGACTTTTTAGATCATTTATATATGATAAGAGGGAATGTTATGATGGAAGACCATGCAAAAAAATCAACTGAAAACTAGATTCTATGATACTTTTCGAAATGCAAGTTTCGATCAAAAAATCATAATATATTATACAATAGTTTATACTAGTTTCTGTAAAAAATCAAATCAAATCTGGGACAGTTCGGAATGATATGAAATTTCACATATCATTTATATATTTTACGAGGGAATGTTATGATGAAAGTCGGTGCAAAAAATCAACTGAAAATTAGATTCTATGAAACTTTTCGAAATGCAAGTTTCAGTCAAAAATCATAGTATCTTATACACTAGTTTCGGTCAAAAAAATAAAATTTAATTGGGGACTATTTGAAATTATACGAGACTTTTCATATCATTTATATATGTTAAGAGGGAAGGTTATGATGGAAGTCCATGCAAAAAAAATCAATTGAAAATTAGATTCTATGAAACTTTTCTAAATGCAAGTTTTGGTCAAAAAAATCATAATATATTATACACTAGTTTATACTAGTTTCGGTAAAAAATCAAATCAAATCGGGGACAGTTCGGAATGATATGAAATTTCACATATCATTTATATATTTTACGAGGGAAGGTTATGATGGAAGTCCATGCAAAAAATCATCAGAAAATTAGATTCTATGAAACTTTTAGAAATGCAAGTTTCGGACAAAAATCATAGTATATTATACACTAGTTTCGGTCAAAAACATAAATTTTAATTGGGGACTATTTGAAATGATACGAGACTTTTCAGAGCATTTATATATGATAAGAGGGAAGGTTATGATGGAAGTCCATGCAAAAAAATCATCTGAAAACTAGATTCTATGAAACTTTTCGAAATGCAAGTTTCGGCAAAAAATCATAATATATTATATACTAGTTTATACTAGCTTCGATCAAAAATCAAATTAAATCGGGGACTGTTCGAAATGATACGCAATTTCACATATCGTTTATATATTTTACGAGGGAATGTTATGATGAAAGTCCATGCAAAAAATCAACTGAAAATTAGATTCTATGAAACTTTTCGAGATGCAAGTTTCGGTCAAAAATCATAGTATGGTATACAATAGTTTCGGTCAAAAAATCAAATTTAATTGAGGACTATTTGAAATGATACGATACTTTTCAGATCATTTATATATGTTAAGAGGGAAGGTTATGATGGAAGTCCATGCAAAAAAATCATCTGTAAACTAGATTCTATTAAACTTTTTGAAATGCAAGTTTCGGTCAAAAAATCATAATATATTATACACTAGTTTATACTAGTTTCGGTCAATAATCAAATTAAATCGGGGGCATCTCAAAATGATATGAAACTTCACATATCATTTATATATTTTACGTGGGAAGGTTATGATGGAAGTAGATGCAAAAAATCATCTGAAAATTAGATTCTATGAAATTTTTAGAAATGCAAGTTTCGGTCAAAAGTCATAGTATATTTATACACTAGCTTCGGTCAAAAAAATCAAATTTAATTGGAGACTATTTGAAATGATACGAGACTTTTTAGATCATTTATATATGATAAGAGGGAATGTTATGATGGAAGACCATGCAAAAAAATCAACTGAAAACTAGATTCTATGATACTTTTCGAAATGCAAGTTTCGATCAAAAAATCATAATATATTATACAATAGTTTATACTAGTTTCTGTAAAAAATCAAATCAAATCTGGGACAGTTCGGAATGATATGAAATTTCACATATCATTTATATATTTTACGAGGGAATGTTATGATGAAAGTCGGTGCAAAAAATCAACTGAAAATTAGATTCTATGAAACTTTTCGAAATGCAAGTTTCAGTCAAAAATCATAGTATCTTATACACTAGTTTCGGTCAAAAAAATAAAATTTAATTGGGGACTATTTGAAATTATACGAGACTTTTCATATCATTTATATATGTTAAGAGGGAAGGTTATGATGGAAGTCCATGCAAAAAAAATCAATTGAAAATTAGATTCTATGAAACTTTTCGAAATGCAAGTTTTGGTCAAAAAAATCATAATATATTATACACTAGTTTATACTAGTTTCGGTAAAAAATCAAATCAAATCGGGGACAGTTCGGAATGATATGAAATTTCACATATCATTTATATATTTTACGAGGGAAGGTTATGATGGAAGTCCATGCAAAAAATCATCAGAAAATTAGATTCTATGAAACTTTTAGAAATGCAAGTTTCGGACAAAAATCATAGTATATTATACACTAGTTTCGGTCAAAAAAATAAAATTTAATTGGGGACTATTTGAAATGATACGAGACTTTTCAGAGCATTTATATATGATAAGAGGGAAGGTTATGATGGAAGTCCATGCAAAAAAATCATCTGAAAACTAGATTCTATGAAACTTTTCGAAATGCAAGTTTCGGCAAAAAATCATAATATATTATATACTAGTTTATACTAGCTTCGATCAAAAATCAAATTAAATCGGGGACTGTTCGAAATGATACATAATTTCACATATCGTTTATATATTTTACGAGGGAATGTTATGATGAAAGTCCATGCAAAAAATAAACTGAAAATTAGATTCTATGAAACTTTTCGAAATGCAAGTTTCGGTCAAAAATCATAGTATAGTATACAATAGTTTCGGTCAAAAAATCAAATTTAATTGAGGACTATTTGAAATGATACGATACTTTTCAGATCATTTATATATGTTAAGAGGGAAGGTTATGATGGAAGTCCATGCAAAAAAATCATCTGTAAACTAGATTCTATTAAACTTTTTGAAATGCAAGTTTCGGTCAAAAAATCATAATATATTATACACTAGTTTATACTAGTTTCGGTCAATAATCAAATTAAATCGGGGGCATCTCAAAATGATATGAAACTTCACATATCATTTATATATTTTACGTGGGAAGGTTATGATGGAAGTAGATGCAAAAAATCATCTGAAAATTAGATTCTATGAAATTTTTAGAAATGCAAGTTTCGGTCAAAAGTCATAGTATATTTATACACTAGCTTCGGTCAAAAAAATCAAATTTAATTGGAAACTTTTCGGAATGCAAGTTTCGATCAAAAAATCATAATATATTATACAATAGTTTATACTAGTTTCTGTAAAAAATCAAATCAAATCTGGGACAGTTCGGAATGATATGAAATTTCACATATCATTTATATATTTTACGAGGGAATGTTATGATGGAAGACCATGCAAAAAAATCAACTGAAAACTAGATTCTATGATACTTTTCGAAATGCAAGTTTCGATCAAAAAATCATAATATATTATACAATAGTTTATACTAGTTTCTGTAAAAAATCAAATCAAATCTGGGACAGTTCGGAATGATATGAAATTTCACATATCATTTATATATTTTACGAGGGAATGTTATGATGAAAGTCGGTGCAAAAAATCAACTGAAAATTAGATTCTATGAAACTTTTCGAAATGCAAGTTTCAGTCAAAAATCATAGTATCTTATACACTAGTTTCGGTCAAAAAAATAAAATTTAATTGGGGACTATTTGAAATTATACGAGACTTTTCATATCATTTATATATGTTAAGAGGGAAGGTTATGATGGAAGTCCATGCAAAAAAAATCAATTGAAAATTAGATTCTATGAAACTTTTCTAAATGCAAGTTTTGGTCAAAAAAATCATAATATATTATACACTAGTTTATACTAGTTTCGGTAAAAAATCAAATCAAATCGGGGACTGTTCGGAATGATATGAAATTTCACATATCATTTATATATTTTACGAGGGAAGGTTATGATGGAAGTCCATGCAAAAAATCATCAGAAAATTAGATTCTATGAAACTTTTAGAAATGCAAGTTTCGGACAAAAATCATAGTATATTATACACTAGTTTCGGTCAAAAAAAAAAAAATTAATTGGGGACTATTTGAAATGATACGAGACTTTTCAGAGCATTTATATATGATAAGAGGGAAGGTTATGATGGAAGTCCATGCAAAAAAATCATCTGAAAACTAGATTCTATGAAACTTTTCGAAATGCAAGTTTCGGCAAAAAATCATAATATATTATATACTAGTTTATACTAGCTTCGATCAAAAATCAAATTAAATCGGGGACTGTTCGAAATGATACGCAATTTCACATATCGTTTATATATTTTACGAGGGAATGTTATGATGAAAGTCCATGCAAAAAATCAACTGAAAATTAGATTCTATGAAACTTTTCGAGATGCAAGTTTCGGTCAAAAATCATAGTATGGTATACAATAGTTTCGGTCAAAAAATCAAATTTAATTGAGGACTATTTGAAATGATACGATACTTTTCAGATCATTTATATATGTTAAGAGGGAAGGTTATGATGGAAGTCCATGCAAAAAAATCATCTGTAAACTAGATTCTATTAAACTTTTTGAAATGCAAGTTTCGGTCAAAAAATCATAATATATTATACACTAGTTTATACTAGTTTCGGTCAATAATCAAATTAAATCGGGGGCATCTCAAAATGATATGAAACTTCACATATCATTTATATATTTTACGTGGGAAGGTTATGATGGAAGTAGATGCAAAAAATCATCTGAAAATTAGATTCTATGAAATTTTTAGAAATGCAAGTTTCGGTCAAAAGTCATAGTATATTTATACACTAGCTTCGGTCAAAAAAATCAAATTTAATTGGAGACTATTTGAAATGATACGAGACTTTTTAGATCATTTATATATGATAAGAGGGAATGTTATGATGGAAGACCATGCAAAAAAATCAACTGAAAACTAGATTCTATGATACTTTTCGAAATGCAAGTTTCGATCAAAAAATCATAATATATTATACAATAGTTTATACTAGTTTCTGTAAAAAATCAAATCAAATCTGGGACAGTTCGGAATGATATGAAATTTCACATATCATTTATATATTTTACGAGGGAATGTTATGATGAAAGTTGGTGCAAAAAATCAACTGAAAATTAGATTCTATGAAACTTTTCGAAATGCAAGTTTCAGTCAAAAATCATAGTATCTTATACACTAGTTTCGGTCAAAAAAATAAAATTTAATTGGGGACTATTTGAAATTATACGAGACTTTTCATATCATTTATATATGTTAAGAGGGAAGGTTATGATGGAAGTCCATGCAAAAAAAATCAATTGAAAATGAGATTCTATGAAACTTTTCGAAATGCAAGTTTTGGTCAAAAAAATCATAATATATTATACACTAGTTTATACTAGTTTCGGTAAAAAATCAAATCAAATCGGGGACAGTTCGGAATGATATGAAATTTCACATATCATTTATATATTTTACGAGGGAAGGTTATGATGGAAGTCCATGCAAAAAATCATCAGAAAATTAGATTCTATGAAACTTTTAGAAATGCAAGTTTCGGACAAAAATCATAGTATATTATACACTAGTTTCGGTCAAAAAAATAAAATTTAATTGGGGACTATTTGAAATGATACGAGACTTTTCAGAGCATTTATATATGATAAGAGGGAAGGTTATGATGGAAGTCCATGCAAACAAATCATCTGAAAACTAGATTCTATGAAACTTTTCGAAATGCAAGTTTCGGCAAAAAATCATAATATATTATATACTAGTTTATACTAGCTTCGATCAAAAATCAAATTAAATAGGGGACTGTTCGAAATGATACGCAATTTCACATATCGTTTATATATTTTACGAGGGAATGTTATGATGAAAGTCCATGCAAAAAATCAACTGAAAATTAGATTCTATGAAACTTTTCGAGATGCAAGTTTCGGTCAAAAATCATAGTATGGTATACAATAGTTTCGGTCAAAAAATCAAATTTAATTGAGGACTATTTGAAATGATACGATACTTTTCAGATCATTTATATATGTTAAGAGGGAAGGTTATGATGGAAGTCCATGCAAAAAAATCATCTGTAAACTAGATTCTATTAAACTTTTTGAAATGCAAGTTTCGGTCAAAAAATCATAATATATTATACACTAGTTTATACTAGTTTCGGTCAATAATCAAATTAAATCGGGGGCATCTCAAAATGATATGAAACTTCACATATCATTTATATATTTTACGTGGGAAGGTTATGATGGAAGTAGATGCAAAAAATCATCTGAAAATTAGATTCTATGAAATTTTTAGAAATGCAAGTTTCGGTCAAAAGTCATAGTATATTTATACACTAGCTTCGGTCAAAAAAATCAAATTTAATTGGAGACTATTTGAAATGATACGAGACTTTTTAGATCATTTATATATGATAAGAGGGAATGTTATGATGGAAGACCATGCAAAAAAATCAACTGAAAACTAGATTCTATGATACTTTTCGAAATGCAAGTTTCGATCAAAAAATCATAATATATTATACAATAGTTTATACTAGTTTCTGTACAAAATCAAATCAAATCTGGGACAGTTCGGAATGATATGAAATTTCACATATCATTTATATATTTTACGAGGGAATGTTATGATGAAAGTCGGTGCAAAAAATCAACTGAAAATTAGATTCTATGAAACTTTTCGAAATGCAAGTTTCAGTCAAAAATCATAGTATCTTATACACTAGTTTCGGTCAAAAAAATAAAATTTAATTGGGGACTATTTGAAATTATACGAGACTTTTCATATCATTTATATATGTTAAGAGGGAAGGTTATGATGGAAGTCCATGCAAAAAAAATCAATTGAAAATTAGATTCTATGAAACTTTTCTAAATGCAAGTTTTGGTCAAAAAAATCATAATATATTATACACTAGTTTATACTAGTTTCGGTAAAAAATCAAATCAAATCGGGGACAGTTCGGAATGATATGAAATTTCACATATCATTTATATATTTTACGAGGGAAGGTTATGATGGAAGTCCATGCAAAAAATCATCAGAAAATTAGATTCTATGAAACTTTTAGAAATGCAAGTTTCGGACAAAAATCATAGTATATTATACACTAGTTTCGGTCAAAAAAATAAAATTTAATTGGGGACTATTTGAAATGATACGAGACTTTTCAGAGCATTTATATATGATAAGAGGGAAGGTTATGATGGAAGTCCATGCAAAAAAATCATCTGAAAACTAGATTCTATGAAACTTTTCGAAATGCAAGTTTCGGCAAAAAATCATAATATATTATATACTAGTTTATACTAGCTTCGATCAAAAATCAAATTAAATCGGGGACTGTTCGAAATGATACGCAATTTCACATATCGTTTATATATTTTATGAGGGAATGTTATGATGAAAGTCCATGCAAAAAATCAACTGAAAATTAGATTCTATGAAACTTTTCGAGATGCAAGTTTCGGTCAAAAATCATAGTATGGTATACAATAGTTTCGGTCAAAAAATCAAATTTAATTGAGGACTATTTGAAATGATACGATACTTTTCAGATCATTTATATATGTTAAGAGGGAAGGTTATGATGGAAGTCCATGCAAAAAAATCATCTGTAAACTAGATTCTATTAAACTTTTTGAAATGCAAGTTTCGGTCAAAAAATCATAATATATTATACACTAGTTTATACTAGTTTCGGTCAATAATCAAATTAAATCGGGGGCATCTCAAAATGATATGAAACTTCACATATCATTTATATATTTTACGTGGGAAGGTTATGATGGAAGTAGATGCAAAAAATCATCTGAAAATTAGATTCTATGAAATTTTTAGAAATGCAAGTTTCGGTCAAAAGTCATAGTATATTTATACACTAGCTTCGGTCAAAAAAATCAAATTTAATTGGAGACTATTTGAAATGATACGAGACTTTTTAGATCATTTATATATGATAAGAGGGAATGTTATGATGGAAGACCATGCAAAAAAATCAACTGAAAACTAGATTCTATGATACTTTTCGAAATGCAAGTTTCGATCAAAAAATCATAATATATTATACAATAGTTTATACTAGTTTCTGTAAAAAATCAAATCAAATCTGGGACAGTTCGGAATGATATGAAATTTCACATATCATTTATATATTTTACGAGGGAATGTTATGATGAAAGTCGGTGCAAAAAATCAACTGAAAATTAGATTCTATGAAACTTTTCGAAATGCAAGTTTCAGTCAAAAATCATAGTATCTTATACACTAGTTTCGGTCAAAAAAATAAAATTTAATTGGGGACTATTTGAAATTATACGAGACTTTTCATATCATTTATATATGTTAAGAGGGAAGGTTATGATGGAAGTCCATGCAAAAAAAATCAATTGAAAATTAGATTCTATGAAACTTTTCTAAATGCAAGTTTTGGTCAAAAAAATCATAATATATTATACACTAGTTTATACTAGTTTCGGTAAAAAATCAAATCAAATCGGGGACAGTTCGGAATGATATGAAATTTCACATATCATTTATATATTTTACGAGGGAAGGTTATGATGGAAGTCCATGCAAAAAATCATCAGAAAATTAGATTCTATGAAACTTTTAGAAATGCAAGTTTCGGACAAAAATCATAGTATATTATACACTAGTTTCGGTCAAAAAAATAAAATTTAATTGGGGACTATTTGAAATGATACGAGACTTTTCAGAGCATTTATATATGATAAGAGGGAAGGTTATGATGGAAGTCCATGCAAAAAAATCATCTGAAAACTAGATTCTATGAAACTTTTCGAAATGCAAGTTTCGGCAAAAAATCATAATATATTATATACTAGTTTATACTAGCTTCGATCAAAAATCAAATTAAATCGGGGACTGTTCGAAATGATACGCAATTTCACATATCGTTTATATATTTTACGAGGGAATGTTATGATGAAAGTCCATGCAAAAAATCAACTGAAAATTAGATTCTATGAAACTTTTCGAGATGCAAGTTTCGGTCAAAAATCATAGTATGGTATACAATAGTTTCGGTCAAAAAATCAAATTTAATTGAGGACTATTTGAAATGATACGATACTTTTCAGATCATTTATATATGTTAAGAGGGAAGGTTATGATGGAAGTCCATGCAAAAAAATCATCTGTAAACTAGATTCTATTAAACTTTTTGAAATGCAAGTTTCGGTCAAAAAATCATAATATATTATACACTAGTTTATACTAGTTTCGGTCAATAATCAAATTAAATCGGGGGCATCTCAAAATGATATGAAACTTCACATATCATTTATATATTTTACGTGGGAAGGTTATGATGGAAGTAGATGCAAAAAATCATCTGAAAATTAAATTCTATGAAACTTTTAGAAATGCAAGTTTCTGTCAAAAATCATAGTATATTTATACACTAGTTTCGGTCAAAAAAATAGAATTTAATTGGAGACTTTTTGAAATGATACGAGACTTTTTAGATCATTTATATATGTTAAGAAGGAAGGTTATGATGGAAGACCATGCAAAAAAATCATCTGAAAACTAGATTCTATGAAACTTTTCGGAATGCAAGTTTCGATCAAAAAATTATAATATATTATACACTAGTTTCGGTCAAAATTAAAATTAAATCGAGGACTGTTAGAAATGATATGAAACAACACTTATCATTTATATATTTTACGTGGGAAGGTTATGATGGAAGTATATGCAAAACATCATCTGAAAATTAGATTCTATGAAACTTTTCGAAATGCAAGTTTGGGTCAAAAATCATAGTATATTATACACTAGTTTCGGTCAAAAAAAATCAAATTTATTTGGGGACTATTTGAAATGATACGAGACTTCTCAGATCATTTATATATGTTAAAAGGGAAGGTTATGATGGAAATCCATGCTAAAAAATTAATTGAAAACTAGATTCTATGATACTTTTCGAAATGCAAGTTTCGGTCAAAAAATCATAATATATTATACACTAGATTATACTAGTTTCGGTCAAAACTCTAATTAAATTTGGGATAGTTCGAAATGATACGAAATTTCACTTATCCTTTATATATTTTACGAGGGAATGTTATGATGAAAGTCGGTGCAAAAAATTATCTGAAAATTAGATTCTATGAAACTTTTCGAAATGCAAGTTTCAGTCAAAAATCATAGTATCTTATACACTAGTTTCGGTCAAAAATTAAATTAAATCGAGGACTGTTAGAAATGATACGAAACAACACTTATCATTTATATATTTTACGTGGGAAGGTTATGATGGAAGTATATGCAAAACATCATCTGAAAATTAGATTCTATGAAACTTTTCGAAATGCAAGTTTGGGTCAAAATTCATAGTATATTATACACTAGTTTTAGTCAAAAAAATCAAATTTATTTGGGGACTATTTGAAATGATACGAGACTTCTCAGATCATTTATATATGTTAAAAGGGAAGGTTATGATAGAAATCCATGCTAAAAAATCAAATGAAAACTATATTCTATGATACTTTTCGAAATGCAAGTTTAGGTCAAAAAATCATAATATATTATACACTAGCTTATACTAATTTCGGTCAAAACTAATATTAAATTGGGGACTGTTTGAAATGATATGAAACTTAACATATCATTTATATATTTTACGAGGGAATTTTATAATGAAAGTTTATGCAAAAAATCAACTGAAAATTAGATTCTATAAAACTTTTCGAAATACAAGTTTCGGTCAAAAATCATAGTATATTATACACTAGTTTCGGTCAAAAAAACGAATTTAATTGGGGACTATTTGAAATGATACGAGACTTTTCAGATCATTTATATATGTTAAGAGGTAAGGTTATGATGGAAGTCCATGCAAAAAAATCATCTGTAAACTAGATTCTATTAAACTTTTTGGAATGCAAGTTTCGGTCAAAAAATCATAATATATATTATACACTAGTTTATACTAGTTTCGGTCAATAATCAAATTAAATCGGGGGCATCTCAAAATGATATAAAACTTCACATATCATTTATATATTTTACGTGGGAAGGTTATGATGGAAGTAGATGCAAAAAATCATCTGAAAATTAGATTCTATGAATCTTTTAGAAATGCAAGTTTCGGTCAAAAATCATAGTATATTTATACACTAGTTTCGGTCAAAAAAATCAAATTTAATTGGAGACTATTTGAAATGATACGAGACTTTTTAGATCATTTATATATGTTAAGAAGGAAGGTTATGATGGAAGACCATGCAAAAAAATCATCTGAAAACTAGATTCTATGAAACTTTTCGGAATGCAAGTTTCGATCATAAAATCAAATATATTATACACTAGTTTCGGTCAAAAATAAAATTAAATCGAGGACTGTTAGAAATGATACGAAACAACACTTATCATTTATATATTTTACGTGGGAAGGTTATGATGGAAGTATATGCAAAACATCATCTGAAAATTAGATTTTATGAAACTTTTCGAAATGCAAGTTTGGGTCAAAATTCATAGTATATTATACACTAGTTTTAGTAAAAAAAATCAAATTTATTTGGGGACTATTTGAAATGATACGAGACTTCTCAGATCATTTATATATGTTAAAAGGGAAGGTTATGTTAGAAATCCATGCTAAAAAATCAAAGAAAACTAGATTCTATGATACTTTTCGAAATGCAAGTTTAGGTCAAAAAATCATAATATATTATACACTAGCTTATACTAATTTCGGTCAAAACTAATATTAAATTGGGGACTGTTTGAAATGATATGAAACTTAACATATCATTTATATATTTTACGAGGGAATTTTATAATGAAAGTTTATGCAAAAAATCAACTGAAAATTAGATTCTATAAAACTTTTCGAAATACAAGTTTCGGTCAAAAATCATAGTATATTATACACTAGTTTCGGTCAAAAAAACGAATTTAATTGGGGACTATTTGAAATGATACGAGACTTTTCAGATCATTTATATATGTTAAGAGGTAAGGTTATGATGGAAGTCCATGCAAAAAAATCATCTGTAAACTAGATTCTATTAAACTTTTTGGAATGCAAGTTTCGGTCAAAAAATCATAATATATTATACACTAGTTTATACTAGTTTCGGTCAATAATCAAATTAAATCGGGGGCATCTCAAAATGATATAAAACTTCACATATCATTTATATATTTTACGTGGGAAGGTTATGATGGAAGTAGATGCAAAAAATCATCTGAAAATTAGATTCTATGAAACTTTTAGAAATGCAAGTTTCGGTCAAAAATCATAGTATATTTATACACTAGTTTCGGTCAAAAAAATCAAATTTAATTGGAGACTATTTGAAATGATACGAGACTTTTTAGATCATTTATATATGTTAAGAAGGAAGGTTATGATGGAAGACCATGCAAAAAAATCATCTGAAAACTAGATTCTATGAAACTTTTCGGAATGCAAGTTTCGATCAAAAAATCATAATATATTATACACTAGTTTCGGTCAAAAATAAAATTAAATCGAGGACTGTTAGAAATGATACGAAACAACAATTATCATTTAAATATTTTACGTGGGAAGGTTATGATGGAAGTATATGCAAAACATCATCTGAAAATTAGAATCAATGAAACTTTTCGAAATGCAAGTTTGGGTCAAAAATCATAGTATATTATACACTAGTTTCGGTCAAAAAAAATCAAATTTATTTGGGGACTATTTGAAATGATACGAGACTTCTCAGATCATTTATATATGTTAAAAGGGAAGGTTATTATGGAAATCCATGCTAAAAAATCAATTGAAAACTAGATTCTATGATACTTTTCGAAATGCAAGTTTCGGTCAAAAAATCATAATACATTATACACTAGCTTATACTAGATTCGGTCAAAACTCAAATTAAATTGGGGACAGTTCGAAATGATACGAAATTTCACTTATCCTTTATATATTTTACGAAGGAATGTTATGATGAAAGTCGGTGCAAAAATTTATCTGAAAATTAGATTCTATGAAACTTTTCGAAATGCAAGTTTCAGTAAAAAATCATAGTATCTAATACACTAGTTTCGGTCAAAAAAACAAATTTAATTGGGGACTATTTGAAATGATACGAGACTTTTCAGATCATTTATATATGTTAAGAGGGAAGGTTATGATGGAAGTCCATGCAAAAAAAATCATCTGAAAACTAGATTCTATGAAACTTTTCGAAATGCAAGTTTTGGTCAAAAAATCATAATATATTATACACTAGTTTATACTAGTTTCGGTAAAAAAATCAAATCAAATCGGGGACAGTTCGGAATAATATGAAATTTCACATATCATTTATATATTTTACGAGGGAAGGTTATGATGGAAGTCCATGCAAAAAATCATCTGAAAATTTGATTCTATGAAACTTTTAGAAATGCAAGTGTCGGACAAAAATCATAGTATATTATACACTAGTTTCGGTCAAAAAAATCAAATTTAATTGGGGACTATTTGAAATGATACGAGACTTTTCAGATCATTTATATATGATAAGAGGGAATGTTATGATGGAAGTCCATGCAAAAAAATCATCTGAAAACTAGATTCTATGAAACTTTTCAAAATGCAAGTTTCGGTCAAAAATCATAGTATAGTATACACTAGTTTCGGTCAAAAAATCAAATTTAATTGAGGACTATTTGAAATGATACGAGACTTTTCAGATCATTTATATATGTTAAGAGGTAAGGTTATGATGGAAGTCCATGCAAAAAAATCATCTGTAAACTAGATTCTATTAAACTTTTTGGAATGCAAGTTTCGGTCAAAAAATCATAATATATTATACACTAGTTTATACTAGTTTCGGTCAATAATCAAATTAAATCGGGGGCATCTCAAAATGATATAAAACTTCACATATCATTTATATATTTTACATGGGAAGTTTATGATGGAAGTAGTTGCAAAAAGTCATCTGAAAATTAGATTCTATGAAACTTTTAGAAATGCAAGTTTCGGTCAAAAAGTATAGTATATTTATACACTAGTTTCGGTCAAAAAAATCAAATTTAATTGGAGACTATTTGAAATGATACGAGACTTTTTAGATCATTTATATATGTTAAGAAGGAAGGTTATGATGGAAGACCATGAAAAAAAATCATCTGAAAATTAGATTCTATGAAACTTTTCGGAATGCAAGTTTCGATCAAAAAATCATAATATATTATACACTAGTTTCGGTCAAAAATAAAATTAAATCGAGGACTGTTAGAAATGATACAAAACAACACTTATCATTTATATATTTTACGTGGGAAGGTTATGATGGAAGTATATGCAAAACATCATCTGAAAATTAGATTCTATGAAACTTTTCGAAATGCAAGTTTGGGTCAAAAATCATAGTATATTATACACTAGTTTCGGTCAAAAAAAATCAAATTTATTTGGGGACTATTTGAAATGATACGAGACTTCTCAGATCATTTATATATGTTAAAAGGGAAGGTTATTATGGAAATCCATGCTAAAAAATCAATTGAAAACTAGATTCTATGATACTTTTCGAAATGCAAGTTTCGGTCAAAAAATCATAATATATTATACACTAGCTTATACTAGTTTCGGTCAAAACTCAAATTAAATTGGGGACAGTTCGAAATGATACGAAATTTCACTTATCCTTTATATAATTTACGAGGGAATGTTATGATGAAAGTCGGTGCAAAAAATCAACTGAAAATTAGATTCTATGAAACTTTTCGAAATGCAAGTTTCAGTCAAAAATCATAGTATCTAATACACTAGTTTCGGTCAAAAAAACAAATTTAATTGGGGACTATTTGAAATGATACGAGACTTTTCAGATCATTTATATATGTTAAGAGGGAAGGTTATGATGGAAGTCCATGCAAAAAAAATCATCTGAAAACTAGATTCTATGAAACTTTTCGAAAAGCAAGTTTTGGTCAAAAAATCATAATATATTATACACTAGTTTATACTAGTTTCGGTAAAAAAATCAAATCAAATCGGGGACAGTTCGGAATGATATGAAATTTCACATATCATTTATATATTTTACGAGGGAAGGTTATGATGGAAGTCCATGCAAAAAATCATCTGAAAATTTGATTCTATGAAACTTTTAGAAATGCAAGTGTCGGACAAAAATCATAGTATATTATACACTAGTTTCGGTCAAAAAAATCAAATTTAATTGGGGACTATTTGAAATGATACGAGACTTTTCAGATCATTTATATATGATAAGAGGGAATGTTATGATGGAAGTCCATGCAAAAAATCATCTGAAAATTAGATTCTATGAAACTTTTAGAAATGCAAGTGTCGGACAAAAATCATAGTATATTATACACTAGTTTCGGTCCAAAAAATCAAATTTAATTGGGGACTATTTGAAATGATACGAGACTTTTCAGATCATTTATATATGATAAGAGGGAATGTTATGATGGAAGTCCATGCAAAAAAATCATCTGAAAACTAGATTCTATGAAACTTTTCGAAATGCAAGTTTTGGCATAAAATCATAATATATTATATACTAGTTTATATTAGCTTCGATCAAAAATCAAATTAAATCAGGGATTGTTCGAAATGATACGCAATTTCACATATCGTTTATATATTTTACAAGGGAATGTTATGATGAAAGTCCATGCAAAAAATCAACTGAAAATTAGATTCTATGAAACTTTTCGAAATGCAAGTTTCGGTCAAAAATCATAGTATAGTATACAATAGTTTCGGTCAAAAAATCAAATTTAATTGAGGACTATTTGAAATGATACGATACTTTGCAGATCATTTATATATGTTAAGAGGGAAGGTTATGATGGAAGACCATGCAAAAAAATCATCTGAAAATTAGATTCTATGAAACTTTTCGGAATGCAAGTTTCGATCAAAAAATCATAATATATTATACACTAGTTTCGGTCAAAAATAAAATTAAATCGAGGACTGTTAGAAATGATACAAAACAACACTTATCATTTATATATTTTACGTGGGAAGGTTATGATGGAAGTATATGCAAAATATCATCTGAAAATTAGATTCTATGAAACTTTTCGAAATGCAAGTTTGGGTCAAAAATCATAGTATATTATACACTAGTTTTGGTCAAAAAAATCAAATTTATTTGGGGACTATTTGAAATGATACGAGACTTCTCAGATCATTTATATATGTTAAAAGGGAAGGTTATGATGGAAATCCATGCTAAAAAATCAACAGAAAACTAGATTCTATGATACTTTTCGAAATGCAAGTTTAGGTCAAAAAATCATAATGTATTATACACTAGCTTATACTAGTTTCGGTCAAAACTCAAATTAAATTGGGGACTGTTTGAAATGATATGAAACTTAACATATCATTTATATATTTTACGAGGGAATTTTATAATGAAAGTTTATGCAAAAAATCAACTAAAAATTAGATTCTATAAAACTTTTCGAAATACAAGTTTCGGTCAAAAATCATAGTATATTATACTCTAGTTTCGGTCAAAAAAACGAATTTAATTGGGGACTATTTGAAATGATACGAGACTTTTCAGATCATTTATATATGTTAAGAGGGAAGGTTATAATGGAAGTCCATGCAAAAAAATCATCTGTAAACTAGATTCTATTAAACTTTTTGGAATGCAAGTTTCGGTCAAAAAATCATAATATATTATACACTAGTTTATACTAGTTTCGGTCAATGATCAAATTAAATTGGGGGCATCTAAAAATGATATGAAACTTCACATATCATTTATATATTTTAAGTGGGAAGGTTATGATGGAAGTAGATGCAAAAAATCATCTGAAAATTAGATTCTATGAAACATTTAGAAATGCAAGTTTCGGTCAAAAATCATAGTATATTTATACACTAGTTTCGGTCAAAAAAATCAAATTTACTTGGAGACTATTTGAAATGATACGAGACTTTTTAGATCATTTATATATGTTAAGAAGGAAGGTTATGATGGAAGACCATGCAAAAAAATCATCTGAAAACTAGATTCTATGAAACTTTTCGGAATGCAAGTTTCGATCAAAAAATCATAATATATTATACACTAGTTTCGGTCAAAAATAAAATTAAATCGAGGACTGTTAGAAATGATACTAAACAACACTTATCATTTATATATTTTACGTGGGAAGGTTATGATGGAAGTATATGCAAAACATCATCTGAAAATTAGATTCTATGAAACTTTTCGAAATGCAAGTTTGGGTCAAAAATCATAGTATATTATACACTAGTTTTGGTCAAAAAAATCAAATTTATTTGGGGACTATTTGAAATGATACGAGACTTCTCAGATCATTTATATATGTTAAAAGGGAAGGTTATGATGGAAATCCATGCTAAAAAATCAACAGAAAACTAGATTCTATGATACTTTTCGAAATGCAAGTTTAGGTCAAAAAATCATAATATATTATACACTAGCTTATACTAGTTTCGGTCAAAACTCAAATTAAATTGGGGACTGTTTGAAATGATATGAAACTTAACATATCATTTATATATTTTACGAGGGAATTTTATAATGAAAGTTTATGCAAATAATCAACTAAAATTTAGATTCTATAAAACTTTTCGAAATACAAGTTTCGGTCAAAAATCATAGTATATTATACTCTAGTTTTGGTCAAAAAAACGAATTTAATTGGGGATTATTTGAAATGATACGAGAATTTTCAGATCATTTATATATTTTAAGAGGGAAGGTTATGATGGAAGTCCATGCAAAAAAATCATCTGTAAACTAGATTCTATTAAACTTTTTGGAATGCAAGTTTCGGTCAAAAAATCATAATATATTATACACTAGTTTATACTAGTTTCGGTCAATAATCAAATTAAATCGGGGGCATCTCAAAATGATATGAAACTTCACATATCATTTATATATTTTAAGTGGGAAGGTTATGATGGAAGTAGATGCAAAAAATCATCTGAAAATTAGATTCTATGAAACTTTTAGAAATGCAAGTTTCGGTCAAAAATCATAGTATATTTATACACTAGTTTCGGTCAAAAAAATCAAATTTACTTGGAGACTATTTGAAATGATACGAGACTTTTTAGATCATTTATATATGTTAAGAAGGAAGGTTATGATGGAAGACCATTCAAAAAAATCATCTGAAAACTAGATTCTATGAAACTTTTCGGAATGCAAGTTTCGATCAAAAAATCATAATATATTATACACTAGTTTCGGTCAAAAATAAAATTAAATCGAGGACTGTTAGAAATGATACTAAACAACACTTATCATTTATATATTTTACGTGGGAAGGTTATGATGGAAGTATATGCAAAACATCATCTGAAAATTAGATTCTATGAAACTTTTCGAAATGCAAGTTTGGGTCAAAAATCATAGTATATTATACACTAGTTTTGGTCAAAAAAAATCAAATTTATTTGGGGACTATTTGAAATGATACGAGACTTCTCAGATCATTTATATATGTTAAAAGGGAAGGTTATGATGGAAATCCATGCTAAAAAATCAACTGAAAACTAGATTCTATGATACTTTTCGAAATGCAAGTTTAGGTCAAAAAATCATAATATATTATACACTAGCTTATACTAGTTTCGGTCAAAACACAAATTAAATTGGGGACTGTTTGAAATGATATGATACTTAACATATCATTTATATATTTTACGAGGGAATTTTATAATGAAAGTTTATGCAAATAATCAACTGAAATTTAGATTCTATAAAACTTTTCGAAATACAAGTTTCGGTCAAAAATCATAGTATATTATACACTAGTTTCGGTCAAAAAAACGAATTTAATTGGGGACTATTTGAAATGATACGAGACTTTTCAGATCATTTATATATGTTAAGAGGGAAGGTTATGATGGAAGTCCATGCAAAAAAATCATTCGTAAACTAGATTCTATTAAACTTTTTGGAATGCAAGTTTCGGTCAAAAAATCATAATATATTATACACTAGTTTATACTAGTTTCGGTCAATAATCAAATTAAATCGGGGGCATCTCAAAATGATTTGAAACTTCACATATCATTTATATATTTTACGTGGGAAGGTTATGATTGAAGTAGATGCAAAAAATCATCTGAAAATTAGATTCTATGAAACTTTTAGAAATGCAAATTTCGGTCAAAAATCATAGTATATTTATACACTAGTTTCGGTCAAAAAAATCAAATTTAATTGGAGACTATTTGAAATGATACGAGACTTTTTAGATCATTTATATATGTTAAGAAGGAAGGTTATGATGGAAGACCATGCAAAAAAATCATCTGAAAACTAGATTCTATGAAACTTTTCGGAATGCAAGTTTCGATAAAAAAATCATAATATATTATACACTAGTTTCGGTCAAAAATAAAATTAAATCGAGGACTGTTAGAAATGATACGAAACAACAATTATCATTTATATATTTTACGTGGGAAGGTTATGATGGAAGTATATGCAAAACATCATATGAAAATTAGATTCTATGAAACTTTTCGAAATGCAAGTTTGGGTCAAAAATCATAGTATATTATACACTAGTTTCGGTCAAAAAAATCAAATTTATTTGGGGACTATTTGAAATGATACGAGACTTCTCAGATCATTTATATATGTTAAAAGGGAAGGTTATGATGGAAATCCATGCTAAAAAATCAACTGAAAACTAGATTCTATGATACTTTTCGAAATGCAAGTTTAGGTCAAAAAATCATAATGTATTATACACTAGCTTATACTAGTTTCGGTCAAAACTCAAATTAAATTGGGGACTGTTTGAAATGATATGAAACTTAACATATCATTTATATATTTTACGAGGGAATTTTATAATGAAAGTTTATGCAAAAAATCAACTAAAAATTAGATTCTATAAAACTTTTCGAAATACAAGTTTCGGTCAAAAATCATAGTATATTATACTCTAGTTTCGGTCAAAAAAACGAATTTAATTGGGGACTATTTGAAATGATACGAGACTTTTCAGATCATTTATATATGTTAAGAGGGAAGGTTATAATGGAAGTCCATGCAAAAAAATCATCTGTAAACTAGATTCTATTAAACTTTTTGGAATGCAAGTTTCGGTCAAAAAATCATAATATATTATACACTAGTTTATACTAGTTTCGGTCAATGATCAAATTAAATTGGGGGCATCTAAAAATGATATGAAACTTCACATATCATTTATATATTTTAAGTGGGAAGGTTATGATGGAAGTAGATGCAAAAAATCATCTGAAAATTAGATTCTATGAAACATTTAGAAATGCAAGTTTCGGTCAAAAATCATAGTATATTTATACACTAGTTTCGGTCAAAAAAATCAAATTTACTTGGAGACTATTTGAAATGATACGAGACTTTTTAGATCATTTATATATGTTAAGAAGGAAGGTTATGATGGAAGACCATGCAAAAAAATCATCTGAAAACTAGATTCTATGAAACTTTTCGGAATGCAAGTTTCGATCAAAAAATCATAATATATTATACACTAGTTTCGGTCAAAAATAAAATTAAATCGAGGACTGTTAGAAATGATACTAAACAACACTTATCATTTATATATTTTACGTGGGAAGGTTATGATGGAAGTATATGCAAAACATCATCTGAAAATTAGATTCTATGAAACTTTTCGAAATGCAAGTTTGGGTCAAAAATCATAGTATATTATACACTAGTTTTGGTCAAAAAAATCAAATTTATTTGGGGACTATTTGAAATGATACGAAACTTCTCAGATCATTTATATATGTTAAAAGGGAAGGTTATGATGGAAATCCATGCTAAAAAATCAACAGAAAACTAGATTCTATGATACTTTTCGAAATGCAAGTTTAGGTCAAAAAATCATAATATATTATACACTAGCTTATACTAGTTTCGGTCAAAACTCAAATTAAATTGGGGACTGTTTGAAATGATATGAAACTTAACATATCATTTATATATTTTACGAGGGAATTTTATAATGAAAGTTTATGCAAATAATCAACTAAAATTTAGATTCTATAAAACTTTTCGAAATACAAGTTTCGGTCAAAAATCATAGTATATTATACTCTAGTTTTGGTCAAAAAAACGAATTTAATTGGGGATTATTTGAAATGATACGAGAATTTTCAGATCATTTATATATTTTAAGAGGGAAGGTTATGATGGAAGTCCATGCAAAAAAATCATCTGTAAACTAGATTCTATTAAACTTTTTGGAATGCAAGTTTCGGTCAAAAAATCATAATATATTATACACTAGTTTATACTAGTTTCGGTCAATAATCAAATTAAATCGGGGGCATCTCAAAATGATATGAAACTTCACATATCATTTATATATTTTAAGTGGGAAGGTTATGATGGAAGTAGATGCAAAAAATCATCTGAAAATTAGATTCTATGAAACTTTTAGAAATGCAAGTTTCGGTCAAAAATCATAGTATATTTATACACTAGTTTCGGTCAAAAAAATCAAATTTACTTGGAGACTATTTGAAATGATACGAGACTTTTTAGATCATTTATATATGTTAAGAAGGAAGGTTATGATGGAAGACCATTCAAAAAAATCATCTGAAAACTAGATTCTATGAAACTTTTCGGAATGCAAGTTTCGATCAAAAAATCATAATATATTATACACTAGTTTCGGTCAAAAATAAAATTAAATCGAGGACTGTTAGAAATGATACTAAACAACACTTATCATTTATATATTTTACGTGGGAAGGTTATGATGGAAGTATATGCAAAACATCATCTGAAAATTAGATTCTATGAAACTTTTCGAAATGCAAGTTTGGGTCAAAAATCATAGTATATTATACACTAGTTTTGGTCAAAAAAAATCAAATTTATTTGGGGACTATTTGAAATGATACGAGACTTCTCAGATCATTTATATATGTTAAAAGGGAAGGTTATGATGGAAATCCATGCTAAAAAATCAACTGAAAACTAGATTCTATGATACTTTTCGAAATGCAAGTTTAGGTCAAAAAATCATAATATATTATACACTAGCTTATACTAGTTTCGGTCAAAACACAAATTAAATTGGGGACTGTTTGAAATGATATGATACTTAACATATCATTTATATATTTTACGAGGGAATTTTATAATGAAAGTTTATGCAAATAATCAACTGAAATTTAGATTCTATAAAACTTTTCGAAATACAAGTTTCGGTCAAAAATCATAGTATATTATACACTAGTTTCGGTCAAAAAAACGAATTTAATTGGGGACTATTTGAAATGATACGAGACTTTTCAGATCATTTATATATGTTAAGAGGGAAGGTTATGATGGAAGTCCATGCAAAAAAATCATTCGTAAACTAGATTCTATTAAACTTTTTGGAATGCAAGTTTCGGTCAAAAAATCATAATATATTATACACTAGTTTATACTAGTTTCGGTCAATAATCAAATTAAATCGGGGGCATCTCAAAATGATATGAAACGTCACATATCATTTATATATTTTACGTGGGAAGGTTATGATTGAAGTAGATGCAAAAAATCATCTGAAAATTAGATTCTATGAAACTTTTAGAAATGCAAATTTCGGTCAAAAATCATAGTATATTTATACACTAGTTTCGGTCAAAAAAATCAAATTTAATTGGAGACTATTTGAAATGATACGAGACTTTTTAGATCATTTATATATGTTAAGAAGGAAGGTTATGATGGAAGACCATGCAAAAAAATCATCTGAAAACTAGATTCTATGAAACTTTTCGGAATGCAAGTTTCGATAAAAAAATCATAATATATTATACACTAGTTTCGGTCAAAAATAAAATTAAATCGAGGACTGTTAGAAATGATACGAAACAACAATTATCATTTATATATTTTACGTGGGAAGGTTATGATGGAAGTATATGCAAAACATCATATGAAAATTAGATTCTATGAAACTTTTCGAAATGCAAGTTTGGGTCAAAAATCATAGTATATTATACACTAGTTTCGGTCAAAAAAATCAAATTTATTTGGGGACTATTTGAAATGATACGAGACTTCTCAGATCATTTATATATGTTAAAAGGGAAGGTTATGATGGAAATCCATGCTAAAAAATCAACTGAAAACTAGATTCTATGATACTTTTCGAAATGCAAGTTTAGGTCAAAAAATCATAATATATTATACACTAGCTTATACTAGTTTCGGTCAAAACTCAAATTAAATTGGGGACTGTTTGAAATGATATGAAACTTAACATATCATTTATATATTTTACGAGGGAATTTTATAATGAAAGTTCGTGCAAAAAATCAACTGAAAATTAGATTCTATGAAAATTTTCGAAATACATGTTTCGGTCAAAAATCATAGTATATTATACACTAGTTTCGGTCAAAAAAACAAATTTAATTGGGGACTATTTGAAATGATACGAGACTTTTCAGATCATTTATATATGTTAAGAGGGAAGGTTATGATGGAAGTCCATGCAAAAAAAATCATCTGAAAACTAGATTCTATGAAACTTTTCGAAATGCAAGTTTTGGTCAAAAAATCATAATATATTATACACTAGTTTATACTAGTTTCGGTAAAAAATCAAATCAAATCGGGGACAATTCGGAATGATATGAAATTTCACATATCATTTATATATTTTACGAAGGAAGGTTATGATGGAAGTCCATGCAAAAAATCATCAGAAAATTAGATTCTATGAAACTTTTAGAAATGCAAATTTCGGTCAAAAATCATAGTATATTTATACACTAGTTTCGGTCAAAAAAATCAAATTTAATTGGAGACTATTTGAAATGATACGAGACTTTTTAGATCATTTATATATGTTAAGAAGGAAGGTTATGATGGAAGACCATGCAAAAAAATCATCTGAAAACTAGATTCTATGAAACTTTTCGGAATGCAAGTTTCGATCAAAAAATCATAATATATTATACACTAGTTTCGGTCAAAAATAAAATTAAATCGAGGACTGTTAGAAATGATACGAAACAACAATTATCATTTATATATTTTACGTGGGAAGGTTATGATGGAAGTATATGCAAAACATCATCTGAAAATTAGATTCTATGAAACTTTTCGAAATGCAAGTTTGGGTCAAAAATCATAGTATATTATACACTAGTTTCGGTCAAAAAAATCAAATTTATTTGGGGACTATTTGAAATGATACGAGACTTCTCAGATCATTTATATATGTTAAAAGGGAAGGTTATGATGGAAATCCATGCTAAAAAATCAACTGAAAACTAGATTCTATGATACTTTTCGAAATGCAAGTTTAGGTCAAAAAATCATAATATATTATACACTAGCTTATACTAGTTTCGGTCAAAACTCAAATTAAATTGGGGACTGTTTGAAATGATATGAAACTTAACATATCATTTATATATTTTACGAGGGAATTTTATAATGAAAGTTCGTGCAAAAAATCAACTGAAAATTAGATTCTATGAAAATTTTCGAAATACAAGTTTCGGTCAAAAATCATAGTATATTATACACTAGTTTCGGTCAAAAAAACAAATTTAATTGGGGACTATTTGAAATGATACGAGACTTTTCAGATCATTTATATATGTTAAGAGGGAAGGTTATGATGGAAGTCCATGCAAAAAAAATCATCTGAAAACTAGATTCTATGAAACTTTTCGAAATGCAAGTTTTGGTCAAAAAATCATAATATATTATAAACTAGTTTATACTAGTTTCGGTAAAAAATCAAATCAAATCGGGGACAATTCGGAATGATATGAAATTTCACATATCATTTATATATTTTACGAAGGAAGGTTATGATGGAAGTCCATGCAAAAAATCATCAGAAAATTAGATTCTATGAAACTTTTAGAAATGCAAGTTTCGGACAAAAATCATAGTATATTATACACTAGTTTCGGTCAAAAAAATCAAATTTAATTGGGGACTATATGAAATGATACGAGACTTTTCAAATCATTTATATATGATAAGAGGGAAGGTTATGAAGGAAGTCTATGCAAAAAAATCATCTGAAAACTAGATTCTATGAAACTTTTCGAAATGCAAGTTTCGGCAAAAAATCATGATATATTATATACTAGTTTTACTAGCTTCGATCAAAAATCAAATTAAATCGGGGACTGTTCGAAATGATACGCAAATTCACATATCGTTTATATATTTTACGAGGGAATGTTATGATGAAAGTCCATGCAAAAAATCAACTGAAAATTAGATTCTATGAAACTTTTCGAAATGCAAGTTTCGGTCAAAAATCATAGTATAGTATACAATAGTTTCGGTCAAAAAATCAAATTTAATTGAGGACTATTTGAAATGATACGATACTTTTCAGATCATTTATATATGTTAAGAGGGAAGGTTATGATGGAAGTCCATGCAAAAAAAAACATCTGTAAACAAGATTCTATTAAACGTTTTGAAATGCAAGTTTCGGTCAAAAAATCATAATATATTATACACTAGTTTATACTAGTTTCGGTCAATAATCAAATTAAATCGGGGGCATCTCAAAATGATATGAAACTTCACATATCATTTATATATTTTACGTGGGAAGGTTATGATGGAAGTAGTTGCAAAAAGTCATCTGAAAATTAGATTCTATGAAACTTTTAGAAATGCAAGTTTCGGTCAAAAAGCATAGTATATTTATACAGTAGTTTCGGTCAAAAAAATCAAATTTAATTGGAGACTATTTGAAATGATACGAGACTTTTTAGATCATTTATATATGTTAAGAAGGAAGGTTATGATGGAAGACCATGCAAAAAAATCATCTGAAAACTAGATTCTATGAAACTTTTCGGAATGCAAGTTTCGATAAAAAAATCATAATATATTATACACTAGTTTCGGTCAAAAATAAAATTAAATCGAGGACTGTTAGAAATGATACGAAACAACAATTATCATTTATATATTTTACGTGGGAAGGTTATGATGGAAGTATATGCAAAACATCATATGAAAATTAGATTCTATGAAACTTTTCGAAATGCAAGTTTGGGTCAAAAATCATAGTATATTATACACTAGTTTCGGTCAAAAAAATCAAATTTATTTGGGGACTATTTGAAATGATACGAGACTTCTCAGATCATTTATATATGTTAAAAGGGAAGGTTATGATGGAAATCCATGCTAAAAAATCAACTGAAAACTAGATTCTATGATACTTTTCGAAATGCAAGTTTAGGTCAAAAAATCATAATATATTATACACTAGCTTATACTAGTTTCGGTCAAAACTCAAATTAAATTGGGGACTGTTTGAAATGATATGAAACTTAACATATCATTTATATATTTTACGAGGGAATTTTATAATGAAAGTTCGTGCAAAAAATCAACTGAAAATTAGATTCTATGAAAATTTTCGAAATACATGTTTCGGTCAAAAATCATAGTATATTATACACTAGTTTCGGTCAAAAAAACAAATTTAATTGGGGACTATTTGAAATGATACGAGACTTTTCAGATCATTTATATATGTTAAGAGGGAAGGTTATGATGGAAGTCCATGCAAAAAAAATCATCTGAAAACTAGATTCTATGAAACTTTTCGAAATGCAAGTTTTGGTCAAAAAATCATAATATATTATACACTAGTTTATACTAGTTTCGGTAAAAAATCAAATCAAATCGGGGACAATTCGGAATGATATGAAATTTCACATATCATTTATATATTTTACGAAGGAAGGTTATGATGGAAGTCCATGCAAAAAATCATCAGAAAATTAGATTCTATGAAACTTTTAGAAATGCAAATTTCGGTCAAAAATCATAGTATATTTATACACTAGTTTCGGTCAAAAAAATCAAATTTAATTGGAGACTATTTGAAATGATACGAGACTTTTTAGATCATTTATATATGTTAAGAAGGAAGGTTATGATGGAAGACCATGCAAAAAAATCATCTGAAAACTAGATTCTATGAAACTTTTCGGAATGCAAGTTTCGATCAAAAAATCATAATATATTATACACTAGTTTCGGTCAAAAATAAAATTAAATCGAGGACTGTTAGAAATGATACGAAACAACAATTATCATTTATATATTTTACGTGGGAAGGTTATGATGGAAGTATATGCAAAACATCATATGAAAATTAGATTCTATGAAACTTTTCGAAATGCAAGTTTGGGTCAAAAATCATAGTATATTATACACTAGTTTCGGTCAAAAAAATCAAATTTATTTGGGGACTATTTGAAATGATACGAGACTTCTCAGATCATTTATATATGTTAAAAGGGAAGGTTATGATGGAAATCCATGCTAAAAAATCAACTGAAAACTAGATTCTATGATACTTTTCGAAATGCAAGTTTAGGTCAAAAAATCATAATATATTATACACTAGCTTATACTAGTTTCGGTCAAAACTCAAATTAAATTGGGGACTGTTTGAAATGATATGAAACTTAACATATCATTTATATATTTTACGAGGGAATTTTATAATGAAAGTTCGTGCAAAAAATCAACTGAAAATTAGATTCTATGAAAATTTTCGAAATACAAGTTTCGGTCAAAAATCATAGTATATTATACACTAGTTTCGGTCAAAAAAACAAATTTAATTGGGGACTATTTGAAATGATACGAGACTTTTCAGATCATTTATATATGTTAAGAGGGAAGGTTATGATGGAAGTCCATGCAAAAAAAATCATCTGAAAACTAGATTCTATGAAACTTTTCGAAATGCAAGTTTTGGTCAAAAAATCATAATATATTATACACTAGTTTATACTAGTTTCGGTAAAAAATCAAATCAAATCGGGGACAGTTCGGAATGATATGAAATTTCACATATCATTTATATATTTTACGAAGAAAGGTTATGATGGAAGTCCATGCAAAAAATCATCAGAAAATTAGATTCTATGAAACTTTTAGAAATGCAAGTTTCGGACAAAAATCATAGTATATTATACACTAGTTTTGGTCAAAAAAATCAAATTTAATTGGGGACTATATGAAATGATACGAGACTTTTCAAATCATTTATATATGATAAGAGGGAAGGTTATGAAGGAAGTCCATGCAAAAAAATCATCTGAAAACTAGATTCTATGAAACTTTTCGAAATGCAAGTTTCGGCAAAAAATCATAATATATTATATACTAGTTTATACTAGCTTCGATCAAAAATCAAATTAAATCGGGGACTGTTCGAAATGATACGCAATTTCACATATCGTTTATATATTTTACGAGGGAATGTTATGATGAAAGTCCATGCAAAAAATCAACTGAAATTTAGATTCTATGAAACTTTTCGAAATGCAAGTTTCGGTCAAAAATCATAGTATAGTATACAATAGTTTCGGTCAAAAAATCAAATTTAATTGAGGACTATTTGAAATGATACGATACTTTTCAGATCATTTATATATGTTAAGAGGGAAGGTTATGATGGAAGTCCATGCAAAAAAAACATCTGTAAACAAGATTCTATTAAACGTTTTGAAATGCAAGTTTCGGTCAAAAAATCATAATATATTATACACTAGTTTATACTAGTTTCGGTCAATAATCAAATTAAATCGGGGGCATCTCAAAATGATATGAAACTTCACATATCATTTATATATTTTACGTGGGAAGGTTATGATGGAAGTAGTTGCAAAAAGTCATCTGAAAATTAGATTCTATGAAACTTTTAGAAATGCAAGTTTCGGTCAAAAAGCATAGTATATTTATACACTAGTTTCGGTCAAAAAAATCAAATTTAATTGGAGACTATTTGAAATGATACGAGACTTTTTAGATCATTTATATATGTTAAGAAGGAAGGTTATGATGGAAGACCATGCAAAAAAATCATCTGAAAACTAGATTCTATGAAACTTTTCGATATGCAAGTTTCGATCAAAAAATCATAATATATTATACACTAGTTTCGGTCAAAAATAAAATTAAATCGAGGACTGTTAGAAATGATACAAAACATCACTTATCATTTATATATTTTACGTGGGAAGGTTATGATGGAAGTATATGCAAAACATCATCTGAAAATTAGATTCTATGAAACTTTTCGAAATGCAAGTTTGGGTCAAAAATCATAGTATATTATACACTAGTTTTGGTCAAAAAAATCAAATTTATTTGGGGACTATTTGAAATGATACGAGACTTCTCAGATCATTTATATATGTTAAAAGGGAAAGTTATGATGGAAATACATGCTAAAAAATCAACTGAAAACTAGATTCTATGATACTTTTCGAAATGCAACTTAGGTCAAAAAATCATAATATATTATAC
This sequence comes from Lathyrus aphaca, assembly GCA_963966055.1. NCBI lineage: Eukaryota > Viridiplantae > Streptophyta > Magnoliopsida > Fabales > Fabaceae > Lathyrus > Lathyrus aphaca. The sequence continues at coordinate 502,408,468 of OZ014525.1, forward strand.
ACTAGCTTATACTAGTTTCGGTCAAAACTCAACTTAAATTGGGGACTGTTTGAAATGATATGAAACTTAACATATCATTTATATATTTTACGAGGGAATTTTATAATGAAAGTTTATGCAAAAAATCAACTGAAAATTAGATTCTATAAAACTTTTCGAAATACAAGTTTCGGTCAAAAATCATTGTATATTATACACTAGTTTCGGTCAAAAAAACGAATTTAATTGGGGACTATTTGAAATGATACGAGACTTTTCAGATCATTTATATATGTTAAGAGGGAAGGTTATGATGGAAGTCCATGCAAAAAAATCATCTGTAAACTAGATTCTATTAAACATTTTGGAATGCAAGTTTCGGTCAAAAAATCATAATATATTATACACTAGTTTATACTAGTTTCGGTCAATAATCAAATTAAATCGGGGGTATCTCAAAATGATACGAAACTTCACATATCATTTATATATTTTACGTGGGAAGGTTATGATGGAAGTAGATGCAAAAAATCATCTGAAAATTAGATTCTATGAAACTTTTAGAAATGCAAGTTTCGGTCAAAAAACATAGTATATTTATACACTAGTTTCGGTCAAAAAAATAAAATTTAATTGGAGACTATTTGAAATGATACGAGACTTTTTAGATCATTTATATATGTTAAGAAGGAAGGTTATGATGGAAGACCATGCAAAAAAATCATCTTAAAACTAGATTCTATGAAACTTTTCGGAATGCAAGTTTCGATCAAAAAATCATAATATATTATACACTAGTTTCGGTCAAAAATAAAATTAAATCGAGGACTGTTAGAAATGATACGAAGTAACACTTATCATTTATATATTTTACGTGGGAAGGTTATGATGGAAGTATATGCAAAACATCATCTGAAAATTAGATTCTAAGAAACTTTTCGAAATGCAAGTTTGGGTCAAAAATCATAGTATATTATACACTAGTTTCGGTCAAAAAAATCAAATTTATTTGGGGACTATTTGAAATGATACGAGACTTCTCAGATCATTTATATATGTTAAAAGGGAAGGTTATGATGGAAATCCATGCTAAAAAATCAACTGAAAACTAGATTCTATGATACTTTTCGAAATGCAAGTTTAGGTCAAAAAATCATAATATGTTATACACTAGCTTATACTAGTTTCGGTCAAAACTAAAATTAAATTGGGGACTGTTTGAAATGATATGAAACTTAACATATCATTTATATATTTTACGAGGGAATTTTATAATGAAAGTTCGTGCAAAAAATCAACTAAAAATTAGATTCTATGAAACTTTTCGAAATACAAGTTTCGGTCAAAAATCATAGTATATTATACACTAGTTTCGGTCAAAAAAACGAATTTAATTGGGGACTATTTGAAATGATACGAGACTTTTCTGATCATTTATATATGTTAAGAGGAAAGGTTATGATGGAAGTCCATGCAAAAAAAATCATCTGAAAACTAGATTCTATGAAACTTTTCGAAATGCAAGTTTTGGTCAAAAAATCATAATATATTATACACTAGTTTATACTAGTTTCGGTAAAAAATCAAATCAAATCAGGGACAGTTCGGAATGATATGAAATTTAGCATATCATTTATATATTTTATGAGGAAAGGTTATGATGGAAGTCCATACAAAAAATCATCTGAAAATTAGATTCTATAAAACTTTTAGAAATGCAAGTTTCGGACAAAAATCATAGTATATTATACACTAGTTTCGGTCAAAAAAATCAAATTTAATTGGGGTCTATTTGAAATGATACGAGACTTTTCAGATCATTTATTTATGATAAGAGGGAAGGTTATGATGGAAGTCCATGCAAAAAAATCATCTGAAAACTAGATTCTATGAAACTTTTCGAAATGCAAGTTTCGGCAAAAAATCATAATATATTATATACTAGTTTATACTAGCTTCGATCAAAAATCAAATTAAATCGGGGACTGTTCGAAATGATACGCAATTTCACATATCGTTTATATATTTTACGAGGGAATGTTATGATGAAAGTCCATGCAAAAAATAAACTGAAAATTAGATTCTATGAAACTTTTCGAAATGCAAGTTTCGGTCAAAAATCATAGTATAGTATACAATAGTTTCGGTCAAAAAATCAAATTTAATGGAGGACTATTTGAAATGATACGATACTTTTCAGATCATTTATATATGTTAAGAGGGAAGGTTATGATGGAAGTCCATGCAAAAAATCATCTGTAAACAAGATTCTATTAAACTTTTTGAAATGCAAGTTTCGGTCAAAAAATCATAATATATTATACACTAGTTTATACTAGTTTCAGTCAATAATCAAATTAAATCGGGGGCATCTCAAAATGATATGAAACTTCACATATCATTTATATATTTTACGTGGGAAGGTTATGATGGAAGTAGATGCAAAAAATCATCTGAAAATTAGATTCTATGAAACTTTTAGAAATGCAAGTTTCGGTCAAAAATCATAGTATATTTATACACTAGTATCGGTCAAAAAAATCAAATTTAATTGGAGACTATTTGAAATGATACGAGACTTTTTAGATCATTTATATATGTTAAGAAGGAAGGTTATGATGGAAGACCATGCAAAAAAATCATATGAAAACTAGATTCTATGAAACTTTTCGGAATGCAAGTTTCGATCAAAAAATCATAATATATTATACACTAGTTTCGGTCAAAAATAAAATTAAATCGAGGACTGTTAGAAATGATACAAAACAACACTTATCATTTAAATATTTTACGTGGGAAGGTTATGATGGAAGTATATGCAAAACATCATCTGAAAATTAGATTCTATGAAACTTTTCGAAATGCAAATTTGGGTCAAAAATAATAGTATATTATACACTAGTTTCGGTCAAAAAAATCATATTTATTTGGGGACTATTTGAAATTATACGAGACTTCTCAGATCATTTATATATGTTAAAAGGGAAGGTTATGATGGAAATCCATGCTAAAAAATCAACTGAAAACTAGATTCTATGATACTTTTCGAAATGCAAGTTTCGGTCAAAAAATCATAATATATTATACAATAGTTTATACTAGTTTTGGTCAAAAATAAAATTAAATCGGGGACTGTTCGAAATGATACGAAATTTCACTTATCCTTTATATATTTTACGAGGGAATGTTATGATGAAAGTCGGTGCAAAAAATTATCTGAAAATTAGATTCTATGAAACTTTTCGAAATGCAAGGTTCAGTCAAAAATCATAGTATCTTATACACTAGTTTCGGTTAAAAAAATAAAATTTAATTGGGGATTATTTGAAATGATACGAGACTTTTCAGATCATTTATATATGTTAAGAGGTAAGGTTATGACGGAAGTCCATGCAAAAAAAATCATCTGAAAACATGATTCTACGAAACTTTTCGAAATGCAAGTTTCGATCAAAAAATCATAATATATTATACACTAGTTTATTCTAGTTTCGGTAAAAAAATAAAACAAATCTGGGACAGTTCGAAATGATATGAAACTTCACATATCATTTAAGTATTTTACGAGGGAAGGTTATGATGGAAGTCCATGCAAAAAATTATCTGAAAATTAGATTCTATGAAACTTTTAGAAATGCATGTTTCGGACAAAAATCATAGTATATTATACACTAGTTTCGGTAAAAAAAATCAAATTTAATTGGGGACTATTTGAAATGATACGAGACGTTTCAGATCATTTATATATGATAAGAGGGAAGGTCATGATGTAAGTCCATGCAAAAAAATCATCTGAAAACTAGATTCTATGAAACTTTTCGAAATGTAAGTTTCGGCAAAAAATCATAATATATTATATACTAGTTTATATTAGCTTCGATATAAAATCAAATTAAATCGGGGACTGTTCGAAATGATACGCAATTTCACATATCATTTATATATTTTACGATGGAATGTTATGATGAAAGTCCATGCAAAAAATCAACTGAAAATTAGATTCTATGAAACTTTTCGAAATGCAAGTTTCCGTCAAAAATCATAGTGTAGTATACAATAGTTTCGGTCAAAAAATCAAATTTAATTGGGGACTATTTGAAAGTATACGATACTTTTCAAATCATTTATATATGTTAAGAGGGAAGGTTATGATGGAAGTCCATGCAAAAAAATCATCTGTAAACTCGATTCTATGAAACTTTTTGAAATGCAAGTTTCGGTCAAAAAATCATAATATATTATACACTAGTTTATACTAGTTTCGGTCAATAATCAAATTAAATCGGGGACATCTCAAAATGATATGAAACTTCACATATCATTTATATATTTTACGTGGGAAGGTTATGATGGAAGTAGATGCAAAAAATCATCTGAAAATTAGATTCTATGAAACTTTTAGAAATGCAAGTTTTGGTCAAAAATCATAGTATATTTATACACTAGTTTCGGTCAAAAAAATCAAATTTAATTGGAGACTATTTGAAATGATACTAGACTTTTTAGATCAATTATATATGTTAAGAAGGAAGGTTATGATGGAAGACCATGCAAAAAAATCATCTGAAAACTAGATTCTATGAAACTTTTCGGAATGCAAGTTTCGATCAAAAAATCATAATATATTATACACTAGTTTCGGTCAAAAATTAAATTAAATCGAGGACTGTTAGAAATGATATGAAACAACACTTATCATTTATATATTTTACGTGGGAAGGTTATGATGGAAGTATATGCAAAACATCATCTGAAAATTAGATTCTATGAAACTTTTCGAAATGCAAATTTGGGTCAAAAATCATAGTATATTATACACTAGTTTCGGTCAAAAAAATCATATTTATTTGGGGACTATTTGAAATGATACGAGACTTCTCAGATCATTTATATATGTTAAAAGGGAAGGTTATGATGGAAATCCATGCTAAAAAATCAACTGAAAACTAGATTCTATGATACTTTTCGAAATGCAAGTTTCGGTCAAAAAATCATAATATGTTATACAATAGTTTATACTAGTTTCGGTCAAAAATAAAATTAAATAGGGGACTGTTCGAAATGATACGAAATTTCACTTATCCTTTATATATTTTACGAGGGAATGTTATGATGAAAGTCGGTGCAAAAATTTATCTGGAAATTAGATTCTATGAAACTTTTCGAAATGCAAGTTTCAGTCAAAAATCATAGTATCTTATACACTAGTTTCGGTTAAAAAAATAAAATTTAGTTGGGGATTATTTGAAATGATACGAGACTTTTCAGATCATTTATATATGTTAAGAGGGAAGGTTATGACGGAAGTCCATGGAAAAAAAATCATCTGAAAACATGATTCTACGAAACTTTTCGAATTGCAAGTTTCGGTCAAAAAATCATTATATATTATACACTAGTTTATACTAGTTTCGGTAAAAAAATAAAATCAAATCGGGGACAGTTCGAAATGATATGAAACTTCACATATCATTTAAGTATTTTACGAGGGAAGGTTATGATGGAAGTCCATTCAAAAAATTATCTGAAAATTAGATTCTATTAAACTTTTAGAAATGCATGTTTCGGACAAAAATCATAGTATATTATACACTAGTTTCGGTCAAAAAAATCAAATTTAATTGGGGACTATTTGAAATGATACGAGACGTTTCAGATCATTTATATATGATAAGAGGGAAGGTCATGATGGAAGTCCATGCAAAAAAATCATCTGAAAACTAGATTCTATGAAACTTTACGAAATGCAAGTTTCAGCAAAAAATCATAATATATTATATACTAGTTTATATTAGCTTCGATAAAAAATCAAATTAAATCGGGGACTGTTCGAAATGATACGCAATTTCACATATCATTTATATATTTTACGATGGAATGTTATGATGAAAGTCCATGCAAAAAATCAACTGAAAATTAGATTCTATGAAACTTTTCGAAATGCAAGTTTCCGTCAAAAATCATAGTGTAGTATACAATAATTTCGGTCAAAAAATCAAATTTAATTGGGGACTATTTGAAAGTATACGATACTTTTCAAATCATTTATATATGTTAAGAGGGAAGGTTATGATGGAAGTCCATGCAAAAAAATCATCTGTAAACTCGATTCTATGAAACTTTTTGAAATGCAAGTTTCGGTCAAAAAATCATAATATATTATACACTAGTTTATACTAGTTTCGGTCAATAATCAAATTAAATCGGGGTCATCTCAAAATGATATGAAACTTCACATATCATTTATATATTTTACGTGGGAAGGTTATGATGGAAGTAGATGCAAAAAATCATCTGAAAATTAGATTCTATGAAACTTTTAGAAATGCAAGTTTCGGTCAAAAATCATAGTATATTTATACACTAGTTTCGGTCAAAAAAATCAAATTTAATTGGAGACTATTTGAAATGATACTAGACTTTTTAGATCAATTATATTTGTTAAGAAGGAAGGTTATGATGGAAGACCATGCAAAAAAATCATCTGAAAACTAGATTCTACGAAACTTTTCGGAATACAAGTTTCGATCAAAAAATCATAATATATTATACACTAGTTTCGGTCAAAAATAAAATTAAATCGAGGACTGTTAGAAATGATACGAAACAACACTTATCATTTATATATTTTACGTGGGAAGGTTATGATGGAAGTATATGCAAAACATCATCTGAAAATTAGATTCTATGAAACTTTTCGAAATGCAAGTTTGGGTCAAAAATCATAGTATCTTATACACTAGTTTCGGTCAAAAAAACAAATTTAATTGGGGACTATTTGAAATTATACAAGACTTTTCAGATCATTTATATATGTTAAGAGGGAAGGTTATTATGGAAGTCCATGCAAAAAAAAATCATCTGAAAACTAGATTCTATGAAACTTTTCGAAATGCAAGTTTCGGTCAAAAAATCATAATATATTATACAATAGTTTATACTAGTTTCGGTCAAAAATCAAATTAAATTGGGGACTATTCGAAATGATACGAAATTTCACTTATCATTTATATATTTTACGAGGGAATGTTATGATGAAAGTCGGTGCAAAAAATTATCTGAAAATTAGATTCTATGAAACTTTTCGAAATGCAAGTTTTGGTCAAAAATCATAGTATCTTATACACAAGTTTCGGTCAAAAAAACAAATTTAATTGGGGACTATTTGAAATTATACGAGACTTTTCAGATCATTTATATATGTTAAGAGGGAAGGTTATGATGGAAGTCCATGCAAAAAAAAAATCATCTGAAAACTAGATTCTATGAAACTTTTCGAAATGCAAGTTTTGGTCAAAAAATCATAATATATTATACACTAGTTTATACTAGTTTCGGTCAAAAATCAAATTAAATCGGGGACTGTTGGAAATGATACGAAATTTCACATATCCTTTATATATTTTACGAGGGAATGTTATGATGAAAGTCGGTGCAAAAAATCAACTGATAATTAGATTCTATGAAACTTTTCGAAATGCAAGTTTCAGTCAAAAATCATAGTATCTTATACACTAGTTTCGGTTAAAAAGATAAAATTTAATTGGGGATTATTTGAAATGATACGAGACTTTTCATTTCATTTATATATGTTAAGAGGGAAGGTTATGATGGAAGTCCATGCAATAAAAATCATCTGAAAACATGATTCTACGAAACTTTTCGAAATGCAAGTTTCGGTCAAAAAATCATAATATATTATACACTAGTTTATACTAGTTTCGGTAAAAAAATCAAATCAAATCGGGGACAGTTCGAAATGATATGAAATTTCACATATCATTTATGTATTTTACGAGGGAAGGTTATGATGGAAGTCCATGCAAAAAATCATCTGAAAATTAGATTTTATGAAACTTTTAGAAATGCAAGTTTCGGACAAAAATCATAGTATATTATACACTAGTTTCGGTCAAAAAAATCAAATTTAATTGGGGACTATTTGAAATGATACGAGACGTTTCAGATCATTTATATATGATAAGAGGGAAGGTTATGATGGAAGTCCATGCAAAAAAATCATCTGAAAACTAGATTCTATGAAACGTTTCGAAATGCATGTTTCGGCAAAAAATCATAATATATTATATACTAGTTTATACTAGCTTCGATCAAAAATCAAATTAAATCGGGGACTGTTCGAAATGATACGCAATTTCACATATCGTTTATATATTTTACGAGGGAATGTTATGATGAAAGTCCATGCAAAAAATAAACTGAAAATTAGATTCTATGAAACTTTTCGAAATGCAAGTTTCGGTCAAAAATCATAGTATAGTATACAATAGTTTCGGTCAAAAAATCAAATTTAATGGAGGACTATTTGAAATGATACGATACTTTTCAGATCATTTATATATGTTAAGAGGGAAGGTTATGATGGAAGTCCATGCAAGAAAATCATCTGTAAACTAGATTCTATTAAACTTTTTGAAATGCATGTTTCGGTCAAAAAATCATAATATATTATACACTAGTTTATACTAGTTTCGGTCAATAATCAAATTAAATCGGGGGCATCTCAAAATGATATGAAACTTCACATATCATTTATATATTTTACGTGGGAAGGTTATGATGGAAGTAGATGCAAAAAATCATCTGAAAATTAGATTCTATGAAACTTTTAGAAATGCAAGTTTCGGTCAAAAATCATAGTATATTTATACACTAGTATCGGTCAAAAAAATCAAATTTAATTGGAGACTATTTGAAATGATACGAGACTTTTTAGATCATTTATATATGTTAAGAAGGAAGGTTATGATGGAAGACCATGCAAAAAAATCATATGAAAACTAGATTCTATGAAACTTTTCGGAATGCAAGTTTCGATCAAAAAATCATAATATATTATACACTAGTTTCGGTCAAAAATTAAATTAAATCGAGGACTGTTAGAAATGATACAAAACAACACTTATCATTTAAATATTTTACGTGGGAAGGTTATGATGGAAGTATATGCAAAACATCATCTGAAAATTAGATTCTATGAAACTTTTCGAAATGCAAATTTGGGTCAAAAATCATAGTATATTATACACTAGTTTCGGTCAAAAAAATCATATTTATTTGGGGACTATTTGAAATGATACGAGACTTCTCAGATCATTTATATATGTTAAAAGGGAAGGTTATGATGGAAATCCATGCTAAAAAATCAACTGAAAACTAGATTCTATGATACTTTTCGAAATGCAAGTTTCGGTCAAAAAATCATAATATATTATACAATAGTTTATACTAGTTTCGGTCAAAAATAAAATTAAATAGGGGACTGTTCGAAATGATACGAAATTTCACTTATCCTTTATATATTTTACGAGGGAATGTTATGATGAAAGTCGGTGCAAAAAATTATCTGAAAATTAGATTCTATGAAACTTTTCGAAATGCAAGGTTCAGTCAAAAATCATAGTATCTTATACACTAGTTTCGGTTAAAAAAATAAAATTTAGTTGGGGATTATTTGAAATGATACGAGACTTTTCAGATCATTTATATATGTTAAGAGGGAAGGTTATGACGGAAGTCCATGGAAAAAAAATCATCTGAAAACATGATTCTACGAAACTTTTCGAATTGCAAGTTTCGGTCAAAAAATCATTATATATTATACACTAGTTTATACTAGTTTCGGTAAAAAAATAAAATCAAATCGGGGACAGTTCGAAATGATATGAAACTTCACATATCATTTAAGTATTTTAGAAATGCATGTTTCGGACAAAAATCATAGTATATTATACACTAGTTTCGGTCAAAAAAATCAAATTTAATTGGGGACTATTTGAAATGATACGTGACGTTTCAGATCATTTATATATGATAAGAGGGAAGGTCATGATGGAAGTCCATGCAAAAAAATCATCTGAAAACTAGATTCTATGAAACTTTTCGAAATGCAAGTTTCGGCAAAAAATCATAATATATTATATACTAGTTTATATTAGCTTCGATATAAAATCAAATTAAATCGGGGACTGTTCGAAATGATACGCAATTTCACATATCATTTATATATTTTACGATGGAATGTTATGATGAAAGTCCATGCAAAAAATCAACTGAAAATTAGATTCTATGAAACTTTTCGAAATGCAAGTTTCCGTCAAAAATCATAGTGTAGTATACAATAATTTCGGTCAAAAAATCAAATTTAATTGGGGACAATTTGAAAGTATACGATACTTTTCAAATCATTTATATATGTTAAGAGGGAAGGTTATGATGGATGTCCATGCAAAAAAATCATCTGTAAACTCGATTCTATGAAACTTTTTGAAATGCAAGTTTCGGTCAAAAAATCATAATATATTATACACTAGTTTATACTAGTTTCGGTCAATAATCAAATTAAATCGGGGTCATCTCAAAATGATATGAAACTTCACATATCATTTATATATTTTACGTGGGAAGGTTATGATGGAAGTAGATGCAAAAAATCATCTGAAAATTAGATTCTATGAAACTTTTAGAAATGCAAGTTTCGGTCAAAAGTCATAGTATATTTATACACTAGTTTCGGTCAAAAAAATCAAATTTAATTGGAGACTATTTGAAATGATACTAGACTTTTTAGATCAATTATATTTGTTAAGAAGGAAGGTTATGATGGAAGACCATGCAAAAAAATCATCTGAAAACTAGATTCTACGAAACTTTTCGGAATGCAAGTTTCGATCAAAAAATCATAATATATTATACACTAGTTTCGGTCAAAAATAAAATTAAATCGAGGACTGTTAGAAATGATACGAAATAACACTTATCATTTATATATTTTACGTGGGAAGGTTATGATGGAAGTATATGCAAAACATTATCTGAAAATTAGATTCTATGAAACTTTTCGAAATGCAAGTTTGGGTCAAAAATCATAGTATCTTATACACTAGTTTCGGTCAAAAAAACAAATTTAATTGGGGACTATTTGAAATTATACAAGACTTTTCAGATCATTTATATATGTTAAGAGGGAAGGTTATGATGGAAGTCCATGCAAAAAAAAAATCATCTGAAAACTATATTCTATGAAACTTTTCGAAATGCAAGTTTCGGTCAAAAAATCATAATATATTATACAATAGTTTATACTAGTTTCGGTCAAAAATCAAATTAAATTGGGGACTATTCGAAATGATACGAAATTTCACTTATCATTTATATATTTTACGAGGGAATGTTATGATGAAAGTCGGTGCAAAAAATTATCTGAAATTAGATTCTATGAAACTTTTTGAAATGCAAGTTTTGGTCAAAAATCATAGTATCTTATACACTAGTTTCGGTCAAAAAAACAAATTTAATTGGGGACTATTTGAAATTATACGAGACTTTTCAGATCATTTATATATGTTAAGAGGGAAGGTTATGATGGAAGTCCATGCAAAAAAAAAATCATCTGAAAACTAGATTCTATGAAACTTTTCGAAATGCAAGTTTTGGTCAAAAAATCATAATATATTATACACTAGTTTATACTAGTTTCGGTCAAAAATCAAATTAAATCGGGGACTGTTGGAAATGATACGAAATTTCACATATCCTTTATATATTTTACGAGGGAATGTTATGATGAAAGTCGGTGCAAAAAATCAACTGATAATTAGATTCTATGAAACTTTTCGAAATGCAAGTTTCAGTCAAAAATCATAGTATCTTATACACTAGTTTCGGTTAAAAAGATAAAATTTAATTGGGGATTATTTGAAATGATACGAGACTTTTCATTTCATTTATATATGTTAAGAGGGAAGGTTATGATGGAAGTCCATGCAATAAAAATCATCTGAAAACATGATTCTACGAAACTTTTCGAAATGCAAGTTTCGGTCAAAAAATCATAATATATTATACACTAGTTTATACTAGTTTCGGTAAAAAAATCAAATCAAATCAGGGACAGTTCGAAATGATATGAAATTTCACATATCATTTATGTATTTTACGAGGGAAGGTTATGATGGAAGTCCATGCAAAAAATTATATGAAAATTAGATTCTATGAAACTTTTAGAAATGCATGTTTCGGACAAAAATCATAGTATATTATACACTAGTTTCGGTCAAAAAAATCAAATTTAATTGGGGACTATTTGAAATGATACGTGACGTTTCAGATCATTTATATATGATAAGAGGGAAGGTCATGATGGAAGTCCATGCAAAAAAATCATCTGAAAACTAGATTCTATGAAACTTTTCGAAATGCAAGTTTCGGCAAAAAATCATAATATATTATATACTAGTTTATATTAGCTTCGATATAAAATCAAATTAAATCGGGGACTGTTCGAAATGATACGCAATTTCACATATCATTTATATATTTTACGATGGAATGTTATGATGAAAGTCCATGCAAAAAATCAACTGAAAATTAGATTCTATGAAACTTTTCGAAATGCAAGTTTCCGTCAAAAATCATAGTGTAGTATACAATAATTTCGGTCAAAAAATCAAATTTAATTGGGGACTATTTGAAAGTATACGATACTTTTCAAATCATTTATATATGTTAAGAGGGAAGGTTATGATGGAAGTCCATGCAAAAAAATCATCTGTAAACTCGATTCTATGAAACTTTTTGTAATGCAAGTTTCGGTCAAAAAATCATAATATATTATACACTAGTTTATACTAGTTTCGGTCAATAATCAAATTAAATCGGGGTCATCTCAAAATGATATGAAACTTCACATATCATTTATATATTTTACGTGGGAAGGTTATGATGGAAGTAGATGCAAAAAATCATCTGAAAATTAGATTCTATGAAACTTTTAGAAATGCAAGGTTCGGTCAAAAATCATAGTATATTTATACACTAGTTTCGGTCAAAAAAATCAAATTTAATTGGAGACTATTTGAAATGATACTAGACTTTTTAGATCAATTATATTTGTTAAGAAGGAAGGTTATGATGGAAGACCATGCAAAAAAATCATCTGAAAACTAGATTCTACGAAACTTTTCGGAATGCAAGTTTCGATCAAAAAATCATAATATATTATACACTAGTTTCGGTCAAAAATAAAATTAAATCGAGGACTGTTAGAAATGATACGAAACAACACTTATCATTTATATATTTTACGTGGGAAGGTTATGATGGAAGTATATGCAAAACATCATCTGAAAATTAGATTCTATGAAACTTTTCGAAATGCAAGTTTGGGTCAAAAATCATAGTATCTTATACACTAGTTTCGGTCAAAAAAACAAATTTAATTGGGGACTATTTGAAATTATACAAGACTTTTCAGATCATTTATATATGTTAAGAGGGAAGGTTATGATGGAAGTCCATGCAAAAAAAAATCATCTGAAAACTAGATTCTATGAAACTTTTCGAAATGCAAGTTTCGGTCAAAAAATCATAATATATTATACAATAGTTTATACTAGTTTCGGTCAAAAATCAAATTAAATTGGGGACTATTCGAAATGATACGAAATTTCACTTATCATTTATATATTTTACGAGGGAATGTTATGATGAAAGTCGGTGCAAAAAATTATCTGAAATTAGATTCTATGAAACTTTTCGAAATGCAAGTTTTGGTCAAAAATCATAGTATCTTATACACTAGTTTCGGTCAAAAAAACAAATTTAATTGGGGACTATTTGAAATTATACGAGACTTTTCAGATCATTTATATATGTTAAGAGGGAAGGTTATGATGGAAGTCCATGCAAAAAAAAAATCATCTGAAAACTAGATTCTATGAAACTTTTCGAAATGCAAGTTTTGGTCAAAAAATCATAATATATTATACACTAGTTTATACTAGTTTCGGTCAAAAATCAAATTAAATCGGGGACTGTTGGAAATGATACGAAATTTCACATATCCTTTATATATTTTACGAGGGAATGTTATGATGAAAGTCGGTGCAAAAAATCAACTGATAATTAGATTCTATGAAACTTTTCGATATGCAAGTTTCAGTCAAAAATCATAGTATCTTATACACTAGTTTCGGTTAAAAAGATAAAATTTAATTGGGGATTATTTGAAATGATTCGAGACTTTTCATTTCATTTATATATGTTAAGAGGGAAGGTTATGATGGAAGTCCATGCAATAAAAATCATCTGAAAACATGATTCTACGAAACTTTTCGAAATGCAAGTTTCGGTCAAAAAATCATAATATATTATACACTAGTTTATACTAGTTTCGGTAAAAAAATCAAATCAAATCAGGGACAGTTCGAAATGATATGAAATTTCACATATCATTTATGTATTTTACGAGGGAAGGTTATGATGGAAGTCCATGCAAAAAATTATCTGAAAATTAGATTCTATGAAACTTTTAGAAATGCATGTTTCGGACAAAAATCATAGTATATTATACACTAGTTTCGGTCAAAAAAATCAAATTTAATTGGGGACTATTTGAAATGATACGAGACGTTTCAGATCATTTATATATGATAAGAGGGAAGTTCATGATGGATGTCCATGCAAAAAAATCATCTGAAAACTAGATTCTATGAAACTTTTCGAAATGTAAGTTTCGGCAAAAAATCATAATATATTATATACTAGTTTATATTAGCTTCGATAAAAAATCAAATTAAATCGGGGACTGTTCGAAATGATACGCAATTTCACATATCATTTATATATTTTACGATGGAATGTTATGATGAAAGTCCATGCAAAAAATCAACTGAAAATTAGATTCTATGAAACTTTTCGAAATGCAAGTTTCCGTCAAAAATCATAGTGTAGTATACAATAATTTCGGTCAAAAAATCAAATTTAATTGGGGACTATTTGAAAGTATACGATACTTTTCAAATCATTTATATATGTTAAGAGGGAAGGTTATGATGGAAGTCCATGCAAAAAAATCATCTGTAAACTCGATTCTATGAAACTTTTTGTTATGCAAGTTTCGGTCAAAAAATCATAATATATTATACACTAGTTTATACTAGTTTCGGTCATTAATCAAATTAAATCGGGGTCATCTCAAAATGATATGAAACTTCACATATCATTTATATATTTTACGTGGGAAGGTTATGATGGAAGTAGATGCAAAAAATCATCTGAAAATTAGATTCTATGAAACTTTTAGAAATGCAAGTTTCGGTCAAAAATCATAGTATATTTATACACTAGTTTCGGTCAAAAAAATCAAATTTAATTGGAGACTATTTGAAATGATACTAGACTTTTTAGATCAATTATATTTGTTAAGAAGGAAGGTTATGATGGAAGACCATGCAAAAAAATCATCTGAAAACTAGATTCTACGAAACTTTTCGGAATGCAAGTTTCGATCAAAAAATCATAATATATTATACACTAGTTTCGGTCAAAAATAAAATTAAATCGAGGACTGTTAGAAATGATACGAAACAACACTTATCATTTATATATTTTACGTGGGAAGGTTATGATGGAAGTATATGCAAAACATCATCTGAAAATTAGATTCTATGAAACTTTTCGAAATGCAAGTTTGGGTCAAAAATCATAGTATCTTATACACTAGTTTCGGTCAAAAAAACAAATTTAATTGGGGACTATTTGAAATTATACAAGACTTTTCAGATCATTTATATATGTTAAGAGGGAAGGTTATGATGGAAGTCCATGCAAAAAAAAATCATCTGAAAACTAGATTCTATGAAACTTTTCGAAATGCAAGTTTCGGTCAAAAAATCATAATATATTATACAATAGTTTATACTAGTTTCGGTCAAAAATCAAATTAAATTGGGGACTATTCGAAATGATACGAAATTTCACTTATCATTTATATATTTTACGAGGGAATGTTATGATGAAAGTCGGTGCAAAAAATTATCTGAAAATTAGATTCTATGAAACTTTTCGAAATGCAAGTTTTGGTCAAAAATCATAGTATCTTATACACAAGTTTCGGTCAAAAAAACAAATTTAATTGGGGACTATTTGAAATTATACGAGACTTTTCAGATCATTTATATATGTTAAGAGGGAAGGTTATGATGGAAGTCCATGCAAAAAAAAATCATCTGAAAACTAGATTCTATGAAACTTTTCGAAATGCAAGTTTTGGTCAAAAAATCATAATATATTATACACTAGTTTATACTAGTTTCGGTCAAAAATCAAATTAAATCGGGGACTGTTGGAAATGATACGAAATTTCACATATCCTTTATATATTTTACGAGGGAATGTTATGATGAAAGTCGGTGCAAAAAATCAACTGATAATTAGATTCTATGAAACTTTTCGATATGCAAGTTTTAGTCAAAAATCATAGTATCTTATACACTAGTTTCGGTTAAAAAGATAAAATTTAATTGGGGAATATTTGAAATGATTCGAGACTTTTCATTTCATTTATATATGTTAAGAGGGAAGGTTATGATGGAAGTCCATGCAATAAAAATCATCTGAAAACATGATTCTACGAAACTTTTCGAAATGCAAGTTTCGGTCAAAAAATCATAATATATTATACACTAGTTTATACTAGTTTCGGTAAAAAAATCAAATCAAATCAGGGACAGTTCGAAATGATATGAAATTTCACATATCATTTATGTATTTTACGAGGGAAGGTTATGATGGAAGTCCATGCAAAAAATTATCTGAAAATTAGATTCTATGAAACTTTTAGAAATGCATGTTTCGGACAAAAATCATAGTATATTATACACTAGTTTCGGTCAAAAAAATCAAATTTAATTGGGGACTATTTGAAATGATACGAGACGTTTCAGATCATTTATATATGATAAGAGGGAAGTTCATGATGGATGTCCATGCAAAAAAATCATCTGAAAACTAGATTCCATGAAACTTTTCGAAATGCAAGTTTCGGCAAAAAATCATAATATATTATATACTAGTTTATATTAGCTTCGATAAAAAATCAAATTAAATCGGGGACTGTTCGAAATGATACGCAATTTCACATATCATTTATATATTTTACGATGGAATGTTATGATGAAAGTCCATGCAAAAAATCAACTGAAAATTAGATTCTATGAAACTTTTCGAAATGCAAGTTTCCGTCAAAAATCATAGTGTAGTATACAATAATTTCGGTCAAAAAATCAAATTTAATTGGGGACTATTTGAAAGTATACGATACTTTTCAAATCATTTATATATGTTAAGAGGGAAGGTTATGATGGAAGTCCATGCAAAAAAATCATCTGTAAACTCGATTCTATGAAACTTTTTGAAATGCAAGTTTCGGTCAAAAAAACATAATATATTATACACTAGTTTATACTAGTTTCGGTCAATAATCAAATTAAATCGGGGTCATCTCAAAATGATATGAAACTTCACATATCATTTATATATTTTACGTGGGAAGGTTATGATGGAAGTAGATGCAAAAAATCATCTGAAAATTAGATTCTATGAAACTTTTAGAAATGCAAGTTTCGGTCAAAAATCATAGTATATTTATACACTAGTTTCGGTCAAAAAAATCAAATTTAATTGGAGATTATTTGAAATGATACTAGACTTTTTAGATCAATTATATTTGTTAAGAAGGAAGGTTATGATGGAAGACCATGCAAAAAAATCATCTGAAAACTAGATTCTACGAAACTTTTCGGAATGCAAGTTTCGATCAAAAAATCATAATATATTATACACTAGTTTCGGTCAAAAATAAAATTAAATCGAGGACTGTTAGAAATGATACGAAACAACACTTATCATTTATATATTTTACGTGGGAAGGTTATGATGGAAGTATATGCAAAACATCATCTGAAAATTAGATTCTATGAAACTTTTCGAAATGCAAGTTTGGGTCAAAAATCATAGTATCTTATACACTAGTTTCGGTTAAATAAATAAAATTTAATTGGGGATTATTTGAAATGATAAGAGACTTTTCAGATCATTTATATATGTTAAGAGGGAAGGTTATGACGGAAGTCCATGAAAAAAAAATCATCTGAAAACATGATTCTACGAAACTTTTCGAAATGCAAGTTTCGGTCAAAAAATCATAATATATTATACACTAGTTTATACTAGTTTCGGTAAAAAAATAAAATCAAATCGTGGACAGTTCGAAATGATATGAAACTTCACATATCATTTAAGTATTTTACGAGGGAAGGTTATGATGGAAGTCCATGCAAAAAATTATCTGAAAATTAGATTCTATGAAACTTTTAGAAATGCATGTTTCGGACAAAAATCATAGTATATTATACACTAGTTTCGGTCAAAAAAATCAAATTTAATTGGGGACTATTTGAAATGATACGAGACGTTTCAGATCATTTATATATGATAAGAGGGAAGTTCATGATGGATGTCCATGCAAAAAAATCATCTGAAAACTAGATTCCATGAAACTTTTCGAAATGCATGTTTCGGCAAAAAATCATAATATATTATATACTAGTTTATATTAGCTTCGATAAAAAATCAAATTAAATCGGGGACTGTTCGAAATGATACGCAATTTCACATATCATTTATATATTTTACGATGGAATGTTATGATGAAAGTCCATGCAAAAAATCAACTGAAAATTAGATTCTATGAAACTTTTCGAAATGCAAGTTTCCGTCAAAAATCATAGTGTAGTATACAATAATTTCGGTCAAAAAATCAAATTTAATTGGGGACTATTTGAAAGTATACGATACTTTTCAAATCATTTATATATGTTAAGAGGGAAGGTTATGATGGAAGTCCATGCAAAAAAATCATCTGTAAACTCGATTCTATGAAACTTTTTGAAATGCAAGTTTCGGTCAAAAAATCATAATATATTATACACTAGTTTATACTAGTTTCGGTCAATAATCAAATTAAATCGGGGTCATCTCAAAATGATATGAAACTTCACATATCATTTATATATTTTACGTGGGAAGGTTATGATGGAAGTAGATGCAAAAAATCATCTGAAAATTAGATTCTATGAAACTTTTAGAAATGCAAGTTTCGGTCAAAAATCATAGTATATTTATACACTAGTTTCGGTCAAAAAAATCAAATTTAATTGGAGACTATTTGAAATGATACTAGACTTTTTAGATCAATTATATTTGTTAAGAAGGAAGGTTATGATGGAAGACCATGCAAAAAAATCATCTGAAAACTAGATTCTACGAAACTTTTCGGAATGCAAGTTTCGATCAAAAAATCATAATATATTATACACTAGTTTCGGTCAAAAATAAAATTAAATCGAGGACTGTTAGAAATGATACGAAACAACACTTATCATTTATATATTTTACGTGGGAAGGTTATGATGGAAGTATATGCAAAACATCATCTGAAAATTAGATTCTATGAAACTTTTCGAAATGCAAGTTTGGGTCAAAAATCATAGTATCTTATACACTAGTTTCGGTCAAAAAAACAAATTTAATTGGGGACTATTTGAAATTATACAAGACTTTTCAGATCATTTATATATGTTAAGAGGGAAGGTTATGATGGAAGTCCATGCAAAAAAAAATCATCTGAAAACTAGATTCTATGAAACTTTTCGAAATGCAAGTTTCGGTCAAAAAATCATAATATATTATACAATAGTTTATACTAGTTTCGGTCAAAAATCAAATTAAATTGGGGACTATTCGAAATGATACGAAATTTCACTTATCATTTATATATTTTACGAGGGAATGTTATGATGAAAGTCGGTGCAAAAAATTATCTGAAAATTAGATTCTATGAAACTTTTCGAAATGCAAGTTTTGGTCAAAAATCATAGTATCTTATACACAAGTTTCGGACAAAAAAACAAATTTAATTGGGGACTATTTGAAATTATTCGAGACTTTTCAGATCATTTATATATGTTAAGAGGGAAGGTTATGATGGAAGTCCATGCAAAAAAAAATCATCTGAAAACTAGATTCTATGAAACTTTTCGAAATGCAAGTTTTGGTCAAAAAATCATAATATATTATACACTAGTTTATACTAGTTTCGGTCAAAAATCAAATTAAATCGGGGACTGTTGGAAATGATACGAAATTTCACATATCCTTTATATATTTTACGAGGGAATGTTATGATGAAAGTCGGTGCAAAAAATCAACTGATAATTAGATTCTATGAAACTTTTCGATATGCAAGTTTTAGTCAAAAATCATAGTATCTTATACACTAGTTTCGGTTAAAAAGATAAAATTTAATTGGGGATTATTTGAAATGATACGAGACTTTTCATTTCATTTATATATGTTAAGAGGGAAGGTTATGATGGAAGTCCATGCAATAAAAATCATCTGAAAACATGATTCTACGAAACTTTTCGAAATGCAAGTTTCGGTCAAAAAATCATAATATATTATACACTAGTTTATACTAGTTTCGGTAAAAAAATCAAATCAAATCAGGGACAGTTCGAAATGATATGAAATTTCACATATCATTTATGTATTTTACGAGGGAAGGTTATGATGGAAGTCCATGCAAAAAATCATCTGAAAATTAGATTCTATTAAACTTTTAGAAATGCAAGTTTCGGACAAAAATCATAGTATATTATACACTAGTTTCGGTAAAAAAAATCAAATTTAATTGGGGACTATTTGAAATGATACGAGACGTTTCAGATCATTTATATATGATAAGAGGGAAGGTTATGATGGAAGTCCATGCAAAAAAATCATCTGAAAACTAGATTCTATGAAACTTTACGAAATGCAAGTTTCGGCAAAAAATCATAATATATTATATACTAGTTTATACTAGCTTCGATCAAAAATCAAATTAAATCGGGGACTGTTCGAAATGATACGCAATTTCACATATCGTTTATATATTTTACGAGGGAATGTTATGATGAAAGTCCATGCAAAAAATCAACTGAAAATTAGATTCTATGAAACTTTTCGAAATGCAAGTTTCGGTCAAAAATCATAGTATAGTATACAATAGTTTCGGTCAAAAAATCAAATTTAATGGAGGACTATTTGAAATGATACGATACTTTTCAGATCATTTATATATGTTAAGAGGGAAGGTTATGATGGAAGTCCATGCAAAAAAATCATCTGTAAACTAGATTCTATGAAACTTTTTGAAATGCAAGTTTCGGTCAAAAAATCATAATATATTATACACTAGTTTATACTAGTTTCGGTCAATAATCAAATTAAATCGGGGTCATCTCAAAATGATATGAAACTTCACATATCATTTATATATTTTACGTGGGAAGGTTATGATGGAAGTAGATGCAAAAAATCATCTGAAAATTAGATTCTATGAAACTTTTAGAAATGCAAGTTTCGGTCAAAAATCATAGTATATTTATACACTAGTTTCGGTCAAAAAAATCAAATTTAATTGGAGACTATTTGAAATGATACTAGACTTTTTAGATCAATTATATTTGTTAAGAAGGAAGGTTATGATGGAAGACCATGCAAAAAAATCATCTGAAAACTAGATTCTACGAAACTTTTCGGAATGCAAGTTTCGATCAAAAAATCATAATATATTATACACTAGTTTAGGTCAAAAATAAAATTAAATCGAGGACTGTTAGAAATGATACGAAACAACACTTATCATTTATATATTTTACGTGGGAAGGTTATGATGGAAGTATATGCAAAACATCATCTGAAAATTAGATTCTATGAAACTTTTCGAAATGCAAGTTTGGGTCAAAAATCATAGTATCTTATACACTAGTTTCGGTCAAAAAAACAAATTTAATTGGGGACTATTTGAAATTATACAAGACTTTTCAGATCATTTATATATGTTAAGAGGGAAGGTTATGATGGAAGTCCATGCAAAAAAAAATCATCTGAAAACTAGATTCTATGAAACTTTTCGAAATGCAAGTTTCGGTCAAAAAATCATAATATATTATACAATAGTTTATACTAGTTTCGGTCAAAAATCAAATTAAATTGGGGACTATTCGAAATGATACGAAATTTCACTTATCATTTATATATTTTACGAGGGAATGTTATGATGAAAGTCGGTGCAAAAAATTATCTGAAAATTAGATTCTATGAAACTTTTCGAAATGCAAGTTTTGGTCAAAAATCATAGTATCTTATACACAAGTTTCGGTCAAAAAAACAAATTTAATTGGGGACTATTTGAAATTATTCGAGACTTTTCAGATCATTAATATATGTTAAGAGGGAAGGTTATGATGGAAGTCCATGCAAAAAAAAATCATCTGAAAACTAGATTCTATGAAACTTTTCGAAATGCAAGTTTTGGTCAAAAAATCATAATATATTATACACTAGTTTATACTAGTTTCGGTCAAAAATCAAATTAAATCGGGGACTGTTGGAAATGATACGAAATTTCACATATCCTTTATATATTTTACGAGGGAATGTTATGATGAAAGTCGGTGCAAAAAATCAACTGATAATTAGATTCTATGAAACTTTTCGATATGCAAGTTTTAGTCAAAAATCATAGTATCTTATACACTAGTTTCGGTTAAAAAGATAAAATTTAATTGGGGATTATTTGAAATGATACGAGACTTTTCATTTCATTTATATATGTTAAGAGGGAAGGTTATGATGGAAGTCCATGCAATAAAAATCATCTGAAAACATGATTCTACGAAACTTTTCGAAATGCAAGTTTCGGTCAAAAAATCATAATATATTATACACTAGTTTATACTAGTTTCGGTAAAAAAATCAAATCAAATCAGGGACAGTTCGAAATGATATGAAATTTCACATATCATTTATGTATTTTACGAGGGAAGGTTATGATGGAAGTCCATGCAAAAAATCATCTGAAAATTAGATTCTATTAAACTTTTAGAAATGCAAGTTTCGGACAAAAATCATAGTATATTATACACTAGTTTCGGTAAAAAAAATCAAATTTAATTGGGGACTATTTGAAATGATACGAGACGTTTCAGATCATTTATATATGATAAGAGGGAAGGTTATGATGGAAGTCCATGCAAAAAAATCATCTGAAAACTAGATTCTATGAAACTTTACGAAATGCAAGTTTCGGCAAAAAATCATAATATATTATATACTAGTTTATACTAGCTTCGATCAAAAATCAAATTAAATCGGGGACTGTTCGAAATGATACGCAATTTCACATATCGTTTATATATTTTACGAGGGAATGTTATGATGAAAGTCCATGCAAAAAATAAACTGAAAATTAGATTCTATGAAACTTTTCGAAATGCAAGTTTCGGTCAAAAATCATAGTATAGTATACAATAGTTTCGGTCAAAAAATCAAATTTAATGGAGGACTATTTGAAATGATACGATACTTTTCAGATCATTTATATATGTTAAGAGGGAAGGTTATGATGGAAGTCCATGCAAAAAAATCATCTGTAAACTAGATTCTATTAAACTTTTTGAAATGCAAGTTTCAGTCAAAAAATCATAATATATTATACACTAGTTTATACTAGTTTCGGTCAATAATCAAATTAAATCGGGGGCATCTCAAAATGATATGAAACTTCACATATCATTTATATATTTTACGTGGGAAGGTTATGATGGAAGTAGATGCAAAAAATCATCTGAAAATTAGATTCTATGAAACTTTTAGAAATGCAAGTTTCGGTCAAAAATCATAGTATATTTATACACTAGTATCGGTCAAAAAAATCAAATTTAATTGGAGACTATTTGAAATGATACGAGACTTTTTAGATCATTTATATATGTTAAGAAGGAAGGTTATGATGGAAGACCATGCAAAAAAATCATATGAAAACTAGATTCTATGAAACTTTTCGGAATGCAAGTTTCGATCAAAAAATCATAATATATTATACACTAGTTTCGGTCAAAAATAAAATTAAATCGAGGACTGTTAGAAATGATACAAAACAACACTTATCATTTAAATATTTTACGTGGGAAGGTTATGATGGAAGTATATTTAAAACATCATCTGAAAATTAGATTCTATGAAACTTTTCGAAATGCAAATTTGGGTCAAAAATCATAGTATATTATACACTAGTTTCGGTCAAAAAAATCATATTTATTTGGGGACTATTTGAAATGATACGAGACTTCTCAGATCATTTATATATGTTAAAAGGGAAGGTTATGATGGAAATCCATGCTAAAAAATCAACTGAAAACTAGATTCTATGATACCTTTCGAAATGCAAGTTTCGGTCAAAAAATCATAATATATTATACAATAGTTTATACTAGTTTCGGTCAAAAATAAAATTAAATCGGGGACTGTTCGAAATGATACGAAATTTCACTTATCCTTTATATATTTTACGAGGGAATGTTATGATGAAAGTCGGTGCAAAAAATTATCTGAAAATTAGATTCTATGAAACTTTTCGAAATGCAAGTTTCAGTCAAAAATCATAGTATCTTATACACTAGTTTCGGTTAAATAAATAAAATTTAATTGGGGATTATTTGAAATGATAAGAGACTTTTCAGATCATTTATATATGTTAAGAGGGAAGGTTATGACGGAAGTCCATGGAAAAAAAATCATCTGAAAACATGATTCTACGAAACTTTTCGAAATGCAAGTTTCGGTCAAAAAATCATAATATATTATACACTAGTTTATACTAGTTTCGGTAAAAAAATAAAATCAAATCGGGGACAGTTCGAAATGATATGAAACTTCACATATCATTTAAGTATTTTACGAGGGAAGGTTATGATGGAAGTCCATGCAAAAAATTATCTGAAAATTAGATTCTATGAAACTTTTAGAAATGCATGTTTCGGACAAAAATCATAGTATATTATACACTAGTTTCGGTCAAAAAAATCAAATTTAATTGGGGACTATTTGAAATGATACGAGACGTTTCAGATCATTTATATATGATAAGAGGGAAGTTCATGATGGAAGTCCATGCAAAAAAATCATCTGAAAACTAGATTCCATGAAACTTTTCGAAATGCAAGTTTCGGCAAAAAATCATAATATATTATATACTAGTTTATATTAGCTTCGATAAAAAATCAAATTAAATCGGGGACTGTTCGAAATGATACGCAATTTCACATATCATTTATATATTTTACGATGGAATGTTATGATGAAAGTCCATGCAAAAAATCAACTGAAAATTAGATTCTATGAAACTTTTCGAAATGCAAGTTTCCGTCAAAAATCATAGTGTAGTATACAATAATTTCGGTCAAAAAATCAAATTTAATTGGGGACTATTTGAAAGTATACGATACTTTTCAAATCATTTATATATGTTAAGAGGGAAGGTTATGATGGAAGTCCATGCAAAAAAATCATCTGTAAACTCGATTCTATGAAACTTTTTGAAATGCAAGTTTCGGTCAAAAAATCATAATATATTATACACTAGTTTATACTAGTTTCGGTCAATAATCAAATTAAATCGGGGTCATCTCAAAATGATATGAAACTTCACTTATCATTTATATATTTTACGTGGGAAGGTTATGATGGAAGTATATGCAAAACATCATCTGAAAATTAGATTCTATGAAACTTTTCGAAATGCAAATTTGGGTCAAAAATCATAGTATATTATACACTAGTTTCGGTCAAAAAAATCATATTTATTTGGGGACTATTTGAAATGATACGAGACTTCTCAGATCATTTATATATGTTAAAAGGGAAGGTTATGATGGAAATCCATGCTAAAAAATCAACTGAAAACTAGATTCTATGATACTTTTCGAAATGCAAGTTTCGGTCAAAAAATCATAATATATTATACAATAGTTTATACTAGTTTCGGTCAAAAATAAAATTAAATCGGGGACTGTTCAAAATGATACGAAATTTCACTTATCCTTTATATATTTTACGAGGGAATGTTATGATGAAAGTCGGTGCAAAAAATTATCTGAAAATTAGATTCTATGAAACTTTTCGAAATGCAAGTTTCAGTCAAAAATCATAGTATCTTATACACTAGTTTCGGTTAAATAAATAAAATTTAATTGGGGATTATTTGAAATGATACGAGACTTTTCAGATCATTTATATATGTTAAGAGGGAAGGTTATGACGGAAGTCCATGGAAAAAAAATCATCTGAAAACATGATTCTACGAAACTTTTCGAAATGCAAGTTTCGGTCAAAAAATCATAATATATTATACACTAGTTTATACTAGTTTCGGTAAAAAAATAAAATCAAATCGGGGACAGTTCGAAATGATATGAAACTTCACATATCATTTAAGTATTTTACGAGGGAAGGTTATGATGGAAGTCCATGCAAAAAATTATCTGAAAATTAGATTCTATGAAACTTTTAGAAATGCATGTTTCGGACAAAAATCATAGTATATTATACACTAGTTTCGGTCAAAAAAATCAAATTTAATTGGGGACTATTTGAAATGATACGAGACGTTTCAGATCATTTATATATGATAAGAGGGAAGTTCATGATGGAAGTCCATGCAAAAAAATCATCTGAAAACTAGATTCCATGAAACTTTTCGAAATGCAAGTTTCGGCAAAAAATCATAATATATTATATACTAGTTTATATTAGCTTCGATAAAAAATCAAATTAAATCGGGGACTGTTCGAAATGATACGCAATTTCACATATCATTTATATATTTTACGATGGAATGTTATGATGAAAGTCCATGCAAAAAATCAACTGAAAATTAGATTCTATGAAACTTTTCGAAATGCAAGTTTCCGTCAAAAATCATAGTGTAGTATACAATAATTTCGGTCAAAAAATCAAATTTAATTGGGGACTATTTGAAAGTATACGATACTTTTCAAATCATTTATATATGTTAAGAGGGAAGGTTATGATGGAAGTCCATGCAAAAAAATCATCTGTAAACTCGATTCTATGAAACTTTTTGAAATGCAAGTTTCGGTCAAAAAATCATAATATATTATACACTAGTTTATACTAGTTTCGGTCAATAATCAAATTAAATCGGGGACATCTCAAAATGATATGAAACTTCACTTATCATTTATATATTTTACGTGGGAAGGTTATGATGGAAGTATATGCAAAACATCATCTGAAAATTAGATTCTATGAAACTTTTCGAAATGCAAATTTGGGTCAAAAATCATAGTATATTATACACTAGTTTCGGTCAAAAAAATCATATTTATTTGGGGACTATTTGAAATGATACGAGACTTCTCAGATCATTTATATATGTTAAAAGGGAAGGTTATGATGGAAATCCATGCTAAAAAATCAACTGAAAACTAGATTCTATGATACTTTTCGAAATGCAAGTTTCGGTCAAAAAATCATAATATATTATACAATAGTTTATACTAGTTTCGGTCAAAAATAAAATTAAATCGGGGACTGTTCAAAATGATACGAAATTTCACTTATCCTTTATATATTTTACGAGGGAATGTTATGATGAAAGTCGGTGCAAAAAATTATCTGAAAATTAGATTCTATGAAACTTTTCGAAATGCAAGTTTCAGTCAAAAATCATAGTATCTTATACACTAGTTTCGGTTAAATAAATAAAATTTAATTGGGGATTATTTGAAATGATACGAGACTTTTCAGATCATTTATATATGTTAAGAGGGAAGGTTATGACGGAAGTCCATGGAAAAAAAATCATCTGAAAACATGATTCTACGAAACTTTTCGAAATGCAAGTTTCGGTCAAAAAATCATAATATATTATACACTAGTTTATACTAGTTTCGGTAAAAAAATAAAATCAAATCGGGGACAGTTCGAAATGATATGAAACTTCACATATCATTTAAGTATTTTACGAGGGAAGGTTATGATGGAAGTCCATGCAAAAAATTATCTGAAAATTAGATTCTATGAAACTTTTAGAAATGCATGTTTCGGACAAAAATCATAGTATATTATACACTAGTTTCGGTCAAAAAAATCAAATTTAATTGGGGACTATTTGAAATGATACGAGACGTTTCAGATCATTTATATATGATAAGAGGGAAGTTCATGATGGAAGTCCATGCAAAAAAATCATCTGAAAACTAGATTCCATGAAACTTTTCGAAATGCAAGTTTCGGCAAAAAATCATAATATATTATATACTAGTTTATATTAGCTTCGATAAAAAATCAAATTAAATCGGGGACTGTTCGAAATGATACGCAATTTCACATATCATTTATATATTTTACGATGGAATGTTATGATGAAAGTCCATGCAAAAAATCAACTGAAAATTAGATTCTATGAAACTTTTCGAAATGCAAGTTTCCGTCAAAAATCATAGTGTAGTATACAATAATTTCGGTCAAAAAATCAAATTTAATTGGGGACTATTTGAAAGTATACGATACTTTTCAAATCATTTATATATGTTAAGAGGGAAGGTTATGATGGAAGTCCATGCAAAAAAATCATCTGTAAACTCGATTCTATGAAACTTTTTGAAATGCAAGTTTCGGTCAAAAAATCATAATATATTATACACTAGTTTATACTAGTTTCGGTCAATAATCAAATTAAATCGGGGTCATCTCAAAATGATATGAAACTTCACTTATCATTTATATATTTTACGTGGGAAGGTTATGATGGAAGTAGATGCAAAAAATCATCTGAAAATTAGATTCTATGAAACTTTTAGAAATGCAAGTTTCGGTCAAAAATCATAGTATATTTATACACTAGTTTCGGTCAAAAAAATCAAATTTAATTGGAGACTATTTGAAATGATACTAGACTTTTTAGATCAATTATATTTGTTAAGAAGGAAGGTTATGATGGAAGACCATGCAAAAAAATCATCTGAAAACTAGATTCTACGAAACTTTTCGGAATGCAAGTTTCGATCAAAAAATCATAATATATTATACACTAGTTTCGGTCAAAAATAAAATTAAATCGAGGACTGTTAGAAATGATACGAAACAACACTTATCATTTATATATTTTACGTGGGAAGGTTATGATGGAAGTATATGCAAAACATCATCTGAAAATTAGATTCTATGAAACTTTTCGAAATGCAAGTTTGGGTCAAAAATCATAGTATCTTATACACTAGTTTCGGTCAAAAAAACAAATTTAATTGGGGACTATTTGAAATTATACAAGACTTTTCAGATCATTTATATATGTTAAGAGGGAAGGTTATGATGGAAGTCCATGCAAAAAAAAATCATCTGAAAACTAGATTCTATGAAACTTTTCGAAATGCAAGTTTCGGTCAAAAAATCATAATATATTATACAATAGTTTATACTAGTTTCGGTCAAAAATCAAATTAAATTGGGGACTATTCGAAATGATACGAAATTTCACTTATCATTTATATATTTTACGAGGGAATGTTATGATGAAAGTCGGTGCAAAAAATTATCTGAAAATTAGATTCTATGAAACTTTTCGAAATGCAAGTTTTGGTCAAAAATCATAGTATCTTATACACAAGTTTCGGTCAAAAAAACAAATTTAATTGGGGACTATTTGAAATTATACGAGACTCTTCAGATCATTTATATATGTTAAGAGGGAAGGTTATGATGGAAGTCCATGCAAAAAAAAATCATCTGAAAACTAGATTCTATGAAACTTTTCGAAATGCAAGTTTTGGTCAAAAAATCATAATATATTATACACTAGTTTATACTAGTTTCGGTCAAAAATCAAATTAAATCGGGGACTGTTGGAAATGATACGAAATTTCACATATCCTTTATATATTTTACGAGGGAATGTTATGATGAAAGTCGGTGCAAAAAATCAACTGATAATTAGATTCTATGAAACTTTTCGATATGCAAGTTTTAGTCAAAAATCATAGTATCTTATACACTAGTTTCGGTTAAAAAGATAAAATTTAATTGGGGATTATTTGAAATGATACGAGACTTTTCATTTCATTTATATATGTTAAGAGGGAAGGTTATGATGGAAGTCCATGCAATAAAAATCATCTGAAAACATGATTCTACGAAACTTTTCGAAATGCAAGTTTCGGTCAAAAAATCATAATATATTATACACTAGTTTATACTAGTTTCGGTAAAAAAATCAAATCAAATCAGGGACAGTTCGAAATGATATGAAATTTCACATATCATTTATGTATTTTACGAGGGAAGGTTATGATGGAAGTCCATGCAAAAAATCATCTGAAAATTAGATTCTATTAAACTTTTAGAAATGCAAGTTTCGGACAAAAATCATAGTATATTATACACTAGTTTCGGTAAAAAAAATCAAATTTAATTGGGGACTATTTGAAATGATACGAGACGTTTCAGATCATTTATATATGATAAGAGGGAAGGTTATGATGGAAGTCCATGCAAAAAAATCATCTGAAAACTAGATTCTATGAAACTTTACGAAATGCAAGTTTCGGCAAAAAATCATAATATATTATATACTAGTTTATACTAGCTTCGATCAAAAATCAAATTAAATCGGGGACTGTTCGAAATGATACGCAATTTCACATATCGTTTATATATTTTACGAGGGAATGTTATGATGAAAGTCCATGCAAAAAATAAACTGAAAATTAGATTCTATGAAACTTTTCGAAATGCAAGTTTCGGTCAAAAATCATAGTATAGTATACAATAGTTTCGGTCAAAAAATCAAATTTAATGGAGGACTATTTGAAATGATACGATACTTTTCAGATCATATATATATGTTAAGAGGGAAGGTTATGATGGAAGTCCATGCAAAAAAATCATCTGTAAACTAGATTCTATTAAACTTTTTGAAATGCAAGTTTCGGTCAAAAAATCATAATATATTATACACTAGTTTATACTAGTTTCGGTCAATAATCAAATTAAATCGGGGGCATCTCAAAATGATATGAAACTTCACATATCATTTATATATTTTACGTGGGAAGGTTATGATGGAAGTAGATGCAAAAAATCATCTGAAAATTAGATTCTATGAAACTTTTAGAAATGCAAGTTTCGGTCAAAAATCATAGTATATTTATACACTAGTATCGGTCAAAAAAATCAAATTTAATTGGAGACTATTTGAAATGATACGAGACTTTTTAGATCATTTATATATGTTAAGAAGGAAGGTTATGATGGAAGACCATGCAAAAAAATCATATGAAAACTAGATTCTATGAAACTTTTCGGAATGCAAGTTTCGATCAAAAAATCATAATATATTATACACTAGTTTCGGTCAAAAATAAAATTAAATCGAGGACTGTTAGAAATGATACAAAACAACACTTATCATTTAAATATTTTACGTGGGAAGGTTATGATGGAAGTATATTTAAAACATCATCTGAAAATTATATTCTATGAAACTTTTCGAAATGCAAATTTGGGTCAAAAATCATAGTATATTATACATTAGTTTCGGTCAAAAAAATCATATTTATTTGGGGACTATTTGAAATGATACGAGACTTCTCAGATCATTTATATATGTTAAAAGGGAAGGTTATGATGGAAATCCATGCTAAAAAATCAACTGAAAACTAGATTCTATGATACTTTTCGAAATGCAAGTTTCGGTCAAAAAATCATAATATATTATACAATAGTTTATACTAGTTTCGGTCAAAAATAAAATTAAATCGGGGACTGTTCGAAATGATACGAAATTTCACTTATCCTTTATATATTTTACGAGGGAATGTTATGATGAAAGTCGGTGCAAAAAATTATCTGAAAATTAGATTCTATGAAACTTTTCGAAATGCAAGTTTCAGTCAAAAATCATAGTATCTTATACACTAGTTTCGGTTAAATAAATAAAATTTAATTGGGGATTATTTGAAATGATAAGAGACTTTTCAGATCATTTATATATGTTAAGAGGGAAGGTTATGACGGAAGTCCATGAAAAAAAAATCATCTGAAAACATGATTCTACGAAACTTTTCGAAATGCAAGTTTCGGTCAAAAAATCATAATATATTATACACTAGTTTATACTAGTTTCGGTAAAAAAATAAAATCAAATCGTGGACAGTTCGAAATGATATGAAACTTCACATATCATTTAAGTATTTTACGAGGGAAGGTTATGATGGAAGTCCATGCAAAAAATTATCTGAAAATTAGATTCTATGAAACTTTTAGAAATGCATGTTTCGGACAAAAATCATAGTATATTATACACTAGTTTCGGTCAAAAAAATCAAATTTAATTGGGGACTATTTGAAATGATACGAGACGTTTCAGATCATTTATATATGATAAGAGGGAAGTTCATGATGGTAGTCCATGCAAAAAAATCATCTGAAAACTAGATTCCATGAAACTTTTCGAAATGCAAGTTTCGGCAAAAAATCATAATATATTATATACTAGTTTATATTAGCTTCGATAAAAAATCAAATTAAATCGGGGACTGTTCGAAATGATACGCAATTTCACATATCATTTATATATTTTACGATGGAATGTTATGATGAAAGTCCATGCAAAAAATCAACTGAAAATTAGATTCTATGAAACTTTTCGAAATGCAAGTTTCCGTCAAAAATCATAGTGTAGTATACAATAATTTCGGTCAAAAAATCAAATTTAATTGGGGACTATTTGAAAGTATACGATACTTTTCAAATCATTTATATATGTTAAGAGGGAAGGTTATGATGGAAGTCCATGCAAAAAAATCATCTGTAAACTCGATTCTATGAAACTTTTTGAAATGCAAGTTTCGGTCAAAAAATCATAATATATTATACACTAGTTTATACTAGTTTCGGTCAATAATCAAATTAAATCGGGGTCATCTCAAAATGATATGAAACTTCACTTATCATTTATATATTTTACGTGGGAAGGTTATGATGGAAGTATATGCAAAACATCATCTGAAAATTAGATTCTATGAAACTTTTCGAAATGCAAATTTGGGTCAAAAATCATAGTATATTATACACTAGTTTCGGTCAAAAAAATCATATTTATTTGGGGACTATTTGAAATGATACGAGACTTCTCAGATCATTTATATATGTTAAAAGGGAAGGTTATGATGGAAATCCATGCTAAAAAATCAACTGAAAACTAGATTCTATGATACTTTTCGAAATGCAAGTTTCGGTCAAAAAATCATAATATATTATACAATAGTTTATACTAGTTTCGGTCAAAAATAAAATTAAATCGGGGACTGTTCGAAATGATACGAAATTTCACTTATCCTTTATATATTTTACGAGGGAATGTTATGATGAAAGTCGGTGCAAAAAATTATCTGAAAATTAGATTCTATGAAACTTTTCGAAATGCAAGTTTCAGTCAAAAATCATAGTATCTTATACACTAGTTTCGGTTAAATAAATAAAATTTAATTGGGGATTATTTGAAATGATACGAGACTTTTCAGATCATTTATATATGTTAAGAGGGAAGGTTATGACGGAAGTCCATGGAAAAAAAATCATCTGAAAACATGATTCTACGAAACTTTTCGAAATGCAAGTTTCGGTCAAAAAATCATAATATATTATACACTAGTTTATACTAGTTTCGGTAAAAAAATAAAATCAAATCGGGGACAGTTAGAAATGATATGAAACTTCACATATCATTTAAGTATTTTACGAGGGAAGGTTATGATGGAAGTCCATGCAAAAAATTATCTGAAAATTAGATTCTATGAAACTTTTAGAAATGCATGTTTCGGACAAAAATCATAGTATATTATACACTAGTTTCGGTCAAAAAAATCAAATTTAATTGGGGACTATTTGAAATGATACGAGACGTTTCAGATCATTTATATATGATAAGAGGGAAGGTCATGATGGATGTCCATGCAAAAAAATCATCTGAAAACTAGATTCCATGAAACTTTTCGAAATGCAAGTTTCGGCAAAAAATCATAATATATTATATACTAGTTTATATTAGCCTCGATAAAAAATCAAATTAAATCGGGGACTGTTCGAAATGATACGCAATTTCACATATCATTTATATATTTTACGATGGAATGTTATGATGAAAGTCCAGGCAAAAAATCAACTGAAAATTAGATTCTATGAAACTTTTCGAAATGCAAGTTTCCGTCAAAAATCATAGTGTAGTATACAATAATTTCGGTCAAAAAATCAAATTTAATTGGGGACTATTTGAAAGTATACGATACTTTTCAAATCATTTATATATGTTAAGAGGGAAGGTTATGATGGAAGTCCATGCAAAAAAATCATCTGTAAACTCGATTCTATGAAACTTTTTGAAATGCAAGTTTCGGTCAAAATATCATAATATATTATACACTAGTTTATACTAGTTTCGGTCAATAATCAAATTAAATCGGAGACATCTCAAAATGATATGAAACTTCACATATCATTTATATATTTTACGTGGGAAGGTTATGATAGAAGTAGATGCAAAAAATCATCTGAAAATAGATTCTATGAAACTTTTAGAAATGCAAGTTTCGGTCAAAAATCATAGTATATTTATACACTAGTTTCGGTCAAAAAAATCAAATTTAATTGGAGACTATTTGAAATGATACTAGACTTTTAAGATCAATTATATTTGTTAAGAAGGAAGGTTATGATGGAAGACCATGCAAAAAAATCATCTGAAAACTAGATTCTACGAAACTTTTCGGAATGCAAGTTTCGATCAAAAAATCATAATATATTATACACTAGTTTCGGTCAAAAATA
Organism: Lathyrus aphaca; assembly: GCA_963966055.1. Taxonomy (NCBI): domain Eukaryota; kingdom Viridiplantae; phylum Streptophyta; class Magnoliopsida; order Fabales; family Fabaceae; genus Lathyrus; species Lathyrus aphaca. The sequence continues at coordinate 502,443,046 of OZ014525.1, forward strand.
AAATTAAATCGAGGACTGTTAGAAATGATACGAAATAACACTTATCATTTATATATTTTACGTGGGAAGGTTATGATGGAAGTATATGCAAAACATCATCTTAAAATTAGATTCTATGAAACTTTTCGAAATGCAAGTTTGGGTCAAAAATCATAGTATCTTATACACTAGTTTTGGTCAAAAAAACAAATTTAATTGGGGACTATTTGAAATTATACAAGACTTTTCAGATCATTTATATATGTTAAGAGGGAAGGTTATGATGGAAGTCGATGCAAAAAAAATCATCTGAAAACTAGATTCTATGAAACTTTTCGAAATGCAAGTTTCGGTCAAAAAATCATAATATATTATACAATAGTTTATACTAGTTTCGGTCAAAAATCAAATTAAATTGGGGACTATTCGAAATGATACGAAATTTCACTTATCATTTATATATTTTACGAGGGAATGTTATGATGAAAGTCGGTGCAAAAAATTATCTGAAAATTAGATTCTATGAAACTTTTCGAAATGCAAGTTTTGGTCAAAAATCATAGTATCTTATACACTAGTTTCGGTCAAAAAAACAAATTTAATTGGGGACTATTTGAAATTATACGATACTTTTCAGATTATTTATATATGTTAAGAGGGAAGGTTATGATGGAAGTCCATGCAAAAAAAAATCATCTGAAAACTAGATTCTATGAAACTTTTCGAAATGCAAGTTTTGGTAAAAAAATCATAATATATTATACACTAGTTTATACTAGTTTCGGTCAAAAATCAAATTAAATCGGGGACTGTTGGAAATGATACGAAATTTCACATATCCTTTATATATTTTACGAGTGAATGTTATGATGAAAGTCGGTGCAAAAAATCAACTGATAATTAGATTCTATGAAACTTTTCGAAATGCAAGTTTCAGTCAAAAATCATAGTATCTTATACACTAGTTTCGGTTAAAAAGATAAAATTTAATTGGGGATTATTTGAAATGATACGAGACTTTTCATTTCATTTATATATGTTAAGAGGGAAGGTTATGACGGAAGTCCATGCAATAAAAATCATCTGAAAACATGATTCTACGAAACTTTTCGAAATGCAAGTTTCGGTAAAAAAATCATAATATATTATACACTAGTTTATACTAGTTTCGGTAAAAAAATCAAATCAAATCGGGGACAGTTCGAAATGATATGAAATTTCACATATCATTTATGTATTTTACGAGGGAAGGTTATGATGGAAGTCCATGCAAAAAATCATCTGAAAATTAGATTCTATGAAACTTTTAGAAATGCAAGTTTCGGACAAAAATCATAGTATATTATACACTAGTTTCGGTCAAAAAAATCAAATTTAATTGGGGACTATTTGAAATGATACGAGACGTTTCAGATCATTTATATATGATAAGAGGGAAGGTTATGATGGAAGTCCATGCAAAAAAATCATCTGAAAACTAGATTCTATGAAACTTTTCGAAATGCAAGTTTCGGCAAAAAATCATAATATATTTTTTACTAGTTTATATTAGCTTCGATCAAAAATCAAATTAAATCGGGGATTTTTCGAAATGTTACGCAATTTCACATATCATTTATATATTTTATGATGGAATGTTATGATGAAAGTCCATGCAAAAAATCAACTGAAAATTAGATTCTATGAAACTTTTCGAAATGCAAGTTTCCGTCAAAAATCATAGTGTAGTATACAATAGTTTCGGTCAAAAAATCAAATTTAATTGGGGACTATTTGAAAGTATACGATACTTTTCAAATCATTTATATATAATAAGAGGGAAGTTTATGATGGAAGTCCATGCAAAAAAAATCATCTGTAAACTCGATTCTATGAAACTTTTTGAAATGCAAGTTTCGGTCAAAAAATCATAATATATTATACACTAGTTTATACAAGTTTTGGTCAATAATCAAATTAAATCGGGGACATCTCAAAATGATATGAAACTTCACATATCATTTATATATTTTACGTGGGAAGGTTATGATGGAAGTAGATGCAAAAAATCATCTGAAAATTAGATTCTATGAAACTTTTAGAAATGCAAGTTTCGGTCAAAAATCATAGTATATTTATACACTAGTTTCGGTCAAAAAAATCAAATTTAATTGGAGACTATTTGAAATGATACTAGACTTTTTAGATCAATTATATTTGTTAAGAAGGAAGGTTATGATGGAAGACCATGCAAAAAAATCATCTGAAAACTAGATTCTACGAAACTTTTCGGAATGCAAGTTTCGATCAAAAAATCATAATATATTATACACTAGTTTCGGTCAAAAATAAAATTAAATCGAGGACTGTTAGAAATGATACGAAACAACACTTATCATTTATATATTTTACGTGGGAAGGTTATGATGGAAGTATATGCAAAACATCATCTTAAAATTAGATTCTATGAAACTTTTCGAAATGCAAGTTTGGGTCAAAAATCATAGTATATTATACACTAGTTTTGGTCAAAAAAATCAAATTTATTTGGGGACTATTTGAAACGATACCAGACTTCTCATATCATTTATATATGTTAAAAGGGAAGGTTATGATGGAAATCCATGCTAAAAAATCAACTGAAAACTAGATTCTATGAAACTTTTAGAAATGCAAGTTTCGGTCAAAAAATCATAATATATTATACAATAGTTTATACTAGTTTCGGTCAAAAATCAAATTAAATTGGGGACTATTCGAAATGATACGAAATTTCACTTATCATTTATATATTTTACGAGGGAATGTTATGATGAAAGTCAGTGCAAAAAATTATCTGAAAATTAGATTCTATGAAACTTTTCGAAATGCAAGTTTTGGTCAAAAAACATAGTATCTTATACACTAGTTTCGGTCAAAAAAACAAATTTAATTGGGGACTATTTGAAATTATACGAGACTTTTCAGATCATTTATATATGTTAAGAGGGAAGGTTATGATGGAAGTCCATGCAAAAAAAAATCATCTGAAAACTAGATTCTATGAAACTTTTCGAAATGCAAGTTTTGGTCAAAAAATCATAATATATTATACACTAGTTTATACTAGTTTCGGTCAAAAATCAAATTAAATCGGGGACTGTTGGAAATGATACGAAATTTCACATATCCTTTATATATTTTACGAGGGAATGTTATGATGAAAGTTGGTGCAAAAAATCAACTGATAATTAGATTCTATGAAACTTTTCGAAATGCAAGTTTCAGTCAAAAATCATAGTATCTTATACACTAGTTTCGGTTAAAAAGATAAAATTTAATTGGGGATTATTTGAAATGATACGAGACTTTTCATTTCATTTATATATGTTAAGAGGGAAGGTTATGACGGAAGTCCATGCAATAAAAATCATCTGAAAACATGATTCTACGAAACTTTTCGAAATGCAAGTTTCGGTCAAAAAATCATAATATATTATACACTAGTTTATACTAGTTTCGGTAAAAAAATCAAATCAAATCGGGGACAGTTCGAAATGATATGAAATTTCACATATCATTTATGTATTTTACGAGGGAAGGTTATGATGGAAGTCCATGCAAAAAATCATCTGAAAATTAGATTCTATGAAACTTTTCGAAATGCAAGTTTCGGTCAAAAAATCATAATATATTATACAATAGTTTATACTAGTTTCGGTCAAAAATCAAATTAAATTGGGGACTATTCGAAATGATACGAAATTTCACTTATCATTTATATATTTTACGAGGGAATGTTATGATGAAAGTCGGTGCAAAAAATTATCTGAAAATTAGATTCTATGAAACTTTTCGAAATGCAAGTTTTGGTCAAAAATCATAGTATCTTATACACTAGTTTCGGTCAAAAAAACAAATTTAATTGGGGACTATTTGAAATTATACGATACTTTTCAGATTATTTATATATGATAAGAGGGAAGTTCATGATGGTAGTCCATGCAAAAAAATCATCTGAAAACTAGATTCCATGAAACTTTTCGAAATGCAAGTTTCGGCAAAAAATCATAATATATTATATACTAGTTTATATTAGCTTCGATAAAAAATCAAATTAAATCGGGGACTGTTCGAAATGATACGCAATTTCACATATCATTTATATATTTTACGATGGAATGTTATGATGAAAGTCCATGCAAAAAATCAACTGAAAATTAGATTCTATGAAACTTTTCGAAATGCAAGTTTCCGTCAAAAATCATAGTGTAGTATACAATAATTTCGGTCAAAAAATCAAATTTAATTGGGGACTATTTGAAAGTATACGATACTTTTCAAATCATTTATATATGTTAAGAGGGAAGGTTATGATGGAAGTCCATGCAAAAAAATCATCTGTAAACTCGATTCTATGAAACTTTTTGAAATGCAAGTTTCGGTCAAAAAATCATAATATATTATACACTAGTTTATACTAGTTTCGGTCAATAATCAAATTAAATCGGGGTCATCTCAAAATGATATGAAACTTCACTTATCATTTATATATTTTACGTGGGAAGGTTATGATGGAAGTATATGCAAAACATCATCTGAAAATTAGATTCTATGAAACTTTTCGAAATGCAAATTTGGGTCAAAAATCATAGTATATTATACACTAGTTTCGGTCAAAAAAATCATATTTATTTGGGGACTATTTGAAATGATACGAGACTTCTCAGATCATTTATATATGTTAAAAGGGAAGGTTATGATGGAAATCCATGCTAAAAAATCAACTGAAAACTAGATTCTATGATACTTTTCGAAATGCAAGTTTCGGTCAAAAAATCATAATATATTATACAATAGTTTATACTAGTTTCGGTCAAAAATAAAATTAAATCGGGGACTGTTCGAAATGATACGAAATTTCACTTATCCTTTATATATTTTACGAGGGAATGTTATGATGAAAGTCGGTGCAAAAAATTATCTGAAAATTAGATTCTATGAAACTTTTCGAAATGCAAGTTTCAGTCAAAAATCATAGTATCTTATACACTAGTTTCGGTTAAATAAATAAAATTTAATTGGGGATTATTTGAAATGATACGAGACTTTTCAGATCATTTATATATGTTAAGAGGGAAGGTTATGACGGAAGTCCATGGAAAAAAAATCATCTGAAAACATGATTCTACGAAACTTTTCGAAATGCAAGTTTCGGTCAAAAAATCATAATATATTATACACTAGTTTATACTAGTTTCGGTAAAAAAATAAAATCAAATCGGGGACAGTTAGAAATGATATGAAACTTCACATATCATTTAAGTATTTTACGAGGGAAGGTTATGATGGAAGTCCATGCAAAAAATTATCTGAAAATTAGATTCTATGAAACTTTTAGAAATGCATGTTTCGGACAAAAATCATAGTATATTATACACTAGTTTCGGTCAAAAAAATCAAATTTAATTGGGGACTATTTGAAATGATACGAGACGTTTCAGATCATTTATATATGATAAGAGGGAAGGTCATGATGGATGTCCATGCAAAAAAATCATCTGAAAACTAGATTCCATGAAACTTTTCGAAATGCAAGTTTCGGCAAAAAATCATAATATATTATATACTAGTTTATATTAGCCTCGATAAAAAATCAAATTAAATCGGGGACTGTTCGAAATGATACGCAATTTCACATATCATTTATATATTTTACGATGGAATGTTATGATGAAAGTCCAGGCAAAAAATCAACTGAAAATTAGATTCTATGAAACTTTTCGAAATGCAAGTTTCCGTCAAAAATCATAGTGTAGTATACAATAATTTCGGTCAAAAAATCAAATTTAATTGGGGACTATTTGAAAGTATACGATACTTTTCAAATCATTTATATATGTTAAGAGGGAAGGTTATGATGGAAGTCCATGCAAAAAAATCATCTGTAAACTCGATTCTATGAAACTTTTTGAAATGCAAGTTTCGGTCAAAATATCATAATATATTATACACTAGTTTATACTAGTTTCGGTCAATAATCAAATTAAATCGGAGACATCTCAAAATGATATGAAACTTCACATATCATTTATATATTTTACGTGGGAAGGTTATGATAGAAGTAGATGCAAAAAATCATCTGAAAATAGATTCTATGAAACTTTTAGAAATGCAAGTTTCGGTCAAAAATCATAGTATATTTATACACTAGTTTCGGTCAAAAAAATCAAATTTAATTGGAGACTATTTGAAATGATACTAGACTTTTAAGATCAATTATATTTGTTAAGAAGGAAGGTTATGATGGAAGACCATGCAAAAAAATCATCTGAAAACTAGATTCTACGAAACTTTTCGGAATGCAAGTTTCGATCAAAAAATCATAATATATTATACACTAGTTTCGGTCAAAAATAAAATTAAATCGAGGACTGTTAGAAATGATACGAAATAACACTTATCATTTATATATTTTACGTGGGAAGGTTATGATGGAAGTATATGCAAAACATCATCTTAAAATTAGATTCTATGAAACTTTTCGAAATGCAAGTTTGGGTCAAAAATCATAGTATCTTATACACTAGTTTTGGTCAAAAAAACAAATTTAATTGGGGACTATTTGAAATTATACAAGACTTTTCAGATCATTTATATATGTTAAGAGGGAAGGTTATGATGGAAGTCGATGCAAAAAAAATCATCTGAAAACTAGATTCTATGAAACTTTTCGAAATGCAAGTTTCGGTCAAAAAATCATAATATATTATACAATAGTTTATACTAGTTTCGGTCAAAAATCAAATTAAATTGGGGACTATTCGAAATGATACGAAATTTCACTTATCATTTATATATTTTACGAGGGAATGTTATGATGAAAGTCGGTGCAAAAAATTATCTGAAAATTAGATTCTATGAAACTTTTCGAAATGCAAGTTTTGGTCAAAAATCATAGTATCTTATACACTAGTTTCGGTCAAAAAAACAAATTTAATTGGGGACTATTTGAAATTATACGATACTTTTCAGATTATTTATATATGTTAAGAGGGAAGGTTATGATGGAAGTCCATGCAAAAAAAAATCATCTGAAAACTAGATTCTATGAAACTTTTCGAAATGCAAGTTTTGGTAAAAAAATCATAATATATTATACACTAGTTTATACTAGTTTCGGTCAAAAATCAAATTAAATCGGGGACTGTTGGAAATGATACGAAATTTCACATATCCTTTATATATTTTACGAGTGAATGTTATGATGAAAGTCGGTGCAAAAAATCAACTGATAATTAGATTCTATGAAACTTTTCGAAATGCAAGTTTCAGTCAAAAATCATAGTATCTTATACACTAGTTTCGGTTAAAAAGATAAAATTTAATTGGGGATTATTTGAAATGATACGAGACTTTTCATTTCATTTATATATGTTAAGAGGGAAGGTTATGACGGAAGTCCATGCAATAAAAATCATCTGAAAACATGATTCTACGAAACTTTTCGAAATGCAAGTTTCGGTAAAAAAATCATAATATATTATACACTAGTTTATACTAGTTTCGGTAAAAAAATCAAATCAAATCGGGGACAGTTCGAAATGATATGAAATTTCACATATCATTTATGTATTTTACGAGGGAAGGTTATGATGGAAGTCCATGCAAAAAATCATCTGAAAATTAGATTCTATGAAACTTTTAGAAATGCAAGTTTCGGACAAAAATCATAGTATATTATACACTAGTTTCGGTCAAAAAAATCAAATTTAATTGGGGACTATTTGAAATGATACGAGACGTTTCAGATCATTTATATATGATAAGAGGGAAGGTTATGATGGAAGTCCATGCAAAAAAATCATCTGAAAACTAGATTCTATGAAACTTTTCGAAATGCAAGTTTCGGCAAAAAATCATAATATATTTTTTACTAGTTTATATTAGCTTCGATCAAAAATCAAATTAAATCGGGGATTTTTCGAAATGTTACGCAATTTCACATATCATTTATATATTTTATGATGGAATGTTATGATGAAAGTCCATGCAAAAAATCAACTGAAAATTAGATTCTATGAAACTTTTCGAAATGCAAGTTTCCGTCAAAAATCATAGTGTAGTATACAATAGTTTCGGTCAAAAAATCAAATTTAATTGGGGACTATTTGAAAGTATACGATACTTTTCAAATCATTTATATATAATAAGAGGGAAGTTTATGATGGAAGTCCATGCAAAAAAAATCATCTGTAAACTCGATTCTATGAAACTTTTTGAAATGCAAGTTTCGGTCAAAAAATCATAATATATTATACACTAGTTTATACAAGTTTTGGTCAATAATCAAATTAAATCGGGGACATCTCAAAATGATATGAAACTTCACATATCATTTATATATTTTACGTGGGAAGGTTATGATGGAAGTAGATGCAAAAAATCATCTGAAAATTAGATTCTATGAAACTTTTAGAAATGCAAGTTTCGGTCAAAAATCATAGTATATTTATACACTAGTTTCGGTCAAAAAAATCAAATTTAATTGGAGACTATTTGAAATGATACTAGACTTTTTAGATCAATTATATTTGTTAAGAAGGAAGGTTATGATGGAAGACCATGCAAAAAAATCATCTGAAAACTAGATTCTACGAAACTTTTCGGAATGCAAGTTTCGATCAAAAAATCATAATATATTATACACTAGTTTCGGTCAAAAATAAAATTAAATCGAGGACTGTTAGAAATGATACGAAACAACACTTATCATTTATATATTTTACGTGGGAAGGTTATGATGGAAGTATATGCAAAACATCATCTTAAAATTAGATTCTATGAAACTTTTCGAAATGCAAGTTTGGGTCAAAAATCATAGTATATTATACACTAGTTTTGGTCAAAAAAATCAAATTTATTTGGGGACTATTTGAAACGATACCAGACTTCTCATATCATTTATATATGTTAAAAGGGAAGGTTATGATGGAAATCCATGCTAAAAAATCAACTGAAAACTAGATTCTATGAAACTTTTAGAAATGCAAGTTTCGGTCAAAAAATCATAATATATTATACAATAGTTTATACTAGTTTCGGTCAAAAATCAAATTAAATTGGGGACTATTCGAAATGATACGAAATTTCACTTATCATTTATATATTTTACGAGGGAATGTTATGATGAAAGTCAGTGCAAAAAATTATCTGAAAATTAGATTCTATGAAACTTTTCGAAATGCAAGTTTTGGTCAAAAAACATAGTATCTTATACACTAGTTTCGGTCAAAAAAACAAATTTAATTGGGGACTATTTGAAATTATACGAGACTTTTCAGATCATTTATATATGTTAAGAGGGAAGGTTATGATGGAAGTCCATGCAAAAAAAAATCATCTGAAAACTAGATTCTATGAAACTTTTCGAAATGCAAGTTTTGGTCAAAAAATCATAATATATTATACACTAGTTTATACTAGTTTCGGTCAAAAATCAAATTAAATCGGGGACTGTTGGAAATGATACGAAATTTCACATATCCTTTATATATTTTACGAGGGAATGTTATGATGAAAGTTGGTGCAAAAAATCAACTGATAATTAGATTCTATGAAACTTTTCGAAATGCAAGTTTCAGTCAAAAATCATAGTATCTTATACACTAGTTTCGGTTAAAAAGATAAAATTTAATTGGGGATTATTTGAAATGATACGAGACTTTTCATTTCATTTATATATGTTAAGAGGGAAGGTTATGACGGAAGTCCATGCAATAAAAATCATCTGAAAACATGATTCTACGAAACTTTTCGAAATGCAAGTTTCGGTCAAAAAATCATAATATATTATACACTAGTTTATACTAGTTTCGGTAAAAAAATCAAATCAAATCGGGGACAGTTCGAAATGATATGAAATTTCACATATCATTTATGTATTTTACGAGGGAAGGTTATGATGGAAGTCCATGCAAAAAATCATCTGAAAATTAGATTCTATGAAACTTTTAGAAATGCAAGTTTCGGACAAAAATCATAGTATATTATACACTAGTTTCGGTCAAAAAAATCAAATTTAATTGGGGACTATTTGAAATGATACGAGACGTTTCAGATCATTTATATATGATAAGAGGGAAGGTTATGATGGAAGTCCATGCAAAAAAATCATCTGAAAACTAGATTCTATGAAACTTTTCGAAATGCTAGTTTCGGCAAAAAATCATAATATATTTTATACTAGTTTATATTAGCTTCGATCAAAAATCAAATTAAATCGGGGATTTTTCGAAATGATACGCAATTTCACATATCATTTATATATTTTATGATGGAATGTTATGATGAAAGTCCATGCAAAAAATCAACTGAAAATTAGATTCTATGAAACTTTTCGAAATGCAAGTTTCCGTCAAAAATCATAGTGTAGTATACAATAGTTTCGGTCAAAAAATCAAATTTAATTGGGGAATATTTGAAAGTATACGATACTTTTCAAATCATTTATATATGTTAAGAGGGAAGGTTATGATGGAAGTCCATGCAAATAATTCATCTGTAAACTAGATTCTATGAAACTTTTTGAAATGCATGTTTTGGTAAAAAAATCATAATATATTATACACTAGTTTATACTAGTTTCGGTCAATAATCAAATTAAATCGGGGACATCTCAAAATGATATGAAACTTCACATATCATTTATATATTTTACGTGGGAAGGTTATGATGGAAGTAGATGCAAAATATCATCTAAAAATTAGATTCTATGAAACTTTTAGAAATGCAAGTTTCGGTCAAAAATCATAGTATATTTATACACTAGTTTCGGTCAAAATAATCAAATTTAATTGGAGACTATTTGAAATGATACTAGACTTTTTAGATCAATTATATATGTTAAGAAGGAAGGTTATGATGGAAGACCATGCAAAAAAATCATCTGAAAACTAGATTCTATGAAACTTTTCGGAATGCAAGTTTCGATCAAAAAATCATAATATATTATACACTAGTTTCAGTCAAAAATTAAATTAAATCGAGGACTGTTAGAAATGATACGAAACAACACTTATCATTTATATATTTTACGTGGGAAGGTTATGATGGAAGTATATGCAAAACATCATCTTAAAATTAGATTCTATGAAACTTTTCGAAATGCAAGTTTCGGTCAAAAATCATAGTATATTATACACTAGTTTTGGTCAAAAAAATCAAATTTATTTGGGGACTATTTGAAACGATACCAGACTTCTCATATCATTTATATATGTTAAAAGGGAAGGTTATGATGGAAATCCATGCTAAAAAATCAACTGAAAACTAGATTTTATGAAACTTTTAGAAATGCAAGTTTCGGTCAAAAAATCATAATATATTATACAATAGTTTATACTAGTTTCGGTCAAAAATCAAATTAAATTGGGGACTATTCGAAATGATACGAAATTTCACTTATCATTTATATATTTTACGAGGGAATGTTATGATGAAAGTCGGTGCAAAAAATTATCTGAAAATTAGATTCTATGAAACTTTTCGAAATGCAAGTTTTGGTCAAAAATCATAGTATCTTATACACTAGTTTCGGTCAAAAAAACAAATTTAATTGGGGACTATTTGAAATTATACGAGACTTTTCAGATCATTTATATATGTTAAGAGGGAAGGTTATGATGGAAGTCCATGCAAAAAAAAATCATCTGAAAACTAGATTCTATGAAACTTTTCGAAATGCAAGTTTTGGTCAAAAAATCATAATATATTATACACTAGTTTATACTAGTTTCGGTCAAAAATCAAATTAAATCGGGGACTGTTGGAAATGATACGAAATTTCACATATCCTTTATATATTTTACGAGGGAATGTTATGATGAAAGTCGGTGCAAAAAATCAACTGATAATTAGATTCTATGAAACTTTTCGAAATGCAAGTTTCAGTCAAAAATCATAGTATCTTATACACTAGTTTCGGTTAAAAAGATAAAATTTAATTGGGGATTATTTGAAATGATACGAGACTTTTCATTTCATTTATATATGTTAAGAGGGAAGGTTATGATGGAAGTCCATGCAATAAAAATCATCTGAAAACATGATTCTACGAAACTTTTCGAAATGCAAGTTTCGGTCAAAAAATCATAATATATTATACACTAGTTTATACTAGTTTCGGTAAAAAAATCAAATCAAATCGGGGACAGTTCGAAATGATATGAAATTTCACATATCATTTATGTATTTTACGAGGGAAGGTTATGATGGAAGTCCATGCAAAAAATCATCTGAAAATTAGATTTTATGAAACTTTTAGAAATGCAAGTTTCGGACAAAAATCATAGTATATTATACACTAGTTTCGGTCAAAAAAATCAAATTTAATTGGGGACTATTTGAAATGATACGAGACGTTTCAGATCATTTATATATGATAAGAGGGAAGGTTATGATGGAAGTCCATGCAAAAAAATCATCTGAAAACTAGATTCTATGAAACTTTTCGAAATGCAAGTTTCGGCAAAAAATCATAATATATTTTTTACTAGTTTATATTAGCTTCGATCAAAAATCAAATTAAATCGGGGATTTTTCGAAATGTTACGCAATTTCACATATCATTTATATATTTTATGATGGAATGTTATGATGAAAGTCCATGCAAAAAATCAACTGAAAATTAGATTCTATGAAACTTTTCGAAATGCAAGTTTCCGTCAGAAATCATAGTGTAGTATACAATAGTTTCGGTCAAAAAATCAAATTTAATTGGGGACTATTTGAAAGTATACGATAATTTTCAAATCATTTATATATAATAAGAGGGAAGGTTATGATGGAAGTCCATGCAAAAAAAATCATCTGTAAACTCGATTCTATGAAACTTTTTGAAATGCAAGTTTCGGTCAAAAAATCATAATATATTATACACTAGTTTATACAAGTTTTGGTCAATAATCAAATTAAATCGGGGACATCTCAAAATGATATGAAACTTCACATATCATTTATATATTTTACGTGGGAAGGTTATGATGGAAGTAGATGCAAAAAATCATCTGAAAATTAGATTCTATGAAACTTTTAGAAATGCAAGTTTCGGTCAAAAATCATAGTATATTTATACACTAGTTTCGGTCAAAAAAATCAAATTTAATTGGAGACTATTTGAAATGATACTAGACTTTTTAGATCAATTATATTTGTTAAGAAGGAAGGTTATGATGGAAGACCATGCAAAAAAATCATCTGAAAACTAGATTCTACGAAACTTTTCGGAATGCAAGTTTCGATCAAAAAATCATAATATATTATACACTAGTTTCGGTCAAAAATAAAATTAAATCGAGGACTGTTAGAAATGATACGAAACAACACTTATCATTTATATATTTTACGTGGGAAGGTTATGATGGAAGTATATGCAAAACATCATCTTAAAATTAGATTCTATGAAACTTTTCGAAATGCAAGTTTGGGTCAAAAATCATAGTATATTATACACTAGTTTTGGTCAAAAAAATCAAATTTATTTGGGGACTATTTGAAACGATACCAGACTTCTCATATCATTTATATATGTTAAAAGGGAAGGTTATGATGGAAATCCATGCTAAAAAATCAACTGAAAACTAGATTCTATGAAACTTTTAGAAATGCAAGTTTCGGTCAAAAAATCATAATATATTATACAATAGTTTATACTAGTTTCGGTCAAAAATCAAATTAAATTGGGGACTATTCGAAATGATACGAAATTTCACTTATCATTTATATATTTTACGAGGGAATGTTATGATGAAAGTCAGTGCAAAAAATTATCTGAAAATTAGATTCTATGAAACTTTTCGAAATGCAAGTTTTGGTCAAAAATCATAGTATCTTATACACTAGTTTCGGTCAAAAAAACAAATTTAATTGGGGACTATTTGAAATTATACGAGACTTTTCAGATCATTTATATATGTTAAGAGGGAAGGTTATGATGGAAGTCCATGCAAAAAAAAATCATCTGAAAACTAGATTCTATGAAACTTTTCGAAATGCAAGTTTTGGTCAAAAAATCATAATATATTATACACTAGTTTATACTAGTTTCGGTCAAAAATCAAATTAAATCGGGGACTGTTGGAAATGATACGAAATTTCACATATCCTTTATATATTTTACGAGGGAATGTTATGATGAAAGTTGGTGCAAAAAATCAACTGATAATTAGATTCTATGAAACTTTTCGAAATGCAAGTTTCAGTCAAAAATCATAGTATCTTATACACTAGTTTCGGTTAAAAAGATAAAATTTAATTGGGGATTATTTGAAATGATACGAGACTTTTCATTTCATTTATATATGTTAAGAGGGAAGGTTATGACGGAAGTCCATGCAATAAAAATCATCTGAAAACATGATTCTACGAAACTTTTCGAAATGCAAGTTTCGGTCAAAAAATCATAATATATTATACACTAGTTTATACTAGTTTCGGTAAAAAAATCAAATCAAATCGGGGACAGTTCGAAATGATATGAAATTTCACATATCATTTATGTATTTTACGAGGGAAGGTTATGATGGAAGTCCATGCAAAAAATCATCTGAAAATTAGATTCTATGAAACTTTTAGAAATGCAAGTTTCGGACAAAAATCATAGTATATTATACACTAGTTTCGGTCAAAAAAATCAAATTTAATTGGGGACTATTTGAAATGATACGAGACGTTTCAGATCATTTATATATGATAAGAGGGAAGGTTATGATGGAAGTCCATGCAAAAAAATCATCTGAAAACTAGATTCTATGAAACTTTTCGAAATGCAAGTTTCGGCAAAAAATCATAATATATTTTATACTAGTTTATATTAGCTTCGATCAAAAATCAAATTAAATCGGGGATTTTTCGAAATGATACGCAATTTCACATATCATTTATATATTTTATGATGGAATGTTATGATGAAAGTCCATGCAAAAAATCAACTGAAAATTAGATTCTATGAAACTTTTCGAAATGCAAGTTTCCGTCAAAAATCATAGTGTAGTATACAATAGTTTCGGTCAAAAAATCAAATTTAATTGGGGAATATTTGAAAGTATACGATACTTTTCAAATCATTTATATATGTTAAGAGGGAAGGTTATGATGGAAGTCCATGCAAATAATTCATCTGTAAACTAGATTCTATGAAACTTTTTGAAATGCATGTTTTGGTAAAAAAATCATAATATATTATACACTAGTTTATACTAGTTTCGGTCAATAATCAAATTAAATCGGGGACATCTCAAAATGATATGAAACTTCACATATCATTTATATATTTTACGTGGGAAGGTTATGATGGAAGTAGATGCAAAATATCATCTAAAAATTAGATTCTATGAAACTTTTAGAAATGCAAGTTTCGGTCAAAAATCATAGTATATTTATACACTAGTTTCGGTCAAAATAATCAAATTTAATTGGAGACTATTTGAAATGATACTAGACTTTTTAGATCAATTATATATGTTAAGAAGGAAGGTTATGATGGAAGACCATGCAAAAAAATCATCTGAAAACTAGATTCTATGAAACTTTTCGGAATGCAAGTTTCGATCAAAAAATCATAATATATTATACACTAGTTTCAGTCAAAAATTAAATTAAATCGAGGACTGTTAGAAATGATACGAAACAACACTTATCATTTATATATTTTACGTGGAAAGGTTATGATGGAAGTATATGCAAAACATCATCTTAAAATTAGATTCTATGAAACTTTTCGAAATGCAAGTTTCGGTCAAAAATCATAGTATATTATAAACTAGTTTTGGTCAAAAAAATCAAATTTATTTGGGGACTATTTGAAACGATACCAGACTTCTCATATCATTTATATATGTTAAAAGGGAAGGTTATGATGGAAATCCATGCTAAAAAATCAACTGAAAACTAGATTTTATGAAACTTTTAGAAATGCAAGTTTCGGTCAAAAAATCATAATATATTATACAATAGTTTATACTAGTTTCGGTCAAAAATCAAATTAAATTGGGGACTATTCGAAATGATACGAAATTTCACTTATCATTTATATATTTTACGAGGGAATGTTATGATGAAAGTCGGTGCAAAAAATTATCTGAAAATTAGATTCTATGAAACTTTTCGAAATGCAAGTTTTGGTCAAAAATCATAGTATCTTATACACTAGTTTCGGTCAAAAAAACAAATTTAATTGGGGACTATTTGAAATTATACGAGACTTTTCAGATCATTTATATATGTTAAGAGGGAAGGTTATGATGGAAGTCCATGCAAAAAAAAATCATCTGAAAACTAGATTCTATGAAACTTTTCGAAATGCAAGTTTTGGTCAAAAAATCATAATATATTATACACTAGTTTATACTAGTTTCGGTCAAAAATCAAATTAAATCGGGGACTGTTGGAAATGATACGAAATTTCACATATCCTTTATATATTTTACGAGGGAATGTTATGATGAAAGTCGGTGCAAAAAATCAACTGATAATTAGATTCTATGAAACTTTTCGAAATGCAAGTTTCAGTCAAAAATCATAGTATCTTATACACTAGTTTCGGTTAAAAAGATAACATTTAATTGGGGATTATTTGAAATGATACGAGACTTTTCATTTCATTTATATATGTTAAGAGGGAAGGTTATGATGGAAGTCCATGCAATAAAAATCATCTGAAAACATGATTCTACGAAACTTTTCGAAATGCAAGTTTCGGTCAAAAAATCATAATATATTATACACTAGTTTATACTAGTTTCGGTAAAAAAATCAAATCAAATCGGGGACAGTTCGAAATGATATGAAATTTCACATATCATTTATGTATTTTACGAGGGAAGGTTATGATGGAAGTCCATGCAAAAAATCATCTGAAAATTAGATTTTATGAAACTTTTAGAAATGCAAGTTTCGGACAAAAATCATAGTATATTATACACTAGTTTCGGTCAAAAAAATCAAATTTAATTGGGGACTATTTGAAATGATACGAGACGTTTCAGATCATTTATATATGATAAGAGGGAAGGTTATGATGGAAGTCCATGCAAAAAAATCATCTGAAAACTAGATTCTATGAAACTTTTCGAAATGCAAGTTTCGGCAAAAAATCATAATATATTTTTTACTAGTTTATATTAGCTTCGATCAAAAATCAAATTAAATCGGGGATTTTTCGAAATGTTACGCAATTTCACATATCATTTATATATTTTATGATGGAATGTTATGATGAAAGTCCATGCAAAAAATCAACTGAAAATTAGATTCTATGAAACTTTTCGAAATGCAAGTTTCCGTCAGAAATCATAGTGTAGTATACAATAGTTTCGGTCAAAAAATCAAATTTAATTGGGGACTATTTGAAAGTATACGATAATTTTCAAATCATTTATATATAATAAGAGGGAAGGTTATGATGGAAGTCCATGCAAAAAAAATCATCTGTAAACTCGATTCTATGAAACTTTTTGAAATGCAAGTTTCGGTCAAAAAATCATAATATATTATACACTAGTTTATACAAGTTTTGGTCAATAATCAAATTAAATCGGGGACATCTCAAAATGATATGAAACTTCACATATCATTTATATATTTTACGTGGGAAGGTTATGATGGAAGTAGATGCAAAAAATCATCTGAAAATTAGATTCTATGAAACTTTTAGAAATGCAAGTTTCGGTCAAAAATCATAGTATATTTATACACTAGTTTCGGTCAAAAAAATCAAATTTAATTGGAGACTATTTGAAATGATACTAGACTTTTTAGATCAATTATATTTGTTAAGAAGGAAGGTTATGATGGAAGACCATGCAAAAAAATCATCTGAAAACTAGATTCTACGAAACTTTTCGGAATGCAAGTTTCGATCAAAAAATCATAATATATTATACACTAGTTTCGGTCAAAAATAAAATTAAATCGAGGACTGTTAGAAATGATACGAAACAACACTTATCATTTATATATTTTACGTGGGAAGGTTATGATGGAAGTATATGCAAAACATCATCTTAAAATTAGATTCTATGAAACTTTTCGAAATGCAAGTTTGGGTCAAAAATCATAGTATATTATACACTAGTTTTGGTCAAAAAAATCAAATTTATTTGGGGACTATTTGAAACGATACCAGACTTCTCATATCATTTATATATGTTAAAAGGGAAGGTTATGATGGAAATCCATGCTAAAAAATCAACTGAAAACTAGATTCTATGAAACTTTTAGAAATGCAAGTTACGGTCAAAAAATCATAATATATTATACAATAGTTTATACTAGTTTCGGTCAAAAATCAAATTAAATTGGGGACTATTCGAAATGATACGAAATTTCACTTATCATTTATATATTTTACGAGGGAATGTTATGATGAAAGTCGGTGCAAAAAATTATCTGAAAATTAGATTCTATGAAACTTTTCGAAATGCAAGTTTTGGTCAAAAATCATAGTATCTTATACACTAGTTTCGGTCAAAAAAACAAATTTAATTGGGGACTATTTGAAATTATACGAGACTTTTCAGATCATTTATATATGTTAAGAGGGAAGGTTATGATGGAAGTCCATGCAAAAAAAAATCATCTGAAAACTAGATTCTATGAAACTTTTCGAAATGCAAGTTTTGGTCAAAAAATCATAATATATTATACACTAGTTTATACTAGTTTCGGTCAAAAATCAAATTAAATCGGGGACTGTTGGAAATGATACGAAATTTCACATATCCTTTATATATTTTACGAGTGAATGTTATGATGAAAGTCGGTGCAAAAAATCAACTGATAATTAGATTCTATGAAACTTTTCGAAATGCAAGTTTCAGTCAAAAATCATAGTATCTTATACACTAGTTTCGGTTAAAAAAATAAAATTTAATTGGGGATTATTTGAAATGATACGAGACTTTTCATTTCATTTATATATGTTAAGAGGGAAGGTTATGACGGAAGTCCATGCAATAAAAATCATCTGAAAACATGATTCTACGAAACTTTTCGAAATGCAAGTTTCGGTAAAAAAATCATAATATCTTATACACTAGTTTATACTAGTTTCGGTAAAAAAATCAAATCAAATCGGGGACAGTTCGAAATGATATGAAATTTCACATATCATTTATGTATTTTACGAGGGAAGGTTATGATGGAAGTCCATGCAAAAAATCATCTGAAAATTAGATTCTATGAAACTTTTAGAAATGCATGTTTCGGACAAAAATCATAGTATATTATACACTAGTTTCGGTCAAAAAAATCAAATTTAATTAGGGACTATTTGAAATGATACGAGACGTTTCAGATCATTTATATATGATAAGAGGGAAGGTTATGATGGAAGTCCATGCAAAAAAATCATCTGAAAACTAGATTCTATGAAACTTTTCGAAATGCAAGTTTCGGCAAAAAATCATAATATATTTTATACTAGTTTATATTAGCTTCGATCAAAAATCAAATTAAATCGGGGATTTTTCGAAATGATACGCAATTTCACATATCATTTATATATTTTATGATGGAATGTTATGATGAATGTCCATGCAAAAAATCAACTGAAAATTAGATTCTATGAAACTTTTCGAAATGCAAGTTTCCGTCAAAAATCATAGTGTAGTATACAATAGTTTCGGTCAAAAAATCAAATTTAATTGGGGAATATTTGAAAGTATACGATACTTTTCAAATCATTTATATATGTTAAGAGGGAAGGTTATGATGGAAGTCCATGCAAATAATTCATCTGTAAACTAGATTCTATGAAACTTTTTGAAATGCAAGTTTTGGTGAAAAAAATCATAATATATTATACCCTAGTTTATACTAGTTTCGGTCAATAATCAAATTAAATCGGGGACATCTCAAAATGATATGAAACTTCACATATCATTTATATATTTTACGTGGGAAGGTTATGATGGAAGTAGATGCAAAATATCATCTAAAAATTAGATTCTATGAAACTTTTAGAAATGCAAGTTTCGGTCAAAAATCATAGTATATTTATACACTAGTTTCGGTCAAAATAATCAAATTTAATTGGAGACTATTTGAAATGATACTAGACTTTTTAGATCAATTATATATGTTAAGAAGGAAGGTTATGATGGAAGACCATGCAAAAAAATCATCTGAAAACTAGATTCTATGAAACTTTTCGGAATGCAAGTTTCGATCAAAAAATCATAATATATTATACACTAGTTTCAGTCAAAAATAAAATTAAATCGAGGACTGTTAGAAATGATACGAAACAACACTTATCATTTATATATTTTACGTGGGAAGGTTATGATGGAAGTATATGCAAAACATCATCTTAAAATTAGATTCTATGAAACTTTTCGAAATGCAAGTTTCGGTCAAAAATCATAGTATATTATACACTAGTTTTGGTCAAAAAAATCAAATTTATTTGGGGACTATTTGAAACGATACCAGACTTCTCATATCATTTATATATGTTAAAAGGGAAGGTTATGATAGAAATCCATGCTAAAAAATCAACTGAAAACTAGATTCTATGAAACTTTTAGAAATGCAAGTTTCGGTCAAAAAATCATAATATATTATACAATAGTTTATACTAGTTTCGGTCAAAAATCAAATTAAATTGGGGACTATTCGAAATGATACGAAATTTCACTTATCATTTATATATTTTACGAGGGAATGTTATGATGAAAGTCGGTGCAAAAAATTATCTGAAAATTAGATTCTATGAAACATTTCGAAATGCATGTTTTGGTCAAAAATCATAGTATCTTATACACTAGTTTCGGTCAAAAAAACAAATTTAATTGGGGACTATTTGAAATTATACGAGACTTTTCAGATCATTTATATATGTTAAGAGGGAAGGTTATGATGGAAGTCCATGCAAAAAAAAAATCATCTGAAAACTAGATTCTATGAAACTTTTCGAAATGCAAGTTTTGGTCAAAAAATCATAATATATTATACACTAGTTTATACTAGTTTCGGTCAAAAATCAAATTAAATCGGGGACTGTTGGAAATGATACGAAATTTCACATATCCTTTATATATTTTACGAGGGAATGTTATGATGAAAGTCGGTGCAAAAAATCAACTGATAATTAGATTCTATGAAACTTTTCGAAATGCAAGTTTCAGTCAAAAATCATAGTATCTTATACACTAGTTTCGGTTAAAAAAATAAAATTTAATTGGGGATTATTTGAAATGATACGAGACTTTTCATTTCATTTATATATGTTAAGAGGGAAGGTTATGAAGGAAGTCCATGCAATACAAATCATTTGAAAACATGATTCTACGAAACTTTTCGAAATGCAAGTTTCGGTCAAAAAATCATAATATATTATACACTAGTTTATACTAGTTTCGGTAAAAAAATCAAATCAAATCGGGGACAGTTCGAAATGATATGAAATTTCACATATCATTTATGTATTTTACGAGGGAAGGTTATGATGGAAGTCCATGCAAAAAATCATCTGAAAATTAGATTCTATGAAACTTTTAGAAATGCAAGTTTCGGACAAAAATCATAGTATATTATACACTAGTTTCGGTCAAAAAAATCAAATTTAATTGGGGACTATTTGAAATGATACGAGACGTTTCAGATCATTTATATATGATAAGAGGGAAGGTTATGATGGAAGTCCATGCAAAAAAATCATCTGAAAACTAGATTCTATGAAACTTTTTGAAATGCAAGTTTCGGCAAAAAATCATAATATATTTTATACTAGTTTATATTAGCTTCGATCAAAAATCAAATTAAATCGGGGATTTTTCCAAAATACGCAATTTCACATATCATTTATATATTTTATGATGAAAGTCCATGCAAAAAATCAATTGAAAATTAGATTCTATGAAACTTTTCGAAATGCAAGTTTCCGTCAAAAATCATAGTGTAGTATACAATAGTTTCGGTCAAAAAATCAAATTTAATTGGGGACTATTTGAAAGTATACGATACTTTTCAAATCATTTATATATGTTAAGAGGGAAGGTTATGATGGAAGTCCATGCAAATAATTCATCTGTAAACTAGATTCTATGAAACTTTTTGAAATGCATGTTTCGGTAAAAAAATCATAATATATTATACACTAGTTTATACTAGTTTCGGTCAATAATCAAATTAAATCGGGGACATCTCAAAATGATATGAAACTTCACATATCATTTATATATTTTACGTGGGAAGGTTATGATGGAAGTAGATGCAAAATATCATCTAAAAATTAGATTCTATGAAACTTTTAGAAATGCAAGTTTCGGTCAAAAATCATAGTATATTTATACACTAGTTTCGGTCAAAAAAATCAAATTTAATTGGAGACTATTTGAAATGATACTAGACTTTTTAGATCAATTATATATGTTAAGAAGGAAGGTTATGATGGAAGACCATGCAAAAAAATCATCTGAAAACTAGATTCTACGAAACTTTTCGGAATGCAAGTTTCGATCAAAAAATCATAATATATTATACACTAGTTTCAGTAAAAAATAAAATTAAATCGAGGACTGTTAGAAATGATAC
This sequence comes from Lathyrus aphaca, assembly GCA_963966055.1. Lineage (NCBI taxonomy): Eukaryota > Viridiplantae > Streptophyta > Magnoliopsida > Fabales > Fabaceae > Lathyrus > Lathyrus aphaca. The sequence continues at coordinate 502,465,579 of OZ014525.1, forward strand.
GAAACAACACTTATCATTTATATATTTTACGTGGGAAGGTTATGATGGAAGTATATGCAAAACATCATCTTAAAATTAGATTCTATGAAACTTTTCGAAATGCAAGTTTGGGTCAAAAATCATAGTATATTATACACTAGTTTTGGTCAAAAAAATCAAATTTATTTGGGCACTATTTGAAATGATACGAGACTTCTCATATCATTTATATATGTTAAAAGGGAAGGTTATGATGGAAATCCATGCTAAAAAATCATCTAAAAACTAGATTCTATGAAACTTTTCGAAATGCAAGTTTCGGTCAAAAAATCATAATATATTATACACTAGTTTATACTAGCTTCGGTCAAAAATCAAATTTAATCGGGGACTGTTCGAAATGATACGAAATTTCAAATTTCCTTTATATATTTTACGAAGGAATGTTATGATGAAAGTCGATGCAAAAAATCAACTGATAATTAGATTCTATGAAACTTTTCGAAATGCAAGTTTCAGTCAAAAATCATAGTATCTTATACACAAGTTTCGGTCAAAAAAAGAAAATTTAATTGGGGATTATGTGAAATGATACGAGACTTTTCAGATCATTTATATATGTTAAGGGGGAAGGTTATGATGGAAGTCCATACAAAATAAAATCATCTGAAAACAAGATTCTATGAAACTTTTCAAAAAGCAAGTTTCGGTCAAAAAATCATAATATATTATACACTAGTTTATACTAGTTTCGTTAAAAAAATCAAATCAAATCGGGGACAGTTCGAAATGATATGAAATTTCACATATCATTTATGTATTTTACGAGTGAAGGTTATGATGGAAGTCCGTGCAAAAAATCATCTGAAAATTAGATTCTATGAAACTTTTAGAAATGCAAGTTTCGGACATATATCATAGTATATAATACACTAGTTTCGGTCAAAAAAATCAAATTTAATTGGGGACTATTTGAAATGATACGAGACTTTTCAGATCATTTATATATGATAAGAGGGAAGGTTATGATGGAAGTCCATGCAAAAAAATCATTTGAAAACTAGATTCTATGAAACTTTTCGAAATGCAAGTTTCGGCAAAAAATCATAATATATTATATACTAGTTTATACTAGCTTCGATCAAAAATCAAATTAAATCGGGGACTGTTCGAAATGATACGCAATTTCACATATCGTTTATATATTTTACGAGGGAATGTTATGATGAAAGTCCATGCAAAAAATCAACTGAAAATTAGATTCTATGAAACTTTTTGAAATGCATGTTTCGGTCAAAAATCATAGTATATTATACAATAGTTTCGGTCAAAAAATAAAATTTAATTGGGGACTATTTGAAATGATATGATACTTTTCAGATCATTTATATATGTTAAGAGGGAAGGTTATGATGGAAGTCCATGCAAAAAAAAATCATTTGTAAACTAGATTTTATGAAACTTTTTGAAATGCAAGCTTCGGTCAAAAAATCATAATATATTATACACTAGTTTATACTAGTTTCGGTCAATATTCAAATTAAATCGGGGACATCTCAAAATGATAATGAAACTTCACATATCATTTATATATTTTACGTGGGAAGGTTATGATGGAAGTAGATGCAAAAAATCATCTGAAAATTAGATTCTACGAAACTTTTCGAAATACAAGTTTTGGTCAAAAATCATAGTATATTATACACCTGTTTCGGTCAAAAAAATCAAATTTAATTGAGGACTATTTGAAATGATACGAGACTTTTCAGATCATTTATATATGTTAAGAGGGAAGGTTATGATGGAAGTCCATGCAAAAAAATCATTTGAAAACTAGATTCTATGAAACTTTTCGAAATACATGTTTCGGTCAAAAAATCATAATATATTATACACTTGTTAATACTAGTTTCGGTAAAAAATCAATTTAAATCGGAGACTGTATGAAATGATACGTAACTTCACATATCATGTATATATTTTACGAGGGAATTTTATGATGAAAGTTCATGTAAAAAATCAGGTGAAAATTAGATTCTATGAAACTTTTCGAAATACAAGTTTCGGTCAAAAATAATCATAGTATATTATACACTAGTTTCGGTCAAAAAAATCAAATTTAATTGGGGACTATTTGAAATGATACGAGACTTTTCAGATCATTAATATATGTTAAGAGGGAAGATTATGATGGAAGTCCATGCAAAAAAATCATCTGAAAACTAGATTCTATGAAACTTTTCGAAATGCAAGTTTCGGTCAAAAAATCATAATATATTCTACACTAGTTTATAATAGTTTCGGTCAAAAATCAAAATAAATTGGGGACTGTTCAAAATGATACGAAATTTCACATATCCTTTATATATTTTACGAGGGAATGTTATGATGAAAGTCAGTGCAAAAAATCAAATGAAAATTAGATTCATTGAAAGTTTTCGAAATGCAAGTTTCGGTCAAAAATCATAGTATATTATACACTAGTTTCGGTCAAAAAAATCAAATTTAATTAGGGACTATTTGAAATGATACGATACTTTTCAGATCATTATATATGTTAAGAGGGAAGGTTATGATGGAAGTACATTCAAAAAAATCATCAGAAAACTAGATTCTATGAAACTTTTCGAAATGCAAGTTTCTAACAAAAAATCATAATATATTATACACTAGTTTATACTAGTTTCGGTAAAATATCAAATCGGAGACAGTTCGAAATGATATGAAATTTCACATATCATTTATATATTTTACGAGGGAAGGTTATGATGGAAGTCCATGCAAAAAATCATTTTAAAATTAGATTCTATGAAAATTTTAGAAATGCAAGTTTCGGACAAAAAAAATCAAATTTAATTGGGGACTATTTGAAATGATACGAGACTTTTCAGATCATTTATATATGATAAGAGGGAAGGTTATGATGGAAGACCATGCAAAAAAATCATCTGAAAACTAGATTCTATGAAACTTTTCGAAATGCATGTTTCAGTCAAAAAATCATAATATATTATACACTAGTTTATACTAGTTTCGGTCAAAAATAAAATTAAATCGGGGACTGTTCGAAATGATACGAAACTTCACATATCCTTTATATATTTTACGAGGGAATTTTATGATGAAAGTTCATGTAAATAATCAGGTAAAAATTAGATTCTATGAAACTTTTTGAAATACAAGTTTCGGTCAAAAATAATATTATATTATACACTAGTTTCGGTCAAAAAAATCAAATCTAATTGGGGACTATTTTAAATGATACAAGACTTTTCAGATCATTTATATATGTTAAGAGGGAAGGTTATGATGGAATTCCATGCAAAAAAATTATCTGAAAATTAAATTCTATGAAACTTTTCGAAATGCAAGTTTCGATCAAAAAATCATAATATATTATACATTAGTTTATACTAGTTTCGGTCAAAAATCAAATTAAATCGGAGATTATTCTAAATGATACGAAACTTCACATATCATTTATATATTTTACGAGGGAAGGTTATGATGGAAGTCGATGCAAAAAATCATCTGAAAATTAGATTCTATGAAACTTTTCGAAATGCAAGTTTCGGTCAAAAATCATAGTATATTATACACTAGTTTCGGTCAAAAAAATAAAATTTAATTGGGACTATTTGAAATGATACGAGACTTTTCAAATCATTTATATGTGTTAAGAGGGAAGGTTATGATGGAAGTCCATGCAAAAAAATCATCTGAAAACTAGATTCTATGAAACTTTACGAAATGCATGTTTCGGTCAAAAAATCATAATATATTATACACTAGTAAATACTAGTTTCGGTCAAATATCAAATTATATCGGGAAATGTTCGAAATGATACGAAACGTCTCTTATCATTTATATATTTTACTAGGGAAGGTTACGATGAAAGTCGATGCAAAAAATCATCTGAAAATTAGATTCTATGAAACTTTTCGAAATGCAAGTTTCTGTCAAAAATCATAGTATATTATACACTACTTTCGGTCAAAAAATAAAATTTAATTGGGGACTATTTGAAATGATACGAGACTTTTCAGATCATTTATATATGTTAAGAGGGAAGGTTATGATGGAAGTTCATGCAAAAAAAAATCATCTGAAAACAAGATTCTACGAAACTTTTTGAAATACAAATTTCGGTCCAAAAATCATAATATATTATACACTAGTTTATACTAGTTTCGGTAAAAAAAATCAAATCAAATCGGGGACAGTTCGAAATGATACGAAATTTCACATATCATTTATATATTTTACGAGGGAAGGTTATGTTGGAAGTCCATGCAAAAAATCATCTGAAAATTAGATTCTATGAAACTTTTAGAAATGCAAATTTAGGACAAAAATCATAGTATATTATACACTAGTTTCGATCAAAAAACTCAAATTTAATTAGGGACTATTTGAAATGATACGAGACTTTTCAGATCATTTATATATGTTAAGAGGTAAGGTTATGATGGAAGTCCATGCAAAAAAATCATCTGAAAACTAGATTCTATGAAACCTTTAGAAATGCAAGTTTCGGTCAAACAATCATAAGATATTATACACTAGTTTATACTAGTATCAATAAAAAAATCAAAATAAATCGGGGACATCTCAAAATGATACGAAACTTCACATATAATTTATATATTTTACGTGGTAAGGATGTGATGGAAGTATATGCAAAACATCATCTGAAAATTAGATTCTATGAAACTTTTCGAAATGCAAGTTTGGGTCCAAAAAAAATCAAATTTATTTGGGGACTATTTGAAACTATACAAGACTTCTCAAATCATTTATATATGTTACAAGGGAAGGTTATGATGGAAGTCCATGCAAAAAAATCATCTGAAAACTAGATTCTAAGAAACTTTTCGAAATGCAAGTTTTGGTCAAAAAATCATAATATATTATACACTAGTTTATACTATTTTAGGTCAAAAATCAAATTAAATTGGGGACTGTTCGAAATGATACGAAACTTCACATAACATTTATATATTTTACGAGGGAATTTTATGATGAAAGTTCATGTAAAAAATCAGGTGAAAATTAGATTCTATGAAACTTTTCGAAATACAAGTTTCGGTCAAAAGTAATATTATATTATACACTAGTTTCGGTCAAAAAAATCAAATCTAATTGGGAACTATTTGAAATGATACGAGACTTTTCAGATCATTTATATATGTTAAGAGGGAAGGTTATGATGGAAGTCCATGCAAAAAAATCATCTTAAAACTAGATTCTATGAAACTTTTCAAAATGCAAGTGTCGGTCAAAAAATCATAATATATTATACACTAGTTTATACTAGTTTCGGTCAATAATCAAATTAAATCGGGGACATATCAAAATGATACGAAACTTCACATATAATTTATATATTTTACGTGGTAAGGATATGATGGAAGTATATGCAAAACATCATCTGAAAATTAGATTCTATGAAACTTTTCGAAATGCAAGTTTCGGTTAAAAATCATACTATATTATACACTAGTTTCGGTCAAAAAAATCAAATTTTATTGGGGACTATTTGAAATAATACGATACTTTTCTGATTATTTATAATGTTAAGAGGGAAGGTTATGATGGAAGTCGATGCAAAAAATCATCTGAAAATTAGATTCTATGAAACTTTTCGAAATGCAAATTTCGGTCAAAAATCATAGTATATTATACACTACTTTCGGTCAAAAAATAAAATTTAATTGGGGACTATTTGAAATGATACGATACTTTTCAGATCATTTATATATGTTAAGAGGGAAGTTTATGATGGAAGTCCATCCAAAAAAATCATCTGAAAACTAGATTCTATGAAACTTTTCGAAATGCAAGTTTCGGTCAAAAAATCATAATATACTATACACTAGTTCATACTAGTTTCGGTCAAAAATCAAATTAAATCGGGGACTGTTCGAAATGATACTCGATTTCACATTTCCTTTATATATTTTACGAGGGAATGTTATGATGAAAGTCGGTGCAAAAAATCAACTGAATATTAGATTCTATGTAACTTTTCGAAATGCAAGTTTCGGTCAAAAATCATAGTATATTATACACTAGTTTCGGTCAAAAAATCAAATTTAATTGGGGACTATTCGAAATGATACGATACTTTTCAGATCATTTATATATGTTAAGAGGGAAGTTTATGATGGAAGTCCATCCAAAAAATCATCTGAAAACTAGATTCTATGAAACTTTTCGAAATGCAAGTTTCTGTCAAAAAATCATAATATATTATACATTAGTTTATACTAGTTTCGGTCAATAATCAAATTAAACCGGGGACATCTCAAAATGATACGAAACTTCACATATAATTTATATATTTTACGTGGTAAGGATATGATGGAAGTATATGCAAAACATCATCTGAAAATTAGATTCTATGAAACTATTCGAAATGCAAGTTTCGGTCAAAAATCATAGTATATTATACACTAGTGTCGGTCAAAAAAATCAAATTTTATTGGGGACTATTTTGAAATAATACGATACTTTTCAGATCATTTATAATGTTAAGAGGGAAGGTTATGATGGAAGTACATGCAAAAAAATCATCTGAAAACTAGATTCTATGAAACTTTTCGAAATGCAAGTTCCGGTCAAAAACAAAATAAATCTGGGACATCTCAAAAATGATACGAAACATCACATATAATTTATATATTTTACGTGGGAAGGTTATGATGGAAGTATATGCAAAACATCATCCGAAAATTAGATTCTATGAAACTTTTCAAAATGCAAGTTTGGGTAAAAAATCATAGTATATTATACACTAGTTTCGGTCAAAAAAAATCAAATTTATTTGGGGACTATTTGAAACGATACAAGACTTCTCAGATCATTTATATATGTTAAAAGGGAAGGTTATGGTTATGATGGAAGTCCATGCAAAAAAATCATCAGAAAACTAGATTCTTTGAAACTTTTCGAAATGCAAGTTTCGGTCAAAAAATCATAATATATTATACCTTAGTTTATACTAGTTTGGGTCAAAAATCAAATTAAATCGGGGACTGTTCGATATGATACGAAACTTCACATATCATTTATATATTTTACGAGGGAATTTTATGATGAAAGTTCATGCAAAAAATCAACTGAAAATTAGATTCTATGAAACTTTTCGAAATACAAGTTTCGGTCAAATATCATAGTAATACACTAGTTTCGGTCCAAAAAAATCAAATTTAATTGGGGACTATTTGAAATGATACGAGACTTTTCAGATCATTTATATATGTTAAGAGGGAAGGTGATGATGGAAGTCCATGCAAAAAAATCATCTGAAAACTAGATTCTATTAAACTTTTCGAACTGCAACTTTTAGTCAAAAATTCATAATATATTATATACTAGTTTATACTTGTTTCGGTCCAAAATCAAATTAAATCGGGGACTGTTCGAAATGATATACAATTTCACATATCGTTGATATATTTTACGAGGGAATGTTATGATGAAAGTCCATGCAAAAAAACAACTGAATATTAGATTCTATGAAACTTTTCGAAATGCATTTTTCGGTCAAAAATCATAATATTATACACTAGTTTCGGTCAAAAAATCTAATTTAATTGGGGAGTATTTGAAATGATACGATATTTTTCAGATCATCTATATATGTTAAGAGGGAAGTTTATGATGGAAGTCCATCCAAAAAAATCATCTAAAAACTAGATTCTATGAAACTTTTCGAAATGCAAGTTTCGGTCAAAAATCATAATATATTAGACATTAGCCTATACTAGTTTCGGTCAAAAATCAAATTAAATCGGAGATTATTCTAAATGATACAAAACTTCACATATCAATTATATATTTTATGAGGGAAGGTTATGATGTAAGTCGATGCAAAAAATCATTTGAAAATTCGATTCTATGAAATGTTTCGAAATGCAAGTTTCGGTCAAAAATCATAGTATATTATACACTAGTTTCGGTCAAAAAAATAAAATTTAATTGGGACTATTTAAAATGATACGAGACTTTTCATAGCATTTATTTGTGTTAAGAGGGAAGGTTATGATGGAAGTCCATGCAAAAAAATCATCTGAAAACTAGATTCTATGAAACTTTTCGAAATGCATGTTTCCGTCAAAAAATCAAAAATCATAGTATATTATACACTAGTTAATACTAGTTTAGGTCAAAAATAAAATTAAATCGGGGACTTTTCGAAATGATACGAAACTTCACTTATCATTTATATTTTTTATATGGGAAGGTTATGATGAAAGTTGATACAAAACATCATCTGAAAATTAGATTCAATGAAACTTTTTGAAATGCAAGTTTCGGTCAAAAATTATAGTATATTATACACTAGTTTAGGTCAATAAATAAAATTTAATTGGGGACTATTTGAAACGATACGAGACTTCTCAGATCATTTATATATGTTAAGAGGGATTGTTATGATGGAAGTCCATGCAAAAAAAAATCATCTGAAAACAAGATTCTATGAAACTTTTCGAAATGCAAGTTTCGGTCAAAAAATCATAATATATTATACACTTGTTTATACTAGTTTCGGTCAAAAAATCAAATTAAATTGGGGACTGTTCGAAATGATATGAAACTTAACATATCTATTATATAATTTACGAGGGAATTTTATGATGAAAGTTCATGCAAAAAATAAAATGAAAATTAGATTCTATAAAACTTTTCGAAATACATGTTTCGGTCAAAAATCATAGTATATTATACACTAGTTTCGGTCAAAAAAATCAAATTTAATTGGGGACTATTTGAAATGATACGAGACTTTTCAGATCCTTTATATATGTTAAGAGGGAAGGTTATGATGGAATTCTATGCAAAAAAATCATCTGAAAACTAGATTCTATTAACCTTTTCGAAATGCAAGTTTCGGTCAAAAATCATAATATATTATACACTCGTTATATTAGTTTCGGTCAAAAATAAAATTAAATCGGGGATTGTTCGAAATGATACGAAATTTCACATGTCCTTTATATATTTTACGAGGGAAGTTTATGATGAAAGTCAGTGCAAAAAATCAACTGAAAATTAGATTCATTGAAACTTTTAGAAATGCAAGTTTCGGTCAAAAATCATAGTATATTATACACTAGTTTCGGTCAAAAAAATAAAATTTAATTGGGACTATTTGAAATGATAAGAGACTTTTCATATCATTTATGTGTGTTAAGAGGGAAGGTTATGATGGAAGTCCATGCAAAAAAATCATCTGAAAACTAGATTCTATTAATCTTTTCGAAATGAAAGTTTCGGTCAAAAAATCATAATATATTATACACTAGTTCATACTAGTTTCGGTCAAAAATCAAATTAAATCGGGGACTGTTCGAAATGATACTCGATTTCACATTTCCTTTATATATTTTACGAGGGAATGTTATGATGAAAGTCGGTGCAAAAAATCAACTGAATATTAGATTCTATGTATCTTTTCGAAATGCAAGTTTCGGTCAAAAATCATAGTATATTATACACTAGTTTCGGTCAAAAAATCAAATTTAATTGGGGACTATTCGAAATGATACGATACTTTTCAGATCATTTATATATGTTAAGAGGGAAGTTTATGATGGAAGTCCATCCAAAAAATCATCTGAAAACTAGATTCTATGAAACTTTTCGAAATGCAAGTTTCGGTCAAAAAATCATAATATATTATACATTAGTTTATACTAGTTTCGGTCAATAATCAAATTAAACCGGGGACATCTCAAAATGATACGAAACTTCACATATAATTTATATATTTTACGTGGTAAGGATATGATGGAAGTATATGCAAAACATCATCTGAAAATTAGATTCTATGAAACTATTCGAAATGCAAGTTTCGGTCAAAAATCATAGTATATTATACACTAGTGTCGGTCAAAAAAATCAAATTTTATTGGGGACTATTTTGAAATAATACGATACTTTTCAGATCATTTATAATGTTAAGAGGGAAGGTTATGATGGAAGTACATGCAAAAAAATCATCTGAAAACTAGATTCTATGAAACTTTTCGAAATGCAAGTTCCGGTCAAAAACAAAATAAATCTGGGACATCTCAAAAATGATACGAAACATCACATATAATTTATATATTTTACGTGGGAAGGTTATGATGGAAGTATATGCAAAACATCATCCGAAAATTAGATTCTATGAAACTTTTCAAAATGCAAGTTTGGGTAAAAAATCATAGTATATTATACACTAGTTTCGGTCCAAAAAAATCAAATTTATTTGGGGACTATTTGAAACGATACAAGACTTCTCAGATCATTTATATATGTTAAAAGGGAAGGTTATGATGGAAGTCCATGCAAAAAAATCATCAGAAAACTAGATTCTTTGAAACTTTTCGAAATGCAAGTTTCGGTCAAAAAATCATAATATATTATACCTTAGTTTATACTAGTTTGGGTCAAAAATCAAATTAAATCGGGGACTGTTCGATATGATACGAAACTTCACATATCATTTATATATTTTACGAGGGAATTTTATGATGAAAGTTCATGCAAAAAATCAACTGAAAATTAGATTCTATGAAACTTTTCGAAATACAAGTTTCGGTCAAATATCATAGTAATACACTAGTTTCGGTCCAAAAAAATCAAATTTAATTGGGGACTATTTGAAATGATACGAGACTTTTCAGATCATTTATATATGTTAAGAGGGAAGGTGATGATGGAAGTCCATGCAAAAAAATCATCTGAAAACTAGATTCTATTAAACTTTTCGAACTGCAACTTTTAGTCAAAAATTCATAATATATTATATACTAGTTTATACTTGTTTCGGTCCAAAATCAAATTAAATCGGGGACTGTTCGAAATGATATACAATTTCACATATCGTTTATATATTTTACGAGGGAATGTTATGATGAAAGTCCATGCAAAAAAACAACTGAATATTAGATTCTATGAAACTTTTCGAAATGCATTTTTCGGTCAAAAATCATAATATATTATACACTAGTTTCGGTCAAAAAATCTAATTTAATTGGGGAGTATTTGAAATGATACGATATTTTTCAGATCATCTATATATATATGTTAAGAGGGAAGTTTATGATGGAAGTCCATCCAAAAAAATCATCTAAAAACTAGATTCTATGAAACTTTTCGAAATGCAAGTTTCGGTCAAAAATCATAATATATTAGACATTAGCCTATACTAGTTTCGGTCAAAAATCAAATTAAATCGGAGATTATTCTAAATGATACAAAACTTCACATATCAATTATATATTTTATGAGGGAAGGTTATGATGTAAGTCGATGCAAAAAATCATTTGAAAATTCGATTATATGAAATGTTTCGAAATGCAAGTTTCGGTCAAAAATCATAGTATATTATACACTAGTTTCGGTCAAAAAAATAAAATTTAATTAGGACTATTTAAAATGATACGAGACTTTTCATCGCATTTATTTGTGTTAAGAGGGAAGGTTATGATGGAAGTCCATGCAAAAAAATCATCTGAAAACTAGATTCTATGAAACTTTTCGAAATGCATGTTTCCGTCAAAAAATCAAAAATCATAGTATATTATACACTAGTTAATACTAGTTTAGGTCAAAAATAAAATTAAATCGGGGACTTTTCGAAATGATACGAAACTTCACTTATCATTTATATTTTTTATATGGGAAGGTTATGATGAAAGTTGATACAAAACATCATCTGAAAATTAGATTCAATGAAACTTTTTGAAATGCAAGTTTCGGTCAAAAATCATAGTATATTATACACTAGTTTAGGTCAATAAATAAAATTTAATTGGGGACTATTTGAAACGATACGAGACTTCTCAGATCATTTATATATGTTAAGAGGGATGGTTATGATGGAAGTCCATGCAAAAAAAAATCATCTGAAAACAAGATTCTATGAAACTTTTCGAAATGCAAGTTTCGGTCAAAAAATCATAATATATTATACACTTGTTTATACTAGTTTCGGTCAAAAAATCAAATTAAATTGGGGACTGTTCGAAATGATATGAAACTTAACATATCTATTATATATTTTACGAGGGAAATTTATGATGAAAGTTCATGCAAAAAATAAAATGAAAATTAGATTCTATAAAACTTTTCGAAATACATGTTTCGGTCAAAAATCATAGTATATTATACACTAGTTTCGGTCAAAAAAATCAAATTTAATTGGGGACTATTTGAAATGATACGAGACTTTTCAGATCCTTTATATATGTTAAGAGGGAAGGTTATGATGGAATTCTATGCAAAAAAATCATCTGAAAACTAGATTCTATTAACCTTTTCGAAATGCAAGTTTCGGTCAAAAATCATAATATATTATACACTCGTTATATTAGTTTCGGTCAAAAATAAAATTAAATCGGGGATTGTTCGAAATGATACGAAATTTCACATGTCCTTTATATATTTTACGAGGGAAGTTTATGATGAAAGTCAGTGCAAAAAATCAACTGAAAATTAGATTCATTGAAACTTTTAGAAATGCAAGTTTCGGTCAAAAATCATAGTATATTATACACTAGTTTCGGTCAAAAAAATAAAATTTAATTGGGACTATTTGAAATGATAAGAGACTTTTCATATCATTTATGTGTGTTAAGAGGGAAGGTTATGATGGAAGTCCATGCAAAAAAATCATCTGAAAACTAGATTCTATTAATCTTTTCGAAATGAAAGTTTCGGTCAAAAAATCATAATATATTATACACTAGTTTATACTAGTTTCGGTCAAAAATCAAATTAAATCGGGGACTATTCGAAATGATACTCGATTTCACATTTCCTTTATATATTTTACGAGGGAATGTTATGATGAAATTCGGTGCAAAAAATCAACTGAATATTAGATTCTATGTAACTTTTCGAAATGCAAGTTTCGGTCAAAAATCATAGTATATTATACACTAGTTTCGGTCAAAAAATCAAATTTAATTGGGGACTATTCGAAATGATACGATACTTTTCAGATCATTTATATATGTTAAGAGGGAAGTTTATGATGGAAGTCCATCCAAAAAAAATCATCTGAAAACTAGATTCTATGAAACTTTTCGAAATGCAAGTTTCGGTCAAAAAATCATAATATATTATACATTAGTTTATACTAGTTTCGGTCAATAATCAAATTAAACCGGGGACATCTCAAAATGATACGAAACTTCACATATAATTTATATATTTTACGTGGTAAGGATATGATGGAAGTATATGCAAAACATCATCTGAAAATTAGATTCTATGAAACTTTTCGAAATGCAAGTTTCGGTCAAAAATCATAGTATATTATACACTAGTGTCGGTCAAAAAAATCAAATTTTATTGGGGACTATTTGAAATAATACGATACTTTTCAGATCATTTATAATGTTAAGAGGGAAGGTTATGATGGAAGTACATGCAAAAAAATTATCTGAAAACTAGATTCTATGAAACTTTTCGAAATGCAAGTTCCGGTCAAAAAATCATAATATATTATACACTAGTTTATACTAGTTACAATCAAAATCAAAATAAATCTGGGACATCTCAAAAATGATACGAAACATCACATATAATTTATATATTTTACGTAGGAAGGTTATGATGGAAGTATATGCAAAACATCATCCGAAAATTAGATTCTATGAAACTTTTCAAAATGCAAGTTTGGGTAAAAAATCATAGTATATTATACACTAGTTTCGGTCCAAAAAAATCAAATTTATTTGGGGACTATTTGAAACGATACAAGACTTCTCAGATCATTTATATATGTTAAAAGGGAAGGTTATGATGGAAGTCCATGCAAAAAAATCATCAGAAAACTAGATTCTTTGAAACTTTTCGAAATGCAAGTTTCGGTCAAAAAATCATAATATATTATACCTTAGTTTATACTAGTTTGGGTCAAAAATCAAATTAAATCGGGGACTGTTCGATATGATACGAAACTTCACATATCATTTATATATTTTACGAGTGAATTTTATGATGAAAGTTCATGCAAAAAATCAACTGAAAATTAGATTCTATGAAACTTTTCGAAATACAAGTTTCGGTCAAATATCATAGTAATACACTAGTTTCGGTCAAAAAAAATCAAATTTAATTGGGGTCTATTTGAAATGATACGAGACTTTTCAGATCATTTATATATGTTAAGAGGGAAGGTTATGATGGAAGTCCATGCAAAAAAATCATCTGAAAACTAGATTATATTAAACTTTTCGAACTGCAACTTTTAGTCAAAAAATCATAATATATTATATACTAGTTTATACTTGTTTCGGTCCAAAATCAAATTAAATCGGGGACTGTTCGAAATGATATACAATTTCACATATCGTTTATATATTTTACGAGGGAATGTTATGATGAAATTCCATGCAAAAAAACAACTGAATATTAGATTCTATGAAACTTTTCGAAATGCATTTTTCGGTCAAAAATCATAATATATTATACACTAGTTTCGGTCAAAAAATCTAATTTAATTGGGGACTATTTGAAATGATACGATATTTTTCAGATCATCTATATATTTTAAGAGGGAAGTTTATGATGGAAGTCCATCCAAAAAAATCATCTAAAAACTAGATTCTATGAAACTTTTCGAAATGCAAGTTTCGGTCAAAATTCATAATATATTAGACAATAGTCTATACTAGTTTCGGTCAAAAATCAAATTAAATCGGAGATTATTCTAAATGATACGAAACTTCACATATCAATTATATATTTTATGAGGGAAGGTTATGATGTAAGTCGATGCAAAAAATCATCTGAAAATTCGATTCTATGAAACGTTTCGAAATGCAAGTTTCGGTCAAAAATCATAGTATATTATACACTAGTTTCGGTCAAAAAAATAAAATTTAATTGGGACTATTTAAAATGATACGAGACTTTTCATAGCATTTATTTGTGTTAAGAGGGAAGGTTATGAAGGAAGTCCATGCAAAAAAATCATCTGAAAACTAGATTCTATGAAACTTTTCGAAATGCATGTTTCCGTCAAAAAATCAAAAATCATAGTATATTATACACTAGTTAATACTAGTTTAGGTCAAAAATCAAATTAAATCGGGGACTGTTCGAAATGATACGAAACTTCACTTATCATTTATATATTTTATATGGGAAGGTTATGATGAAAGTTGATACAAAACATCATCTGAAAATTAGATTCTATGAAACTTTTCAAAATGCAAGTTTCGGTCAAAAATCATAGTATATTATACACTAGTTTAGGTCAATAAATAAAATTTAATTGGGGACTATTTGAAATGATACGAGACTTCTCAGATCATTTATATATGTTAAGAGGGAAGGTTATGATGGAAGTCCATGCAAAAAAAATCATCTGAAAACAAGATTCTATGAAACTTTTCGAAATGCAAGTTTCGGTCAAAAAATCATAATATATTATACACTTGTTTATACTAGTTTCGGTCAAAAAATCAAATTAAATTGGGGACTGTTCGAAATGATATGAAACTTAACATATCTATTATATATTTTACGAGGGAATTTTATGATGAAAGTTCATGCAAAAAATAAAATGAAAATTAGATTCTATAAAACTTTTCGAAATACATGTTTCGGTCAAAAATCATAGTATATTATACACTAGTTTCGGTCAAAAAAATCAAATTTAATTGGGGACTATTTGAAATGATACGAGACTTTTCAGATCCTTTATATATGTTAAGAGGGAAGGTTATGATGGAATTCTATGCAAAAAAATCATCTGAAAACTAGATTCTATGAAACTTTTCGAAATGCAAGTTTCGGTCAAAAAATCATAATATATTATACACTCGTTATATTAGTTTCGGTCAAAAATCAAATTAAATCGGGGATTGTTCGAAATGATACGAAATTTCACATGTCCTTTATATATTTTACGAGGGATGTTTATGATGAAAGTCAGTTCAAAAAATCAACTGAAAATTAGATTCATTGAAACTTTTAGAAATGCAAGTTTCGGTCAAAAATCATAGTATATTATACACTAGTTTCGGTCAAAAAAATAAAATTTAATTGGGACTATTTGAAATGATAAGAGACTTTTCATATCATTTATGTGTGTTAAGAGGGAAGGTTATGATGGAAGTCCATGCAAAAAAATCATCTAAAAACTAGATTCTATTAATATTTTCGAAATGAAAGTTTCGGTCAAAAAATCATAATATATTATACACTAGTTTATACTAGTTTCGGTCAAAAATCAAATTAAATCGGGGACTGTTCGAAATGATACTCGATTTCACATATCCTTTATATATTTTACTAGGGAATGTTATGATGAAATTCGGTGCAAAAAATCAACTAAATATTAGATTCTATGTAACTTTTCGAAATGCAAGTTTCGGTCAAAAATCATAGTATATTATACACTAGTTTCGGTCAAAAAATCAAATTTAATTGGGGACTATTCGAAATGATACGATACTTTTCAGATCATTTATATATGTTAAGAGGGAAGTTTATGATGGAAGTCCATCCAAAAAAATCATCTAAAAACTAGATTCTATGAAACTTTTCGAAATGCAAGTTTCGGTCAAAAAATCATAATATATTATACATTAGTTTATACTAGTTTCGGTCAATAATCAAATTAAACCGGGGACATCTCAAAATGATACGAAACTTCACATATAATTTATATATTTTACGTGGTGAGGATATGATGGAAGTATATGCAAAACATCATCTGAAAATTAGATTCTATGAAACTTTTCGAAATGCAAGTTTCAGTCAAAAATCATAGTATATTATACACTAGTGTCGGTCAAAAAAATCAAATTTTATTGGGGACTATTTGAAATAATATGATACTTTTCAGATAATTTATAATGTTAAGAGGGAAGGTTATGATGGAAGTACATGCAAAAAAATCATCTGAAAACTAGATTCTATGAAACTTTTCGAAATGCAAGTTCCGGTCAAAAAATCATAATATATTATACACTAGTTTATACTAGTTACAATCAAAATCAAAATAAATCTGGGACATCTCAAAAATGATACGAAACATCACATATAATTTATTTATTTTACGTGGGAAGGTTATAATGGAAGTATATGCAAAACATCATCCGAAAATTAGATTCTATGAAACTTTTCAAAATGCAAGTTTGGGTAAAAAATCATAGTATATTATACACTAGTTTTGGTCAAAATAAACAAATTTATTTGGGGACTATTTGAAACGATACAAGACTTCTCAGATCATTTATATATGTTAAAAGGGAAGGTTATGATGGAAGTCCATGCAAAAAAATCATCAGAAAACTAGATTCTTTGAAACTTTTCGAAATGCAAGTTTCGGTCAAAAAATCATAATATATTATACCTTAGTTTATACTAGTTTGGGTCAAAAATCAAATTAAATCGGGGACTGTTCGATATGATACGAAACTTCACATATCATTTATATATTTTACGAGGGAATTTTATGATGAAAGTTCATGCAAAAAATCAACTGAAAATTAGATTCTATGAAACTTTTCGAAATACAAGTTTCGGTCAAATATCATAGTAATATACTAGTTTCGGTCAAAAAAAATCAAATTTAATTGGGGACTAATTGAAATGATACGAGACTTTTCAAATCATTTATATATGTTAAGAGGGAAGGTTATGATGGAAGTCCATGCAAAAAAATCATCTGAAAACTAGATTCTATTAATCTTTTCGAACTGCAACTTTTAGTCAAAAAATCATAATATATTATATACTAGTTTATACTTGTTTCGGTCCAAAATCAAATTAAATCGGGGACTGTTCGAAATGATACACAATTTCACATATCGTTTATATATTTTACGAGGGAATGTTATGATGAAAGTCCATGCAAAAAAAAAACTGAATATTAGATTCTATGAAACTTTTCGAAATGCATTTTCGGTCAAAAATCATAATATATTATACACTAGTTTCGGTCAAAAAATCTAATTTAATTGGGGACTATTTGAAATGATACGATATTTTTCAGATCATCTATATATGTTAAGAGGGAAGTTTATGATGGAAGTCCATCCAAAAAAATCATCTAAAAACTAGATTCTATGAAACTTTTCGAAATGCAAGTTTCGGTCAAAAATCATAATATATTAGACATTAGTCTATACTAGTTTCGGTCAAAAATCAAATTAAATTGGAGATTATTCTAAATGATACAAAACTTCACATATCAATTATATATTTTATGAGGGAAGGTTATGATGTAAGTCGATGCAAAAAATCATCTGAAAATTCGATTCTATGAAACGTTTCGAAATGCAAGTTTCGGTCAAAAATCATAGTATATTATACACTAGTTTCGGTCAAAAAAATAAAATTTAATTGGGACTATTTAAAATGATACGAGACTTTTCATAGCATTTATTTGTGTTAAGAGGGAAGGTTATGATGGAAGTCCATGCAAAAAAAGCATCTGAAAACTAGATTCTATGAAACTTTTCGAAATGCATGTTTCCGTCAAAAAATCAAAAATCATAGTATATTATACACTAGTTAATACTAGTTTAGGTCAAAAATCAAATTAAATCGGGGACTGTTCGAAATGATACGAAACTTTACTTATCATTTATATATTTTATATGGGAAGGTTATGATGAAAGTTGATACAAAACATCATCTGAAAATTAGATTCTATGAAACTTTTCGAAATGCAAGTTTCGGTCAAAAATCATAGTATATTATACACTAGTTTAGGTCAATAAATAAAATTTAATTGGGGACTATTTGAAACGATACGAGACTTCTCAGATCATTTATATATGTTAAGAGGGAAGGTTATGATGGAAGTCCATGCAAAAAAAAATCATCTGAAAACAAGATTCTATGAAACTTTTCGAAATGCAAGTTTCGGTCAAAAAATCATAATATATTATACACTTGTTTATACTAGTTTCGGTCAAAAAATCAAATTAAATTGGGGACTGTTCGAAATGATATGAAACTTAACATATCTATTATATATTTTACGAGGGAATTTTATGATGAAAGTTCATGCAAAAAATAAAATGAAAATTAGATTCTATAAAACTTTTCGAAATGCAAGTTTCGGTCAAAAATCATAGTATATTATACACTAGTTTCGGTCAAAAAATCAAATTTAATTGGGGACTATTCGAAATGATACGATACTTTTCAGATCATTTATATATGTTAAGAGGGAAGTTTATGATGGAAGTCCATCCAAAAAAATCATCTGAAAACTAGATTCTATGAAACTTTTCGAAATGCAAGTTTCGGTCAAAAAATCATAATATATTATACATTAGTTTATACTAGTTTCGGTCAATAATCAAATTAAACCGGGGACATCTCAAAATGATACGAAACTTCACATATAATTTATATATTTTACGTGGTAAGGATATGATGGAAGTATATGCAAAACATCATCTGAAAATTAGATTCTATGAAACTTTTCGAAATGCAAGTTTCGGTCAAAAATCATAGTATATTATACACTAGTGTCGGTCAAAAAAATTAAATTTTATTGGGGACTATTTGAAATAATACGATACTCTTCAGATCATTTATAATGTTAAAAGGGAAGATTATGATGGAAGTACATGCAAAAAAATCATCTGAAAACTAGATTCTATGAAACTTTTCGAAATGCAAGTTCCGGTCAAAAAATCATAATATATTATACACTAGTTTATACTAGTTACAATCAAAATCAAAATAAATCTGGGACATCTCAAAAATGATACGAAACATCACATATAATTTATTTATTTTACGTGGGAAGGTTATGATGGAAGTATATGCAAAACATCATCCGAAAATTAGATTCTATGAAACTTTTCAAAATGCAAGTTTGGGTAAAAAATCATAGTATATTATACACTAGTTTTGGTCAAAATAAACAAATTTATTTGGGGACTATTTGAAACGATACAAGACTTCTCAGATCATTTATATATGTTAAAAGGGAAGGTTATGATGGAAGTCCATGCAAAAAAATCATCAGAAAACTAGATTCTTTGAAACTTTTCGAAATGCAAGTTTCGGTCAAAAAATCATAATATATTATACCTTAGTTTATACTAGTTTGGGTCAAAAATCAAATTAAATCGGGGACTGTTCGATATGATACGAAACTTCACATATCATTTATATATTTTACGAGGGAATTTTATGATGAAAGTTCATGCAAAAAATCAACTGAAAATTAGATTCTATGAAACTTTTCGAAATACAAGTTTCGGTCAAATATCATAGTAATATACTAGTTTCGGTCAAAAAAAATCAAATTTAATTGGGGACTAATTGAAATGATACGAGACTTTTCAAATCATTTATATATGTTAAGAGGGAAGGTTATGATGGAAGTCCATGCAAAAAAATCATCTGAAAACTAGATTCTATTAATCTTTTCGAACTGCAACTTTTAGTCAAAAAATCATAATATATTATATACTAGTTTATACTTGTTTCGGTCCAAAATCAAATTAAATCGGGGACTGTTCGAAATGATACACAATTTCACATATCGTTTATATATTTTACGAGGGAATGTTATGATGAAAGTCCATGCAAAAAAAAAACTGAATATTAGATTCTATGAAACTTTTCGAAATGCATTTTCGGTCAAAAATCATAATATATTATACACTAGTTTCGGTCAAAAAATCTAATTTAATTGGGGACTATTTGAAATGATACGATATTTTTCAGATCATCTATATATGTTAAGAGGGAAGTTTATGATGGAAGTCCATCCAAAAAAATCATCTAAAAACTAGATTCTATGAAACTTTTCGAAATGCAAGTTTCGGTCAAAAATCATAATATATTAGACATTAGTCTATACTAGTTTCGGTCAAAAATCAAATTAAATTGGAGATTATTCTAAATGATACAAAACTTCACATATCAATTATATATTTTATGAGGGAAGGTTATGATGTAAGTCGATGCAAAAAATCATCTGAAAATTCGATTCTATGAAACGTTTCGAAATGCAAGTTTCGGTCAAAAATCATAGTATATTATACACTAGTTTCGGTCAAAAAAATAAAATTTAATTGGGACTATTTAAAATGATACGAGACTTTTCATAGCATTTATTTGTGTTAAGAGGGAAGGTTATGATGGAAGTCCATGCAAAAAAAGCATCTGAAAACTAGATTCTATGAAACTTTTCGAAATGCATGTTTCCGTCAAAAAATCAAAAATCATAGTATATTATACACTAGTTAATACTAGTTTAGGTCAAAAATCAAATTAAATCGGGGACTGTTCGAAATGATACGAAACTTTACTTATCATTTATATATTTTATATGGGAAGGTTATGATGAAAGTTGATACAAAACATCATCTGAAAATTAGATTCTATGAAACTTTTCGAAATGCAAGTTTCGGTCAAAAATCATAGTATATTATACACTAGTTTAGGTCAATAAATAAAATTTAATTGGGGACTATTTGAAACGATACGAGACTTCTCAGGTCATTTATATATGTTAAGAGGGAAGGTTATGATGGAAGTCCATGCAAAAAAAAATCATCTGAAAACAAGATTCTATGAAACTTTTCGAAATGCAAGTTTCGGTCAAAAAATCATAATATATTATACACTTGTTTATACTAGTTTCGGTCAAAAAATCAAATTAAATTGGGGACTGTTCGAAATGATATGAAACTTAACATATCTATTATATATTTTACGAGGGAATTTTATGATGAAAGTTCATGCAAAAAATAAAATGAAAATTAGATTCTATAAAACTTTTCGAAATGCAAGTTTCGGTCAAAAATCATAGTATATTATACACTAGTTTCGGTCAAAAAATCAAATTTAATTGGGGACTATTCGAAATGATACGATACTTTTCAGATCATTTATATATGTTAAGAGGGAAGTTTATGATGGAAGTCCATCCAAAAAAATCATCTGAAAACTAGATTCTATGAAACTTTTCGAAATGCAAGTTTCGGTCAAAAAATCATAATATATTATACATTAGTTTATACTAGTTTCGGTCAATAATCAAATTAAACCGGGGACATCTCAAAATGATACGAAACTTCACATATAATTTATATATTTTACGTGGTAAGGATATGATGGAAGTATATGCAAAACATCATCTGAAAATTAGATTCTATGAAACTTTTCGAAATGCAAGTTTCGGTCAAAAATCATAGTATATTATACACTAGTGTCGGTCAAAAAAATTAAATTTTATTGGGGACTATTTGAAATAATACGATACTTTTCAGATCATTTATAATGTTAAAAGGGAAGATTATGATGGAAGTACATGCAAAAAAATCATCTGAAAACTAGATTCTATGAAACTTTTCGAAATGCAAGTTCCGGTCAAAAAATCATAATATATTATACACTAGTTTATACTAGTTACAATCAAAATCAAAATAAATCTGGGACATCTCAAAAATGATACGAAACATCACATATAATTTATTAATTTTACGTGGGAAGGTTATGATGGAGTATATGCAAAACATCATCCGAAAATTAGATTCTATGAAACTTTTCAAAATGCAAGTTTGGGTAAAAAATCATAGTATATTATACACTAGTTTCGGTCAAAAAAAATCAAATTTATTTGGGGACTATTTGAAACGATACAAGACTTCTCAGATCATTTATATATGTTAAAAGGGAAGGTTATGATGGAAGTCCATGCAAAAAAATCATCAGAAAACTAAATTCTTTGAAACTTTTCGAAATGCAAGTTTCGGTCAAAAAATCATAATATATTATACCTTAGTTTATACTAGTTTGGGTCAAAAATCAAATTAAATCGGGGACTGTTCGATATGATACGAAACTTCACATATCATTTATATATTTTACGAGGGAATTTTATGATGAAAGTTAATGCAAAAAATCAACTGAAAATTAGATTCTATGAAACTTTTCGAAATACAAGTTTCGGTCAAATATCATAGTAATACACTAGTTTCGGTCAAAAAAAATCAAATTTAATTGGGGACTATATGAAATGATACGAGACTTTTCAAATCATTTATATATGTTAAGAGGGAAGGTTATGATGGAAGTCCATGCAAAAAAATCATCTGAAAACTAGATTCTATTAAACTTTTCGAACTGCAACTTTTAGTCAAAAAATCATAATATATTATATACTAGTTTATACTTGTTTCGGTCCAAAATCAAATTAAATCGGGGACTGTTCGAAATGATACACAATTTCACATATCGTTTATATATTTTACGAGGGAATGTTATGATGAAAGTCCATGCAAAAAAACAACTGAATATTAGATTCTATGAAACTTTTCGAAATGCATTTTCGGTCAAAAATCATAATATATTATACACTAGTTTCGGTCAAAAAATCTAATTTAATTGGGGACTATTTGAAATGATACGATATTTTTCAGATCATCTATATATGTTAAGAGGGAAGTTTATGATGGAAGTCCATCCAAAGAAATCATCTAAAAACTAGATTCTATGAAACTTTTCGAAATGCAAGTTTCTGTCAAAAATCATAATATATTAGACATTAGTCTATACTAGTTTCGGTCAAAAATCAAATTAAATCGGAGATTATTCTAAATGATACAAAACTTCACATATCAATTATTTATTTTATGAGGGAAGGTTATGATGTAAGTCGATGCAAAAAATCATCTGAAAATTCGATTCTATGAAACGTTTCGAAATGCAAGTTTCGGTCAAAAATCATAGTATATTATACACTAGTTTCGGTCAAAAAAATAAAATTTAATTGGGACTATTTAAAATGATACGAGACTTTTCATAGCATTTATTTGTGTTAAGAGGGAAGGTTATGATGGAAGTCCATGCAAAAAAATCATCTGAAAACTAGATTCTATGAAACTTTTCGAAATGCATGTTTCCGTCAAAAAATCAAAAATCATAGTATATTATACACTAGTTAATACTAGTTTAGGTCAAAAATCAAATTAAATCGGGGACTGTTCGAAATGATACGAAACTTCACTTATCATTTATATATTTTATATGGGAAGGTTATGATGAAAGTTGATACAAAACATCATCTGAAAATTAGATTCTATGAAACTTTTCGAAATGCAAGTTTCGGTCAAAAATCATAGTATATTATACACTAGTTTAGGTCAATAAATAAAATTTAATTGGGGACTATTTGAAACGATACGAGACTTCTCAGATCATTTATATATGTTAAGAGGGAAGGTTATGATGGAAGTCCATGCAAAAAAAAATCATCTGAAAACAAGATTCTATGAAACTTTTCGAAATGCAAGTTTCGGTCAAAAAATCATAATATATTATACACTTGTATATACTAGTTTCGGTCAAAAAATCAAATTAAATTGGGGACTGTTCGAAATGATATGAAACTTAACATATCTATTATATATTTTACGAGGGAATTTTATGATGAAAGTTCATGCAAAAAATAAAATGAAAATTAGATTCTATAAAACTTTTCGAAATGCAAGTTTCGGTCAAAAATCATAGTATATTATACACTAGTTTCGGTCAAAAAATCAAATTTAATTGGGGACTATTCGAAATGATACGATACTTTTCAGATCATTTATATATGTTAAGAGGGAAGTTTATGATGGAAGTCCATCCAAAAAAATCATCTGAAAACTAGATTCTATGAAACTTTTCGAAATGCAAGTTTCGGTCAAAAAATCATAATATATTATACATTAGTTTATACTAGTTTCGGTCAATAATCAAATTAAACCGGGGACATCTCAAAATGATACGAAACTTCACATATAATTTATATATTTTACGTGGTAAGGATATGATGGAAGTATATGCAAAACATCATCTGAAAATTAGATTCTATGAAACTTTTCGAAATGCAAGTTTCGGTCAAAAATCATAGTATATTATACACTAGTGTCAGTCAAAAAAATTAAATTTTATTGGGGACTATTTGAAATAATACGATACTTTTCAGATCATTTATAATGTTAAAAGGGAAGGTTATGATGGAAGTACATGCAAAAAAATAATCTGAAAACTAGATTCTATGAAACTTTTCGAAATGCAAGTTCCGGTCAAAAAATCATAATATATTATACACTAGTTTATACTAGTTACAATCAAAATCAAAATAAATCTGGGACATCTCAAAAATGATACGAAACATCACATATAATTTATTAATTTTACGTGGGAAGGTTATGATGGAGTATATGCAAAACATCATCCGAAAATTAGATTCTATGAAACTTTTCAAAATGCAAGTTTGGGTAAAAAATCATAGTATATTATACACTAGTTTCGGTCAAAAAAAATCAAATTTATTTGGGGACTATTTGAAACGATACAAGACTTCTCAGATCATTTATATATGTTAAAAGGGAAGGTTATGATGGAAGTCCATGCAAAAAAATCATCAGAAAACTAAATTCTTTGAAACTTTTCGAAATGCAAGTTTCGGTCAAAAAATCATAATATATTATACCTTAGTTTATACTAGTTTGGGTCAAAAATCAAATTAAATCGGGGACTGTTCGATATGATACGAAACTTCACATATCATTTATATATTTTACGAGGGAATTTTATGATGAAAGTTAATGCAAAAAATCAACTGAAAATTAGATTCTATGAAACTTTTCGAAATACAAGTTTCGGTCAAATATCATAGTAATACACTAGTTTCGGTCAAAAAAAATCAAATTTAATTGGGGACTATATGAAATGATACGAGACTTTTCAAATCATTTATATATGTTAAGAGGGAAGGTTATGATGGAAGTCCATGCAAAAAAATCATCTGAAAACTAGATTCTATTAAACTTTTCGAACTGCAACTTTTAGTCAAAAAATCATAATATATTATATACTAGTTTATACTTGTTTCGGTCCAAAATCAAATTAAATCGGGGACTGTTCGAAATGATACACAATTTCACATATCGTTTATATATTTTACGAGGGAATGTTATGATGAAAGTCCATGCAAAAAAACAACTGAATATTAGATTCTATGAAACTTTTCGAAATGCATTTTCGGTCAAAAATCATAATATATTATACACTAGTTTCGGTCAAAAAATCTAATTTAATTGGGGACTATTTGAAATGATACGATATTTTTCAGATCATCTATATATGTTAAGAGGGAAGTTTATGATGGAAGTCCATCCAAAGAAATCATCTAAAAACTAGATTCTATGAAACTTTTCGAAATGCAAGTTTCTGTCAAAAATCATAATATATTAGACATTAGTCTATACTAGTTTCGGTCAAAAATCAAATTAAATCGGAGATTATTCTAAATGATACAAAACTTCACATATCAATTATTTATTTTATGAGGGAAGGTTATGATGTAAGTCGATGCAAAAAATCATCTGAAAATTCGATTCTATGAAACGTTTCGAAATGCAAGTTTCGGTCAAAAATCATAGTATATTATACACTAGTTTCGGTCAAAAAAATAAAATTTAATTGGGACTATTTAAAATGATACGAGACTTTTCATAGCATTTATTTGTGTTAAGAGGGAAGGTTATGATGGAAGTCCATGCAAAAAAATCATCTGAAAACTAGATTCTATGAAACTTTTCGAAATGCATGTTTCCGTCAAAAAATCAAAAATCATAGTATATTATACACTAGTTAATACTAGTTTAGGTCAAAAATCAAATTAAATCGGGGACTGTTCGAAATGATACGAAACTTCACTTATCATTTATATATTTTATATGGGAAGGTTATGATGAAAGTTGATACAAAACATCATCTGAAAATTAGATTCTATGAAACTTTTCGAAATGCAAGTTTCGGTCAAAAATCATAGTATATTATACACTAGTTTAGGTCAATAAATAAAATTTAATTGGGGACTATTTGAAACGATACGAGACTTCTCAGATCATTTATATATGTTAAGAGGGAAGGTTATGATGGAAGTCCATGCAAAAAAAAATCATCTGAAAACAAGATTCTATGAAACTTTTCGAAATGCAAGTTTCGGTCAAAAAATCATAATATATTATACACTTGTATATACTAGTTTCGGTCAAAAAATCAAATTAAATTGGGGACTGTTCGAAATGATATGAAACTTAACATATCTATTATATATTTTACGAGGGAATTTTATGATGAAAGTTCATGCAAAAAATAAAATGAAAATTAGATTCTATAAAACTTTTCGAAATGCAAGTTTCGGTCAAAAATCATTGTATATTATACACTAGTTTCGGTCAAAAAATCAAATTTAATTGGGGACTATTCGAAATGATACGATACTTTTCAGATCATTTATATATGTTAAGAGGGAAGTTTATGATGGAAGTCCATCCAAAAAAATCATCTGAAAACTAGATTCTATGAAACTTTTCGAAATGCAAGTTTCGGTCAAAAAATCATAATATATTATACATTAGTTTATACTAGTTTCGGTCAATAATCAAATTAAACCGGGGACATCTCAAAATGATACGAAACTTCACATATAATTTATATATTTTACGTGGTAAGGATATGATGGAAGTATATGCAAAACATCATCTGAAAATTAGATTCTATGAAACTTTTCGAAATGCAAGTTTCGGTCAAAAATCATAGTATATTATACACTAGTGTCGGTCAAAAAAATTAAATTTTATTGGGGACTATTTGAAATAATACGATACTTTTCAGATCATTTATAATGTTAAGAGGGAAGGTTATGATGGAAGTACATGCAAAAAAATCATCTGAAAACTAGATTCTATGAAACTTTTCGAAATGCAAGTTCCGGTCAAAAAATCATAATATATTATACACTAGTTTATACTAGTTACAATCAAAATCAAAATAAATCTGGGACATCTCAAAAATGATACGAAACATCACATATAATTTATTAATTTTACGTGGGAAGGTTATGATGGAGTATATGCAAAACATTATCCGAAAATTAGATTCTATGAAACTTTTCAAAATGCAAGTTTGGGTAAAAAATCATAGTATATTATACACTAGTTTAGGTCAAAAAAAATCAAATTTATTTGGGGACTATTTGAAACGATACAAGACTTCTCAGATCATTTATATATGTTAAAAGGGAAGGTTATGATGGAAGTCCATGCAAAAAAATCATCAGAAAACTAGATTCTTTGAAACTTTTCGAAATGCAAGTTTCGGTCAAAAAATCATAATATATTATACACTTGTTTATACTAGTTTCGGTCAAAAAATCAAATTAAATTGGGGACTGTTCGAAATGATATGAAACTTAACATATCTATTATATATTTTACGAGGGAATTTTATGATGAAAGTTCATGCAAAAAATAAAATGAAAATTAGATTCTATAAAACTTTTCGAAATGCAAGTTTCGGTCAAAAATCATAGTATATTATACACTAGTTTCGGTCAAAAAATCAAATTTAATTGGGGACTATTCGAAATGATACGATACTTTTCAGATCATTTATATATGTTAAGAGGGAAGTTTATGATGGAAGTCCATCCAAAAAAATCATCTGAAAACTAGATTCTATGAAACTTTTCGAAATGCAAGTTTCGGTCAAAAAATCATAGAATATTATACATTAGTTTATACTTGTTTCGGTCAATAATCAAATTAAACCGGGGACATCTCAAAATGATACGAAACTTCACATATAATTTATATATTTTACGTGGTAAGGATATGATGGAAGTATATGCAAAACATCATCTGAAAATTAGATTCTATGAAACTTTTCGAAATGCAAGTTTCGGTCAAAAATCATAGTATATTATACACTAGTGTCGGTCAAAAAAATTAAATTTTATTGGGGACTATTTGAAATAATACGATACTTTTCAGATCATTTATAATGTTAAAAGGGAAGGTTATGATGGAAGTACATGCAAAAAAATCATCTGAAAACTAGATTCTATGAAACTTTTCGAAATGCAAGTTCAGGTCAAAAAATCATAATATATTATACACTAGTTTATACTAGTTACAATCAAAATCAAAATAAATCTGGGACATCTCAAAAATGATACGAAACATCACATATAATTTATTAATTTTACGTGGGAAGGTTATGATGGAGTATATGCAAAACATCATCCGGAAATTAGATTCTATGAAACTTTTCAAAATGCAAGTTTGGGTAAAAAATCATAGTATATTATACACTAGTTTCGGTCAAAAAAAATCAAATTTATTTGGGGACTATTTGAAACGATACAAGACTTCTCAGATCATTTATATATGTTAAAAGGGAAGGTTATGATGGAAGTCCATGCAAAAAAATCATCAGAAAACTAAATTCTTTGAAACTTTTCGAAATGCAAGTTTCGGTCAAAAAATCATAATATATTATACCTTAGTTTATACTAGTTTGGGTCAAAAATCAAATTAAATCGGGGACTGTTCGATATGATACGAAACTTCACATATCATTTATATATTTTACGAGGGAATTTTATGATGAAAGTTAATGCAAAAAATCAACTGAAAATTAGATTCTATGAAACTTTTCGAAATACAAGTTTCGGTCAAATATCATAGTAATACACTAGTTTCGGTCAAAAAAAATCAAATTTAATTGGGGACTATATGAAATGATACGAGACTTTTCAAATCATTTATATATGTTAAGAGGGAAGGTTATGATGGAAGTCCATGCAAAAAAATCATCTGAAAACTCGATTCTATTAAACTTTTCGAACTGCAACTTTTAGTCAAAAAATCATAATATATTATATACTAGTTTATACTTGTTTCGGTCCAAAATCAAATTAAATCGGGGACTGTTCGAAATGATACACAATTTCACATATCGTTTATATATTTTACGAGGGAATGTTATGATGAAAGTCCATGCAAAAAAACAACTGAATATTAGATTCTATGAAACTTTTCGAAATGCATTTTCGGTCAAAAATCATAATATATTATACACTAGTTTCGGTCAAAAAATCTAATTTAATTGGGGACTATTTGAAATGATACGATATTTTTCATATCATCTATATATGTTAAGAGGGAAGTTTATGATGGAAGTCCATCCAAAAAAATCATCTAAAAACTAGATTCTATGAAACTTTTCGAAATGCAAGTTTCTGTCAAAAATCATAATATATTAGACATTAGTCTATACTAGTTTCGGTCAAAAATCAAATTAAATCGGAGATTATTCTAAATGATACAAAACTTCACATATCAATTATTTATTTTATGAGGGAAGGTTATGATGTAAGTCGATGCAAAAAATCATCTGAAAATTCGATTCTATGAAACGTTTCGAAATGCAAGTTTCGGTCAAAAATCATAGTATATTTTACACTAGTTTCGGTCAAAAAAATAAAATTTAATTGGGACTATTTAAAATGATACGAGACTTTTCATAGCATTTATTTGTGTTAAGAGGGAAGGTTATGATGGAAGTCCATGCAAAAAAATCATCTGAAAACTAGATTCTATGAAACTTTTCGAAATGCATGTTTCCGTCAAAAAATCAAAAATCATAGTATATTATACACTAGTTAATACTAGTTTAGGTCAAAAATCAAATTAAATCGGGGACTGTTCGAAATGATACGAAACTTCACTTATCATTTATATATTTTATATGGGAAGGTTATGATGAAAGTTGATACAAAACATCATCTGAAAATTAGATTCTATGAAACTTTTCGAAATGCAAGTTTCGGTCAAAAATCATAGTATATTATACACTAGTTTAGGTCAATAAATAAAATTTAATTGGGGACTATTTGAAACGATACGAGACTTCTCAGATCATTTATATATGTTAAGAGGGAAGGTTATGATGGAAGTCCATGCAAAAAAAAATCATCTGAAAACAAGATTCTATGAAACTTTTCGAAATGCAAGTTTCGGTCAAAAAATCATAATATATTATACACTTGTATATACTAGTTTCGGTCAAAAAATCAAATTAAATTGGGGACTGTTCGAAATGATATGAAACTTAACATATCTATTATATATTTTACGAGGGAATTTTATGATGAAAGTTTATGCAAAAAATAAAATGAAAATTAGATTCTATAAAACTTTTCGAAATGCAAGTTTCGGTCAAAAATCATAGTATATTATACACTAGTTTCGGTCAAAAAATCAAATTTAATTGGGGACTATTCGAAATGATACGATACTTTTCAGATCATTTATATATGTTAAGAGGGAAGTTTATGATGGAAGTCCATCCAAAAAAATCATCTGAAAACTAGATTCTATGAAACTTTTCGAAATGCAAGTTTCGGTCAAAAAATCATAATATATTATACATTAGTTTATTCTAGTTTCGGTCAATAATCAAATTAAACCGGGGACATCTCAAAATGATACGAAACTTCACATATAATTTATATATTTTACGTGGTAAGGATATGATGGAAGTATATGCAAAACATCATCTGAAAATTAGATTCTATGAAACTTTTCGAAATGCAAGTTTCGGTCAAAAATCATAGTATATTATACACTAGTGTCGGTCAAAAAAATTAAATTTTATTGGGGACTATTTGAAATAATACGATACTTTTCAGATCATTTATAATGTTAAGAGGGAAGGTTATGATGGAAGTACATGCAAAAAAATCATCTGAAAACTAGATTCTATGAAACTTTTCGAAATGCAAGTTCCGGTCAAAAAATCATAATATATTATACACTAGTTTATACTAGTTACAATTAAAATCAAAATAAATCTGGGACATCTCAAAAATGATACGAAACATCACATATAATTTATTAATTTTACGTGGGAAGGTTATGATGGAGTATATGCAAAACATCATCCGAAAATTAGATTCTATGAAACTTTTCAAAATGCAAGTTTGGGTAAAAAATCATAGTATATTATACACTAGTTTAGGTCAAAAAAAATCAAATTTATTTGGGGACTATTTGAAACGATACAAGACTTCTCAGATCATTTATATATGTTAAAAGGGAAGGTTATGATGGAAGTCCATGCAATAAAATCATCAGAAAACTAGATTCTTTGAAACTTTTCGAAATGCAAGTTTAGGTCAAAAAATCATAATATATTATACCTTAGTTTATACTAGTTTGGGTCAAAAATCAAATTAAATCGGGGACTGTTCGATATGATACGAAACTTCACATATCATTTATATATTTTACGAGGGAATTTTATGATGAAAGTTCATGCAAAAAATCAACTGAAAATTAGATTCTATGAAACTTTTCGAAATACAAGTTTCGGTCAAATATCATAGTAATACACTAGTTTCGGTCAAAAAAAATCAAATTTAATTGGGGACTATATGAAATGATACGAGACTTTTCAAATCATTTATATATGTTAAGAGGGAAGGTTATGATGGAAGTCCATGCAAAAAAATCATCTGAAAACTAGATTCTATTAAACTTTTCGAACTGCAACTTTTAGTCAAAAAATCATAATATATTATATACTAGTTTATACTTGTTTCGGTCCAAAATCAAATTAAATCGGGGACTGTTCGAAATGATACACAATTTCACATATCGTTTATATATTTTACGAGGGAATGTTATGATGAAAGTCCATGCAAAAAAACAACTGAATATTAGATTCTATGAAACTTTTCGAAATGCATTTTTCGGTCAAAAATCATAATATATTATACACTAGTTTCGGTCAAAAAATCTAATTTAATTGGGGACTATTTGAAATGATACGATATTTTTCAGATCATCTATATATGTTAAGAGGGAAGTTTATGATGGAAGTCCATCCAAAAAAATCATCTAAAAACTAGATTCTATGAAACTTTTCGAAATGCAAGTTTCGGTCAAAAATCATAATATATTAGACATTAGTCTATACTAGTTTCGGTCAAAAATCAAATTAAATCGGAGATTATTCTAAATGATACGAAACTACACATATCAATTATATATTTTATGAGGGAAGGTTATGATGTAAGTCGATGCAAAAAATCATCTGAAAATTCGATTCTATGAAACGTTTCGAAATGCAAGTTTCGGTCAAAAATCATAGTATATTATACACTAGTTTCGGTCAAAAAAATAAAATTTAATTGGGACTATTTAAAATGATACGAGACTTTTCATAGCATTTATTTGTGTTAAGAGGGAAGGTTATGATGGAAGTCCATGCAAAAAAATCATCTGAAAACTAGATTCTATGAAACTTTTCGAAATGCATGTTTCCGTCAAAAAATCAAAAATCATGGTATATTATACACTAGTTAATACTAGTTTAGGTCAAAAATCAAATTAAATCGGGGACTGTTCGAAATGATACGAAACTTCACTTATCATTTATATATTTTATATGGGAAGGTTATGATGAAAGTTGATACAAAACATCATCTGAAAATTAGATTCTATGAAACTTTTCGAAATGCAAGTTTCGGTCAAAAATCATAGTATATTATACACTAGTTTAGGTCAAAAAATAAAATTTAATTGAGGACTATTTGAAACGATACGAGACTTCTCAGATCATTTATTTATGTTAAGAGGGAAGGTTATGATGGAAGTCCATGAAAAAAAAATCATCTGAAAACAAGATTCTACGAAACTTTTCGAAATGCAAGTTTCGGTCAAAAAATCATAATAATTATACACTAGTTTATACTAGTTTCGGTCAAAAAATCAAATTAAATTGGGGATTGTTCGAAATGATATGAAACTTAACATATCTATTATATATTTTACGAGGTAATTTTATGATGAAATTTCATGCAAAAAATAAAATGAAAATTAGATTCTATAAAACTTTTCGAAATACATGTTTCGGTCAAAAATCATAGTATATTATACACTAGTTTCGGTCAAAAAAATCAAATTTAATTGGGGACTATTTGAAATGATACGAGACTTTTCAGATCATTTATATATGTTAAGAGGGAAGGTTATGATGGAATTCTATGCAAAAAAATCATCTGAAAACTAGATTCTATGAAACTTTTCGAAATGCAAGTTTCGGTCAAAAAATCATAATATATTATACACTAGTTATACTAGTTTCGGTCAAAAATCAAATTAAATCGGGGACTTTTCGAAATGATACGAAATTTCACATATCCTTTATATATTTTACGAGGGAAGTTTATGATGAAAGTCAGTGCAAAAAATCAACTGAAAAATTGATTCATTGAAACTTTTTGAAATGCAAGTTTCGGTCAAAAATAATAGTATATTATACACTAGTTTCGGTCAAAAAAATAAAATTTAATTGGGACTATTTGAAATGATAAGAGACTTTTGATATCATTTATGTGTGTTAAGAGGGAAGGTTATGAAGGAAGTCCATGCAAAAAAATCATCTGAAAACTAGATTCTATGAAACTTTTCGAAATGCATGTTTCCGTCAAAAAATCAAAAATCATAGTATATTATACACTAGTTAATACTAGTTTAGGTCAAAAATCAAATTAAATCGGGGACTGTTCGAAATGATACGAAACTTCACTTATCATTTATATATTTTATATGGGAAGGTTATGATGAAAGTTGATACAAAACATCATCTGAAAATTAGATTCTATGAAACTTTTCGAAATGCAAGTTTCGGTCAAAAATCATAGTATATTATACACTAGTTTAGGTCAATAAATAAAATTTAATTGGGGACTATTTGAAACGATACGAGACTTCTCAGATCATTTATATATGTTAAGAGGGAAGGTTATGATGGAAGTCCATGCAAAAAAAATCATCTGAAAACAAGATTCTACGAAACTTTTCGAAATGCAAGTTTCGGTCAAAAAATCATAATATATTATACACTTGTTTATACTAGTTTCGGTCAAAAAATCAAATTAAATTGGGGACTGTTCGAAATGATATGAAACTTAACATATCTATTATATATTTTACGAGGGAATTTTATGATGAAAGTTCATGCAAAAAATAAAATGAAAATTAGATTCTATAAAACTTTTTGAAATACATGTTTCGGTCAAAAATCATAGTATATTATACACTAGTTTCGGTCAAAAAAATCAAATTTAATTGGGGACTATTTGAAATGATACGAGACTTTTCAGATCATTTATATATGTTAAGAGGGAAGGTTATGATGGAATTCTATGCAAAAAAATCATCTGAAAACTAGATTCTATGAAACTTTTCGAAATGCAAGTTTCGGTCAAAAAATCATAATATATTATACACTAGTTATACTAGTTTCGGTCAAAAATCAAATTAAATCGGGGACTTTTCGAAATGATACGAAATTTCACATATCCTTTATATATTTTACGAGGGAAGTTTATGATGAAAGTCAGTGCAAAAAATCAACTGAAAATTAGATTCATTGAAACTTTTTGAAATGCAAGTTTCGGTCAAAAATAATAGTATATTATACACTAGTTTCGGTCAAAAAAATAAAATTTAATTGGGACTATTTAAAATGATAAGAGACTTTTGATATCATTTATGTGTGTTAAGAGGGAAGGTTATGAAGGAAGTCCATGCAAAAAAATCATCTGAAAACTAGATTCTATGAAACTTTTCGAAATGCATGTTTCCGTCAAAAAATCAAAAATCATAGTATATTATACACTAGTTAATAATAGTTTAGGTCAAAAATCAAATTAAATCGGGGACTGTTCGAAATGATACGAAACTTCACTTATCATTTATATATTTTATATGGGAAGGTTATGATGAAAGTTAATACAAAACATCATCTGAAAATTAGATTCTATGAAACTTTTCGAAATGCAAGTTTCGGTCAAAAATCATAGTATATTATACACTAGTTTAGGTAAATAAATAAAATTTAATTGGGGACTATTTGAAACGATACGAGACTTCTCAGATCATTTATATATGTTAAGAGGGAAGGTTATGATGGAAGTCCATGCAAAAAAAATCATCTGAAAACAAGATTCTACGAAACTTTTCGAAATGCAAGTTTCGGTCAAAAAATCATAATATATTATACACTTGTTTATACTAGTTTCGGTCAAAAAATCAAATTAAATTGGGGACTGTTCGAAATGATATGAAACTTAACATATCTATTATATATTTTACGAGGGAATTTTATGATGAAAGTTCATGCAAAAAATAAAATGAAAATTAGATTCTATAAAACTTTTTGAAATACATGTTTCGGTCAAAAATCATAGTATATTATACACTAGTTTCGGTCAAAAAAATCAAATTTAATTGGGGACTATTTGAAATGATACGAGACTTTTCAGATCATTTATATATGTTAAGAGGGAAGGTTATGATGGAATTCTATGCAAAAAAATCATCTGAAAACTAGATTCTATGAAACTTTTCGAAATGCAAGTTTCGGTCAAAAAATCATAATATATTATACACTAGTTATACTAGTTTCGGTCAAAAATCAAATTAAATCGGGGACTTTTCGAAATGATACGAAATTTCACATATCCTTTATATATTTTACGAGGGAAGTTTATGATGAAAGTCAGTGCAAAAAATCAACTGAAAATTAGATTCATTGAAACTTTTTGAAATGCAAGTTTCGGTCAAAAATAATAGTATATTATACACTAGTTTCGGTCAAAAAAATAAAATTTAATTGGGACTATTTGAAATGATAAGAGACTTTTGATATCATTTATGTGTGTTAAGAGGGAAGGTTATGAAGGAAGTCCATGCAAAAAAATCATCTGAAAACTAGATTCTATGAAACTTTTCGAAATGCATGTTTCCGTCAAAAAATCAAAAATCATAGTATATTATACACTAGTTAATAATAGTTTAGGTCAAAAATCAAATTAAATCGGGGACTGTTCGAAATGATACGAAACTTCACTTATCATTTATATATTTTATATGGGAAGGTTATGATGAAAGTTGATACAAAACATCATCTGAAAATTAGATTCTATGAAACTTTTCGAAATGCAAGTTTCGGTCAAAAATCATAGTATATTATACACTAGTTTAGGTCAATAAATAAAATTTAATTGGGGACTATTTGAAACGATACGAGACTTCTCAGATCATTTATATATGTTAAGAGGGAAGGTTATGATGGAAGTCCATGCAAAAAAAATCATCTGAAAACAAGATTGTACGAAACTTTTCGAAATGCAAGTTTCGGTCAAAAAATCATAATATATTATACACTTGTTTATACTAGTTTCGGTCAAAAAATCAAATTAAATTGGGGACTGTTCGAAATGATATGAAACTTAACATATCTATTATATATTTTACGAGGGAATTTTATGATGAAAGTTCATGCAAAAAATAAAATGAAAATTAGATTCTATAAAACTTTTCGAAATACATGTTTCGGTCAAAAATCATAGTATATTATACACTAGTTTCGGTCAAAAAAATCAAATTTAATTGGGGACTATTTGAAATGATACGAGACTTTTCAGATCATTTATATATGTTAAGAGGGAAGGTTATGATGGAATTCTATGCAAAAAAATCATCTGAAAACTAGATTCTATGAAACTTTTCGAAATGCAAGTTTCGGTCAAAAAATCATAATATATTATACACTAGTTATACTAGTTTCGTTCAAAAATCAAATTAAATCGGGGACTTTTCGAAATGATACGAAATTTCACATATCCTTTATATATTTTACGAGGGAAGTTTATGATGAAAGTCAGTGCAAAAAATCAACTGAAAAATTGATTCATTGAAACTTTTTGAAATGCAAGTTTCGGTCAAAAATAATAGTATATTATACACTAGTTTCGGTCAAAAAAATAAAATTTAATTGGGACTATTTGAAATGATAAGAGACTTTTGATATCATTTATGTGTGTTAAGAGGGAAGGTTATGAAGGAAGTCCATGCAAAAAAATCATCTGAAAACTAGATTCTATGAAACTTTTCGAAATGCATGTTTCCGTCAAAAAATCAAAAATCATAGTATATTATACACATGTTAATACTAGTTTCGGTCAAAAATCAAATTAAAACGGGGACTGTTCGAAATGATACGATACTTCACTTATCATTTATATATTTTATGTGGGAAGGTTTTGATGAAAGTCGATGCAAAACATCATCTGAAAATTAGATTCTATGAAACTTTTCGAAATGCAAGTTTCGGTCAAAAATCATAGTATATTATACACTAGTTTAGGTCAAAAAATAAAATTTAATTGGGGACTATTTGAAACGATACGAGACTTCTCAGATCATTTATATATGTTAAGAGGGAAGGTTATGATGGAAGTCCATGCAAAAAAAATCATCTGAAAACAAGATTCTACGAAACTTTTCGAAATGCAAGTTTCGGTCAAAAAATCATAATATATTATACACTTGTTTATACTAGTTTCGGTCAAAAAATCAAATTAAATTGGGGACTGTTCGAAATGATATGAAACTTAACATATCTATTATATATTTTACGAGGGAATTTTATGATGAAAGTTCATGCAAAAAATAAAATGAAAATTAGATTCTATAAAACTTTTCGAATACATGTTTCGGTCAAAAATCATAGTATATTATACACTAGTTTCGGTCAAAAAAATCAAATTTAATTGGGGACTATTTGAAATGATACGAGACTTTTCAGATCATTTATATATGTTAAGAGGGAAGGTTATGATGGAATTCTATGCAAAAAAATCATCTGAAAACTAGATTCTATGAAACTTTTCGAAATGCAAGTTTCGGTCAAAAAATCATAATATATTATACACTAGTTATACTAGTTTCGGTCAAAAATCAAATTAAATCGGGGACTTTTCGAAATGATACGAAATTTCACATATCATTTATATATTTTACGAGGGAAGTTTATGATGAAAGTCAGTGCAAAAAATCAACTGAAAATTAGATTCATTGAAACTTTTTGAAATGCAAGTTTCGGTCAAAAATAATAGTATATTATACACTAGTTTCGGTCAAAAAAATAAAATTTAATTGGGACTATTTGAAATGATAAGAGACTTTTGATATCATTTATGTGTGTTAAGAGGGAAGGTTATGATGGAAGTCCATGCAAAAAAATCATCTGAAAACTAGATTCTATGAAACTTTTCGAAATGCATGTTTCCGTCAAAAAATCAAAAATCATAGTATATTTTACACTAGTTAATACTAGTTTAGGTCAAAAATCAAATTAAATCGGGGACTGTTCGAAATGATACGAAACTTCACTTATCATTTATATATTTTATATGGAAAGGTTATGATGAAAGTTGATACAAAACATCATCTGAAAATTAGATTCTATGAAACTTTTCGAAATGCAAGTTTCGGTCAAAAATCATAGTATATTATACACTAGTTTAGGTCAAAAAATAAAATTTAATTGGGGACTATTTGAAACGATACGAGACTTCTCAGATCATTTATATATATTAAGAGGGAAGGTTATGATGGAAGTCCATGCAAAAAAAATCATCTGAAAACAAGATTCTACGAAACTTTTCGAAATGCAAGTTTCGGTCAATAAATCATAATATATTATACACGTATATTATACACTAGTTTCGGTCAAAAAATCAAATTAAATTGGGGACTGTTCGAAATGATATGAAACTTAACATATCTATTATATATTTTACGAGGGAATTTTATGATGAAAGTTCATGCAAAAAATAAAATGAAAATTAGATTCTATAAAACTTTTCGAAATACATGTTTCGGTCAAAAATCATAGTATATTATACACTAGTTTCGGTCAAAAAAATCAAATTTAATTGGGGACTATTTGAAATGATACGAGACTTTTCAGATCATTTATATATGTTAAGAGGGAAGGTTATGATGGAATTCTATGCAAAAAAATCATCTGAAAACTAGATTCTATGAAACTTTTCGAAATGCAAGTTTCGGTCAAAAAATCATAATATATTATACACTAGTTATACTAGTTTCGGTCAAAAATCAAATTAAATCGGGGACTTTTCGAAATGATACGAAATTTCACATATCATTTATATATTTTACGAGGGAAGTTTATGATGAAAGTCAGTGCAAAAAATCAACTGAAAATTAGATTCATTGAAACTTTTTGAAATGCAAGTTTCGGTCAAAAATAATAGTATATTATACACTAGTTTCGGTCAAAAAAATAAAATTTAATTGGGACTATTTGAAATGATAAGAGACTTTTGATATCATTTATGTGTGTTAAGAGGGAAGGTTATGATGGAAGTCCATGCAAAAAAATCATCTGAAAACTAGATTCTATGAAACTTTTCGAAATGCATGTTTCCGTCAAAAAATCAAAAATCATAGTATATTTTACACTAGTTAATACTAGTTTAGGTCAAAAATCAAATTAAATCGGGGACTGTTCGAAATGATATGAAACTTCACTTATCATTTATATATTTTATATGGAAAGGTTATGA
Organism: Lathyrus aphaca; assembly: GCA_963966055.1. Lineage (NCBI taxonomy): Eukaryota > Viridiplantae > Streptophyta > Magnoliopsida > Fabales > Fabaceae > Lathyrus > Lathyrus aphaca. The sequence goes on from OZ014525.1 coordinate 502,505,844, forward strand.
TGAAAGTTGATACAAAACATCATCTGAAAATTAGATTCTATGAAACTTTTCGAAATGCAAGTTTCGGTCAAAAATCATAGTATATTATACACTAGTTTAGGTCAAAAAATAAAATTTAATTGGGGACTATTTGAAACGATACGAGACTTCTCAGATCATTTATATATATTAAGAGGGAAGGTTATGATGGAAGTCCATGCAAAAAAAATCATCTGAAAACAAGATTCTACGAAACTTTTCGAAATGCAAGTTTCGGTCAATAAATCATAATATATTATACACGTATATTATACACTAGTTTCGGTCAAAAAATCAAATTAAATTGGGGACTGTTCGAAATGATATGAAACTTAACATATCTATTATATATTTTACGAGGGAATTTTATGATGAAAGTTCATGCAAAAAATAAAATGAAAATTAGATTCTATAAAACTTTTCGAAATACATGTTTCGGTCAAAAATCATAGTATATTATACACTAGTTTCGGTCAAAAAAATCAAATTTAATTGGGGACTATTTGAAATGATACGAGACTTTTCAGATCATTTATATATGTTAAGAGGGAAGGTTATGATGGAATTCTATGCAAAAAAAATCATCTGAAAACTAGATTCTATGAAACTTTTCGAAATGCAAGTTTCGGTCAAAAAATCATAATATATTATACACTAGTTATACTAGTTTCGGTCAAAAATCAAATTAAATCGGGGACTGTTCGAAATGATACGAAATTTCACATATCCTTTATATATTTTACGAGGCCAGTTTATGATGAAAGTCAGTGCATAAAATCAACTGAAAATTAGATTCATTGAAACTTTTTGAAATGCAAGTTTCGGTCAAAAATCATAGTATATTATACACTAGTTTCGGTCAAAAAAATAAAATTTAATTGGGACTATTTGAAATGATAAGAGACTTTTCATATCATTTATGTGTGTTAAGAGGGAAGGTTATGATGGAATTCCATGCAAATAAATCATCTGAAAACTAGATTCTATGAAACTTTTCGAAATGCATGTTTCGGTCAAAAAATCATAATATATTATACACATGTTAATACTAGTTTCGGTCAAAAATCAAATTAAAACGGGGACTGTTCGAAATGATACGATACTTCACTTATCATTTATATATTTTATGTGGGAAGGTTTTGATGAAAGTCGATGCAAAACATCATCTGAAAATTAGATTCTATGAAACTTTTCGAAATGCAAGTTTCGGTCAAAAATCATAGTATATTATACACTAGTTTAGGTCAAAAAATAAAATTTAATTGGGGACTATTTGAAACGATACGAGACTTCTCAGATCATTTATATATGTTAAGAGGGAAGGTTATGATGGAAGTCCATGCAAAAAAAATCATCTGAAAACAAGATTCTACGAAACTTTTCGAAATGCAAGTTTCGGTCAAAAAATCATAATATATTATACACTTGTTTATACTAGTTTCGGTCAAAAAATCAAATTAAATTGGGGACTGGTCGAAATAATATGAAACTTAACATATCTATTATATATTTTACGAGGGAATTTTATGATGAAAGTTCATGCAAAAAATAAAATGAAAATTAGATTCTATAAAACTTTTCGAATACATGTTTCGGTCAAAAATCATAGTATATTATACACTAGTTTCGGTCAAAAAAATCAAATTTAATTGGGGACTATTTGAAATGATACGAGACTTTTCAGATCATTTATATATGTTAAGAGGGAAGGTTATGATGGAATTCTATGCAAAAAAATCATCTGAAAACTAGATTCTATGAAACTTTTCGAAATGCAAGTTTCGGTCAAAAAATCATAATATATTATACACTAGTTATACTAGTTTCGGTCAAAAATCAAATTAAATCGGGGACTTTTCGAAATGATACGAAATTTCACATATCATTTATATATTTTACGAGGGAAGTTTATGATGAAAGTCAGTGCAAAAAATCAACTGAAAATTAGATTCATTGAAACTTTTTGAAATGCAAGTTTCGGTCAAAAATAATAGTATATTATACACTAGTTTCGGTCAAAAAAATAAAATTTAATTGGGACTATTTGAAATGATAAGAGACTTTTGATATCATTTATGTGTGTTAAGAGGGAAGGTTATGATGGAAGTCCATGCAAAAAAATCATCTGAAAACTAGATTCTATGAAACTTTTCGAAATGCATGTTTCCGTCAAAAAATCAAAAATCATAGTATATTTTACACTAGTTAATACTAGTTTAGGTCAAAAATCAAATTAAATCGGGGACTGTTCGAAATGATACGAAACTTCACTTATCATTTATATATTTTATATGGAAAGGTTATGATGAAAGTTGATACAAAACATCATCTGAAAATTAGATTCTATGAAACTTTTCGAAATGCAAGTTTCGGTCAAAAATCATAGTATATTATACACTAGTTTAGGTCAAAAAATAAAATTTAATTGGGGACTATTTGAAACGATACGAGACTTCTCAGATCATTTATATATATTAAGAGGGAAGGTTATGATGGAAGTCCATGCAAAAAAAATCATCTGAAAACAAGATTCTACGAAACTTTTCGAAATGCAAGTTTCGGTCAATAAATCATAATATATTATACACGTATATTATACACTAGTTTCGGTCAAAAAATCAAATTAAATTGGGGACTGTTCGAAATGATATGAAACTTAACATATCTATTATATATTTTACGAGGGAATTTTATGATGAAAGTTCATGCAAAAAATAAAATGAAAATTAGATTCTATAAAACTTTTCGAAATACATGTTTCGGTCAAAAATCATAGTATATTATACACTAGTTTCGGTCAAAAAAATCAAATTTAATTGGGGACTATTTGAAATGATACGAGACTTTTCAGATCATTTATATATGTTAAGAGGGAAGGTTATGATGGAATTCTATGCAAAAAAATCATCTGAAAACTAGATTCTATGAAACTTTTCGAAATGCAAGTTTCGGTCAAAAAATCATAATATATTATACACTAGTTATACTAGTTTCGGTCAAAAATCAAATTAAATCGGGGACTTTTCGAAATGATACGAAATTTCACATATCATTTATATATTTTACGAGGGAAGTTTATGATGAAAGTCAGTGCAAAAAATCAACTGAAAATTAGATTCATTGAAACTTTTTGAAATGCAAGTTTCGGTCAAAAATAATAGTATATTATACACTAGTTTCGGTCAAAAAAATAAAATTTAATTGGGACTATTTGAAATGATAAGAGACTTTTGATATCATTTATGTGTGTTAAGAGGGAAGGTTATGATGGAAGTCCATGCAAAAAAATCATCTGAAAACTAGATTCTATGAAACTTTTCGAAATGCATGTTTCCGTCAAAAAATCAAAAATCATAGTATATTTTACACTAGTTAATACTAGTTTAGGTCAAAAATCAAATTAAATCGGGGACTGTTCGAAATGATACGAAACTTCACTTATCATTTATATATTTTATATGGAAAGGTTATGATGAAAGTTGATACAAAACATCATCTGAAAATTAGATTCTATGAAACTTTTCGAAATGCAAGTTTCGGTCAAAAATCATAGTATATTATACACTAGTTTAGGTCAAAAAATAAAATTTAATTGGGGACTATTTGAAACGTTACGAGACTTCTCAGATCATTTATATATATTAAGAGGGAAGGTTATGATGGAAGTCCATGCAAAAAAAATCATCTGAAAACAAGATTCTACGAAACTTTTCGAAATGCAAGTTTCGGTCAATAAATCATAATATATTATACACGTATATTATACACTAGTTTCGGTCAAAAAATCAAATTAAATTGGGGACTGTTCGAAATGATATGAAACTTAACATATCTATTATATATTTTACGAGGGAATTTTATGATGAAAGTTCATGCAAAAAATAAAATGAAAATTAGATTCTATAAAACTTTTCGAAATACATGTTTCGGTCAAAAATCATAGTATATTATACACTAGTTTCGGTCAAAAAAATCAAATTTAATTGGGGACTATTTGAAATGATACGAGACTTTTCAGATCATTTATATATGTTAAGAGGGAAGGTTATGATGGAATTCTATGCAAAAAAAATCATCTGAAAACTAGATTCTATGAAACTTTTCGAAATGCAAGTTTCGGTCAAAAAATCATAATATATTATACACTAGTTATACTAGTTTCGGTCAAAAATCAAATTAAATCGGGGACTGTTCGAAATGATACGAAATTTCACATATCCTTTATATATTTTACGAGGCCAGTTTATGATGAAAGTCAGTGCATAAAATCAACTGAAAATTAGATTCATTGAAACTTTTTGAAATGCAAGTTTCGGTCAAAAATCATAGTATATTATACACTAGTTTCGGTCAAAAAAATAAAATTTAATTGGGACTATTTGAAATGATAAGAGACTTTTCATATCATTTATGTGTGTTAAGAGGGAAGGTTATGATGGAATTCCATGCAAATAAATCATCTGAAAACTAGATTCTATGAAACTTTTCGAAATGCATGTTTCGGTCAAAAAATCATAATATATTATACACATGTTAATACTAGTTTCGGTCAAAAATCAAATTAAAACGGGGACTGTTCGAAATGATACGATACTTCACTTATCATTTATATATTTTATGTGGGAAGGTTTTGATGAAAGTCGATGCAAAACATCATCTGAAAATTAGATTCTATGAAACTTTTCGAAATGCAAGTTTCGGTCAAAAATCATAGTATATTATACACTAGTTTAGGTCAAAAAATAAAATTTAATTGGGGACTATTTGAAACGATACGAGACTTCTCAGATCATTTATATATGTTAAGAGGGAAGGTTATGATGGAAGTCCATGCAAAAAAAATCATCTGAAAACAAGATTCTACGAAACTTTTCGAAATGCAAGTTTCGGTCAAAAAATCATAATATATTATACACTTGTTTATACTAGTTTCGGTCAAAAAATCAAATTAAATTGGGGACTGGTCGAAATAATATGAAACTTAACATATCTATTATATATTTTACGAGGGAATTTTATGATGAAAGTTCATGCAAAAAATAAAATGAAAATTAGATTCTATAAAACTTTTCGAAATCATGTTTCGGTCAAAAATCATAGTATATTATACACTAGTTTCGGTCAAAAAAATCAAATTTAATTGGGGACTATTTGAAATGATACGAGACTTTTCAGATCATTTATATATGTTAAGAGGGAAGGTTATGATGGAATTCTATGCAAAAAAATCATCTGAAAACTAGATTCTATGAAACTTTTCGAAATGCAAGTTTCGGTCAAAAAATCATAATATATTATACACTAGTTATACTAGTTTCGGTCAAAAATCAAATTAAATCGGGGACTTTTCGAAATGATACGAAATTTCACATATCATTTATATATTTTACGAGGGAAGTTTATGATGAAAGTCAGTGCAAAAAATCAACTGAAAATTAGATTCATTGAAACTTTTTGAAATGCAAGTTTCGGTCAAAAATAATAGTATATTATACACTAGTTTCGGTCAAAAAAATAAAATTTAATTGGGACTATTTGAAATGATAAGAGACTTTTGATATCATTTATGTGTGTTAAGAGGGAAGGTTATGATGGAAGTCCATGCAAAAAAATCATCTGAAAACTAGATTCTATGAAACTTTTCGAAATGCATGTTTCCGTCAAAAAATCAAAAATCATAGTATATTTTACACTAGTTAATACTAGTTTAGGTCAAAAATCAAATTAAATCGGGGACTGTTCGAAATGATACGAAACTTCACTTATCATTTATATATTTTATATGGAAAGGTTATGATGAAAGTTGATACAAAACATCATCTGAAAATTAGATTCTATGAAACTTTTCGAAATGCAAGTTTCGGTCAAAAATCATAGTATATTATACACTAGTTTAGGTCAAAAAATAATATTTAATTGGGGAATATTTGAAACGATACGAGACTTCTCAGATCATTTATATATATTAAGAGGGAAGGTTATGATGGAAGTCCATGCAAAAAAAATCATCTGAAAACAAGATTCTACGAAACTTTTCGAAATGCAAGTTTCGGTCAATAAATCATAATATATTATACACGTATATTATACACTAGTTTCGGTCAAAAAATCAAATTAAATTGGGGACTGTTCGAAATGATATGAAACTTAACATATCTATTATATATTTTACGAGGGAATTTTATGATGAAAGTTCATGCAAAAAATAAAATGAAAATTAGATTCTATAAAACTTTTCGAAATACATGTTTCGGTCAAAAATCATAGTATATTATACACTAGTTTCGGTCAAAAAAATCAAATTTAATTGGGGACTATTTGAAATGATACGAGACTTTTCAGATCATTTATATATGTTAAGAGGGAAGGTTATGATGGAATTCTATGCAAAAAAAATCATCTGAAAACTAGATTCTATGAAACTTTTCGAAATGCAAGTTTCGGTCAAAAAAACATAATATATTATACACTAGTTATACTAGTTTCGGTCAAAAATCAAATTAAATCGGGGACTGTTCGAAATGATACGAAATTTCACATATCCTTTATATATTTTACGAGGCCAGTTTATGATGAAAGTCAGTGCATAAAATCAACTGAAAATTAGATTCATTGAAACTTTTTGAAATGCAAGTTTCGGTCAAAAACCATAGTATATTATACACTAGTTTCGGTCAAAAAAATAAAATTTAATTGGGACTATTTGAAATGATAAGAGACTTTTCATATCATTTATGTGTGTTAAGAGGGAAGGTTATGATGGAATTCCATGCAAATAAATCATCTGAAAACTAGATTCTATGAAACTTTTCGAAATGCATGTTTCGGTCAAAAAATCATAATATATTATACACATGTTAATACTAGTTTCGGTCAAAAATCAAATTAAATCGGGGACTGTTCGAAATGATACGATACTTCACTTATCATTTATATATTTTATGTGGGAAGGTTTTGATGAAAGTCGATGCAAAACATCATCTGAAAATTAGATTCTATGAAACTTTTCGAAATGCAAGTTTCGGTCAAAAATCATAGTATATTATACACTAGTTTAGGTCAAAAAATAAAATTTAATTGAGGACTATTTGAAACGATACGAGACCTCTCAGATCATTTATTTATGTTAAGAGGGAAGGTTATGATGGAAGTCCATGCAAAAAAAATCATCTGAAAACAAGATTCTACGAAACTTTTCGAAAGGCAAGTTTCGGTCAAAAAATCATAATAATTATACACTTGTTTATACTAGTTTCGGTCAAAAAATCAAATTAAATTGGGGACTGTTCGAAATGATATGAAACTTAACATATCTATTATATATTTTACGAGGGAATTTTATGATGAAAGTTCATGCAAAAAATAAAATGAAAATTAGATTCTATAAAACTTTTCGAAATACATGTTTCGGTCAAAAATCATAGTATATTATACACTAGTTTCGGTCAAAAAAATCAAATTTAATTGGGGACTATTTGAAATGATACGAGACTTTTCAGATCATTTATATATGTTAAGAGGGAAGGTTATGATGGAATTCTATGCAAAAAAATCATCTGAAAACTAGATTCTATGAAACTTTTCGAAATGCAAGTTTCGGTCAAAAAATCATAATATATTATACACTAGTTATACTAGTTTCGGTCAAAAATCAAATTAAATCGGGGACTATTCGAAATGATACAAAATTTCACATATCCTTTATATATTTTACGAGGGAAGTTTATGATGAAAGTCAGTGCAAAAAATCAACTGAAAATTAGATTCATTGAAACTTTTTGAAATGCAAGTTTCGGTCAAAAATAATAGTATATTATACACTAGTTTCGGTCAAAAAAATAAAATTTAATTGGGACTATTTGAAATGATAAGAGACTTTTGATATCATTTATGTGTGTTAAGAGGGAAGGTTATGATGGAAGTCCATGCAAAAAAATCATCTGAAAACTAGATTCTATGAAACTTTTCGAAATGCATGTTTCCGTCAAAAAATCAAAAATCATGGTATATTTTACACTAGTTAATACTAGTTTAGGTCAAAAATCAAATTAAATCGGGGACTGTTCGAAATGATACGAAACTTCACTTATCATTTATATATTTTATATGGAAAGGTTATGATGAAAGTTGATACAAAACATCATCTGAAAATTAGATTCTATGAAACTTTTCGAAATGCAAGTTTCGGTCAAAAATCATAGTATATTATACACTAGTTTAGGTCAAAAAATAAAATTTAATTGGGGAATATTTGAAACGATACGAGACTTCTCAGATCATTTATATATATTAAGAGGGAAGGTTATGATGGAAGTCCATGCAAAAAAAATCATCTGAAAACAAGATTCTACGAAACTTTTCGAAATGCAAGTTTCGGTCAATAAATCATAATATATTATACACGTATATTATACACTAGTTTCGGTCAAAAAATCAAATTAAATTGGGGACTGTTCGAAATGATATGAAACTTAACATATCTATTATATATTTTACGAGGGAATTTTATGATGAAAGTTCATGCAAAAAATAAAATGAAAATTAGATTCTATAAAACTTTTCGAAATACATGTTTCGGTCAAAAATCATAGTATATTATACACTAGTTTCGGTCAAAAAAATCAAATTTAATTGGGGACTATTTGAAATGATACGAGACTTTTCAGATCATTTATATATGTTAAGAGGGAAGGTTATGATGGAATTCTATGCAAAAAAAATCATCTGAAAACTAGATTCTATGAAACTTTTCGAAATGCAAGTTTCGGTCAAAAAAACATAATATATTATACACTAGTTATACTAGTTTCGGTCAAAAATCAAATTAAATCGGGGACTGTTCGAAATGATACGAAATTTCACATATCCTTTATATATTTTACGAGGCCAGTTTATGATGAAAGTCAGTGCATAAAATCAACTGAAAATTAGATTCATTGAAACTTTTTGAAATGCAAGTTTCGGTCAAAAACCATAGTATATTATACACTAGTTTCGGTCAAAAAAATAAAATTTAATTGGGACTATTTGAAATGATAAGAGACTTTTCATATCATTTATGTGTGTTAAGAGGGAAGGTTATGATGGAATTCCATGCAAATAAATCATCTGAAAACTAGATTCTATGAAACTTTTCGAAATGCATGTTTCGGTCAAAAAATCATAATATATTATACACATGTTAATACTAGTTTCGGTCAAAAATCAAATTAAATCGGGGACTGTTCGAAATGATACGATACTTCACTTATCATTTATATATTTTATGTGGGAAGGTTTTGATGAAAGTCGATGCAAAACATCATCTGAAAATTAGATTCTATGAAACTTTTCGAAATGCAAGTTTCGGTCAAAAATCATAGTATATTATACACTAGTTTAGGTCAAAAAATAAAATTTAATTGAGGACTATTTGAAACGATACGAGACCTCTCAGATCATTTATTTATGTTAAGAGGGAAGGTTATGATGGAAGTCCATGCAAAAAAAATCATCTGAAAACAAGATTCTACGAAACTTTTCGAAAGGCAAGTTTCGGTCAAAAAATCATAATAATTATACACTAGTTTATACTAGTTTCGGTCAAAAAATCAAATTAAATTGGGGACTGTTCGAAATGATATGAAACTTAACATATCTATTATATATTTTACGAGGGAATTTTATGATGAAAGTTCATGCAAAAAATCAAATGAAAATTAGATTCTATAAAACTTTTCGAAATACATGTTTCGGTCAAAAATCATAGTATATTATACACTAGTTTCGGTCAAAAAAATCAAATTTAATTGGGGACTATTTGAAATGATACAAGACTTTTCAGATCATTTATATATGTTAAGAGGGAAGGTTATGATGGAATTCTATGCAAAAAAATCATCTGAAAACTAGATTCTATGAAACTTTTCGAAATACAAGTTTCGGTCAAAAAATCATAATATATTATACACTATTTATACTAGTTTCGGTCAAAAATCAAATTAAATCGGGGACTATTCGAAATGATACAAAATTTCACATATCCTTTATATATTTTACGAGGGAAGTTTATGATGAAAGTCAGTGCAAAAAATCAACTGAAAATTAGATTCATTGAAACTTTTTGAAATGCAAGTTTCGGTCAAAAATCATAGTATATTATACACTAGTTTCGGTCAAAAAAATAAAATTTAATTGGGACTATTTGAAATGATAAGAGACTTTTCATATCATTTAAGTGTGTTAAGAGGGAAGGTTATGATGGAAGTCCATGCAAAAAAATCATCTGAAAACTAGATTCTATGAAACTTTTCGAAATGCATGTTTCGGTCAAAAAATCATAATATATTATACACATGTTAATACTAGTTTCGGTCAAAAATCAAATTAAATCGGGGACTGTTCGAAATTATACGATACTTCACTTATCATTTATATATTTTATGTGGGAAGGTTGTGATGAAAGTCGTAGCAAAACATCATCTGAAAATTAGATTCTATAAAACTTTTCGAAATGCAAGTTTCGGTCAAAAATCATAGTATATTATACACTAATTTAGGTCAAAAAATAAAATTTAATTGAGGACTATTTGAAACGATACGAGACTTCTCAGATCATTTATTTAAGGTAAGAGGGAAGGTTATGATGGAAGTCCATGCAAAAAAAATCATCTGAAAACAAGATTCTACGAAACTTTTCGAAATGCAAGTTTCGGTCAAAAAATCATAATATATTATACACTTGTTTATACTAGTTGCGGTCAAAAAATCAAATTAAATTGGGGACTGTTCGAAATGATATGAAACTTAACATATCTATTATATATTTTACGAGGGAATTTTATGATGAAAGTTCATGCAAAAAATAAAATGAAAATTAGATTCTATAAAACTTTTTGAAATACATGTTTCGGTCAAAAATCATAGTATATTATACACTAGTTTCGGTCAAAAAAATCAAATTTAATTGGGGACTATTTGAAATGATACAAGACTTTTCAGATCATTTATATATGTTAAGAGGGAAGGTTATGATGGAATTCTATGCAAAAAAATCATCTGAAAACTAGATTCTATGAAACTTTTCGAAATACAAGTTTCGGTCAAAAAATCATAATATATTATACACTATTTATACTAGTTTCGGTCAAAAATCAAATTAAATCGGGGACTATTCGAAATGATACAAAATTTCACATATCCTTTATATATTTTACGAGGGAAGTTTATGATGAAAGTCAGTGCAAAAAATCAACTGAAAATTAGATTCATTGAAACTTTTTGAAATGCAAGTTTCGGTCAAAAACCATAGTATATTATACACTAGTTTCGGTCAAAAAAATAAAATTTAATTGGGACTATTTGAAATGATAAGAGACTTTTCATATAATTTATGTGTGTTAAGAGGGAAGGTTATGATGGAATTCCATGCAAATAAATCATCTGAAAACTAGATTCTATGAAACTTTTCGAAATGCATGTTTCGGTCAAAAAATCATAATATATTATACACATGTTAATACTAGTTTCGGTCAAAAATCAAATTAAATCGGGGACTGTTCGAAATGATACGATACTTCACTTATCATTTATATATTTTATGTGGGAAGGTTTTGATGAAAGTCGATGCAAAACATCATCTGAAAATTAGATTCTATGAAACTTTTCGAAATGCAAGTTTCGGTCAAAAATCATAGTATATTATACACTAGTTTAGGTCAAAAAATAAAATTTAATTGAGGACTATTTGAAACGATACGAGACCTCTCAGATCATTTATTTATGTTAAGAGGGAAGGTTATGATGGAAGTCCATGCAAAAAAAATCATCTGAAAACAAGATTCTACGAAACTTTTCGAAAGGCAAGTTTCGGTCAAAAAATCATAATAATTATACACTAGTTTATACTAGTTTCGGTCAAAAAATCAAATTAAATTGGGGACTGTTCGAAATGATATGAAACTTAACATATCTATTATATATTTTACGAGGGAATTTTATGATGAAAGTTCATGCAAAAAATAAAATGAAAATTAGATTCTATAAAACTTTTCGAAATACATGTTTCGGTCAAAAATCATAGTATATTATACACTAGTTTCGGTCAAAAAAATCAAATTTAATTGGGGACAATTTGAAATGATACGAGACTTTTCAGATCATTTATATATGTTAAGAGGGAAGGTTATGATGGAATTCTATGCAAAAAAATCATCTGAAAACTAGATTCTATCAAACTTTTCGAAATGAAAGTTTCGGTCAAAAAATCATAATATATTATACACTAGTTATACTAGTTTCGGTCAAAAATCAAATTAAATCGGGGACTGTTCGAAATGATACGAAATTTTACATATCCTTTATATATTTTACGAGGGAAGTTTATGATGAAAGTCAGTGCATAAAATCAACTGAAAATTAGATTCATTGAAACTTTTTGAAATGCAAGTTTCGGTCAAAAATCATAGTATATTATACACTAGTTTCGGTCAAAAAAATAAAATTTAATTGGGACTATTTGAAATGATAAGAGACTTTTCATATCATTTATGTGTGTTAAGAGGGAAGGTTATGATGGAAGTCCATGCAAAAAAATCATCTGAAAACTAGATTCTATGAAACTTTTCGAAATGCATGTTTCGGTCAAAAAATCATAATATATTATACACATGTTAATACTAGTTTCGGTCAAAAATCAAATTAAATCGGGGACTGTTCAAAATGATACGATACTTCACTTATCATTTATATATTTTATGTGGGAAGGTTGTGATGAAAGTCGTAGCAAAACATCATCTGAAAATTAGATTCTATAAAACTTTTCGAAATGCAAGTTTCGGTCAAAAATCATAGTATATTATACACTAATTTAGGTCAAAAAATAAAATTTAATTGAGGACTATTTGAAACGATACGAGACTTCTCAGATCATTTATTTAAGGTAAGAGGGAAGGTTATGATGGAAGTCCATGCAAAAAAAATCATCTGAAAACAAGATTCTACGAAACTTTTCGAAATGCAAGTTTCGGTCAAAAAATCATAATATATTATACACTTGTTTATACTAGTTGCGGTCAAAAAATCAAATTAAATTGGGGACTGTTCGAAATGATATGAAACTTAACATATCTATTATATATTTTACGAGGGAATTTTATGATGAAAGTTCATGCAAAAAATAAAATTAAAATTAGATTCTATAAAACTTTTCGAAATACATGTTTCTGTCAAAAATCATAGTATATTATACACTAGTTTCGGTCAAAAAAATCAAATTTAATTGGGGACTATTTGAAATGATACGAGACTTTTCAGATCATTTATATATGTTAAGAGGGAAGGTTATGATGGAATTCTATGCAAAAAAATCATCTGAAAACTAGATTCTATGAAACTTTTCGAAATGCAAGTTTCGGTCAAAAAATCATAATATATTATACATTAGTTATACTAGTTTCGGTCAAAAATCAAATTAAATCGGGGACTTTTCGAAATGATACGAAATTTCACATATCATTTATATATTTTACGAGGGAAGTTTATGATGAAAGTCAGTGCAAAAAATCAACTGAAAATTAGATTCATTGAAACTTTTTGAAATGCAAGTTTCGGTCAAAAATAATAGTATATTATACACTAGTTTCGGTCAAAAAAATAAAATTTAATTGGGACTATTTGAAATGATAAGAGACTTTTGATATCATTTATGTGTGTTAAGAGGGAAGGTTATGATGGAAGTCCATGCAAAAAAATCATCTGAAAACTAGATTCTATGAAACTTTTCGAAATGCATGTTTCCGTCAAAAAATCAAAAATCATAGTATATTATACACTAGTTAATACTAGTTTAGGTCAAAAATCAAATTAAATCGGGGACTGTTCGAAATGATACGAAACTTCACTTATCATTTATATATTTTATATGGAAAGGTTATGATGAAAGGTGATACAAAACATCATCTGAAAATTAGATTCTATGAAACTTTTCGAAATGCAAGTTTCGGTCAAAAATCATAGTATATTATACACTAGTTTAGGTCAAAAAATAAAATTTAATTGGGGACTATTTGAAACGATACGAGACTTCTCAGATCATTTTTATATGTTAAGAGGGAAGGTTATGATGGAAGTCCATGCAAAAAAATCATCTGAAAACAAGATTCTACGAAACTTTTCGAAATGCAAGTTTCGGTCAATAAATTATAATATATTATACACGTATATTATACACTAGTTTCGGTCAAAAAATCAAATTAAATTGGGGACTGTTCGAAATGATATGAAACTTAACATATCTATTATATATTTTACGAGGGAATTTTATGATGAAAGTTCATGCAAAAAATAAAATGAAAATTAGATTCTATAAAACTTTTCGAAATACATGTTTCGGTCAAAAATCATAGTATATTATACACTAGTTTCGGTCAAAAAAATCAAATTTAATTGGGGACTATTTGAAATGATACGAGACTTTTCAGATCATTTATATATGTTAAGAAGGAAGGTTATGATGGAATTCTATGCAAAAAAATCATCTGAAAACTAGATTCTATGAAACTTTTCGAAATGCAAGTTTCGGTCAAAAAATCATAATATATTATACACTAGTTATACTAGTTTGGTCAAAAATCAAATTAAATCGGGGACTGTTCGAAATGATACGAAATTTCACATATCCTTTATATATTTTACGAGGGAAGTTTATGATGAAAGTCAGTGCATAAAATCAACTGAAAATTAGATTCATTGAAACTTTTTGAAATGCAAGTTTCGGTCAAAAATCATAGTATATTATACACTAGTTTCGGTCAAAAAAATAAAATTTAATTAGGACTATTTGAAATGATAAGAGACTTTTCATATCATTTATGTGTGTTAAGAGGGAAGGTTATGATGGAAGTCCATGCAAAAAAATCATCTGAAAACTAGATTC